>CM024637.1:11347787-11921947 GCA_014182715.1 Eucalyptus cloeziana
GGCGGCGAGCCAGTCGAGGAGGTCGGCGCGGTGGCCGGGGGACCAGTCGGCGAAGGGCGGCCGGCGGAGGTCGTCGACGTTTAGGAGGGCGGCGGAGGCGGCGCGCACCTCCGGGAACCGGAGGGAGGGGTGGTCGATGACGGGGCTGTGGATGGGGATGATGTTGTAGACCCCCTCCAGCGGCGGCGGCGCGTTGAGGGGCACGCGCCCCCGCGTGGGCTGGAGACGCTGGCGTATGTTCATGGAGGGTTGGGTCGGCCACGGGCTCGCTCAGTTATGGAGTTCGTCCGTTGCCATCATCATCATGGTGGCGACGGAGAAGCTGCTTTTGAGAAAGTGAGGGTATCTCAGTTCGAGATCGAGAGAGAGAGAAAATTGCATGCATGCTCGGAGCCGCCCTCGTGGTCGCCCACCCTATTCTTTTTCTTCTTTTTTTTTTAAATTTTCTTTGGTCGATAAGCCTTTTCTCACCCCTGTCGACGTGTGTTCAGTTGACCGATGTCCGTCATGTCTTTCCTCTTCTTTGATTATTATTTGTCACATTATTCCATGCTCATAATAACGGCCTTAAAAGAATGCGCAAATGTGATTATTCGAAGCAATACCTTAAATGAGGATTGGAAGAAGAGCGGGTTGTTAAGGAACATTATTAGAGAGAGAGAGAAAGAGTAGAACGTTATTTACAATTAAATTGGCCAAAGACATTACTTATTTTCACGTGTAATTGTTGTAATTTTAAAAGGGCTTTAGGTATTACAATTAAGTAAAAATAAAACATACAAAACGTGAATATTCCCCTAAATAGCGATATTCGTGCGTCACCCGCAACATGCAGGTGCTAAATACTAATCTTGACATAATTATAATCCCGGCCAATGGAGCATTGCTGCATGGCACTCGCGTTTGTCTTTCCTTTTTCCTTCCATTTTCTTGGTTGAGCAGCTGAGCTGGCTTATTAGATGTTGCACAAAATAATCTTTTTCTGAATTAATAACAAAAATTCCGGATTATGTCCAATGTAATATAAATACCTTCAATTTTCTTTTACATCACTAAAAATCTTAAACTTATCCTTCATGACACATGAACATTTTTTGTCTCGTAAAGATTCTAAAATTATATTAATATGATAAATATACCCAGATGAAAATGAAACAAAGGGTTCAGTTTTTTCATAACACAAAAGAAATTGATATAATTGTGTAATAATAAGTGTCATTGGAGGTTTTTTTTTTTTGCGGTATTTATTTTTTCTATATTTGAGATGGAATAGTTTTTCTTTCCAATAATGATTACCGGGGACAATTTTTCCAAAGAGCGGCAACGGTTCCATCTGTCTACAGCAAACTGGAAAAGGGCGCCCATTTGGGGGCCACTTCTGTTGTTTTTTAGCTCTCTTTTTATTTTATTTTTTTATATTTTGAGAAAAATATTTTGGGGTGCGTTTGTTTGTGTTTTACTGTTTTTTTTGTGTTAGGGAATGAAATAGAAAAATTATTTCTGCTCTAAACAGTTTTGAACAAAATGCGCGTTTGGTAAAACTGTTCTCGAAATAAAAAAAGAACAAAACATGTTTGGTTAATTTATGTTCTTTTTTATTTCTTTTAATTTTTTAATGTTTATTTTTTATTTTTTATTTTTTTCTTTCTTTTTATTTTTTTTTTTTTCTTGCTTTGGCCGGTCGCCGCCCGCCATGGCCGGCCGGTCGCGGCGACCCGCCGACGAGGGCCGGCGGCCTCGCCCCGGCACGCGAGGCTCGCCGCCCCGGCGAGGCCGAGCCTCGCCGTGGTTGGGCGAGGCTCGGCCTCGCCTTGGCCGGGCGAGCTCGCCCCCGGATCCGGCGAGGCCGAGCTCGCCCGCCACCGCGAGGCTCGGCCTCGCCGGCCACCGCCGGTCGGTGTTGCTTGGCGGTGGCCGGCGAGGCCGAGCCTCGCCGGTGGCCGGGCGAGCTCGGCCTCGCCGGATCTGGGCGAGCTCGCCCGGCCCAAGGCGAGGCCGCCGCCCTCGTCGGCCCTCGTCGGCCGGGTCGCGGCCATGGCCGAGGCGGGCGACCGGCCAAAGCAAGAAGAAGAAGAAGAAAAAAAGAAAAGAGAAGAGAGAGAGAGAAAAGTGTTTCTCGTTTTTGTTAAACAAGAAACAACTTTTTTTTGTTTCTTGTTTCTCGTTCTTTTCTTGTTCCCTAACAAAAAAGATTTAACAAAAACGCTTCCAAACGCGTTTTCTTTTTTTTCCTAACAAAAACAAAAACCGCTTTCTAAATGAAAAAGAAACACAAACAAACAGGCGCCTTGCGGCCCCACCAACAAAACCACACCCCCCCGGGCGGGTTTGACAGAATTTTTGCTTGGATTTATTCTCTCTAGGCCAGATTTGCAATATTTTCAATTAAGATCTAAGGTAAAGCCGACCGTCTTTTTAATTACGCCCTTGTCTTATTTATAATGTTAAGCCCCCGTGAAAAAGCCAACCTTTTTGCACACATTGCTGCCATGTCGCATTATTTTAGGAGGAGCAAAAGGTATATTGAGAAAAAGTGTGGAGTCGAGTTGAATCAAATCGAATCAAACCGTGCCTTACTTGAAAATTTCTATTAATGATTGGATTTGAATTGAGTCCATGAATTCTATTAGCCAGAGAAACCGGTACGTACTTTTAATTAATGCATTTAATTTTGTTTTTCTGAAGATTTTTTCAATGTCGTCTTGGACAAAAGGGTTGGAATGGGCTGCCAACCCACCAAAAATAAGACCTAGAAAATTCCCACCGATTTCACTAGATCGTTAGTGTAATTCGGTTGCTTGATTTGTGCCCATTTCATAGTCCAAAGAGAAGTTTTACATCCCATGAAAAATAGGGATTTGCAGCTATGAGGAATAAAATTGTTCCTACTACAATAAGCATGAGGCGTTCAAATTAACTTCTCATTGATTTGATCTACTCTTTCTGCATACCTATCTAAACATATCTTGAGCTAAAACTGAGCTCACTATGGTCACTAATTTTCTCCTCTTTTCTTACCTTATATGTCGTTGAACAAAATCCATTTTAACACATACTTTAGAATGCGTCGCAAGCTATCATGAAAAATGTAAAAACCCAAGTCAGTTTCACTTTATTTCCTATAAATTTCCAAAATTATATATTCAAAGGCTCAGTCGACATGTGTAATAAAATTATCGTAAAAGATTACTTCATTAATGTATACAATACAACCGATCCTCACTCGTACATGTTACATGCCCCCACAGGGTAGCATCGAAAAGAGAAGTATACATATATGTAATGCAAAAATTTAAGTACGTGCTAGGAGTTGATATTACTAGAGCCTAGGGTTTGAGTGCGAAGAGAGAGCGGAGGGAGCATAAGAGGAGGACCAGGTAAATCACTGCCGCGACAACGCCGGCAATGAGAGCGTCGGTGACCTGGTCGCAAAACTTGGGGACTTGCCCACAAATTGGTAACCAACCGGCATGGCTGTTCCCTTTCTTGCCCACCTGGCCTATTGCCACTGCAGCTGAAATGCTGGAGCTCAGGAGCATTGCAATGACCTAGGGATAGAGAGAGAGAGAAATCATATGCAGTAGAAAAGATTATCGTGAAATTAAAAAAGAACGAGAGCAAAATGCGCAAAATGATTGTTTGCGATCAACCAAAGCATAGACTCGACCACATCGCAAGTTCATGTGATCATCCCCATAAATGGATACCGCAAGCCTGATATAAACCTAGATCGTCTGAGGTAAGTGATTTCTATCGTAAGATCTCAAAAGATCCACAACGAGATTTACCCAATCAATGGTTTTCGATGAATTTTAGGTTCACATGAGCTAAACTCGTGCAAACATTTATCCATCCACAAAGTATGTGGAATAAGCTTATTACAGTGCAAAGTGAAGTGAAATGTCGGCCATGTCTTGCTGGAAAATTAGCTATCTAGAACGATTCCGAGAGGCTACTCCGCAAAATGATAGGCACTGGACGACACTATCCAAGAAGATGAAGAAGTCATATCGTTACTAAATTATGATTGGTTCTATCCATCACGTCAATAATGAAATAAATTTAAGAAATATGTATATACATCTTCTTTCCTCAGATCCTAGGGGGAGACACATTTTCCGAAATCATTATCAATCAGACATATTGAAATCAATCCTTGTAACGATATTTAAATTACTTGACCTTGAACATATTTTCCATGTAGACAAAAAATTGCCAAGTGCCAAGACGTTGGAAACATTCTAGTCTGCCTAAAAGATCGAGTCGCCTGCTTAAACCCTATAAGCCAGCAACCCCATGGGTCATGCGTCGCTTTTTGATCGAGAGAATCCATCGAAAGAACACACACCGAGAACTGAAAGAGCGTTCGGAGACTCACTTACCACATCCATCATCATCACAAGTCGCCAGAACACCGGCTTGCAAGATAGCAGCAGAGAGACCAAGCTGTATCCGCCGGCAATGGCTTCTGCAATCACAAAGTACCTGCGCCACCGGAATCGAAATATGAACAAGAACCCCACCAAGAAACGAGTGAGAGAGAGAGAGGAAATGAAAGCTTTATGTACATGTGAAGGTTAAAGAGCTTACACGAATGCTGATGTGTTGCTGTACTTGGCATCGAAGCTCAGGTTGAGAACCTTGGCAGTCTCGTGGCTGGTGATCATGACCGCGATGGCTGCAGCCGTCGAGCCCACGGCTAGCAGCCTGAGCACTAGCGAAATCTTGGCCTTGGTCATGGAGTCTCTCGGCTTTCGGGCGGTGGCGATTGGACTGAAATGCGACCAAGCTACGGCGAGGCCTATACTTAAATGTCCGAACACCCGATCACTCTAGATTTGAGGGAGAGACAAGAGGAGGCGAAGCGTGTTCTCCCACTGGTAAGCAGGGTAAGCAGATAATTCGTTTCGGAGGGCGGGCTTCGGACATCGATTTGGAAGAGCGATGTCTGGATTTCGGGAGTTGTTTATACATGCCGAAGTGCATGCGTGCAGCTGTACTAGGTCAACTGCCCGATGCCTCTCGTCCGTTCGTTCGAGAGCGAGTGCGGCTGCTTCGGCGCTCTCTCCAGCTGCAATCTTTTCCTTCCTCCGGTGTCTGGTTGAACTACCAAATTTCAGCACCTGCCGAGGCCTTTCGTCGCCCGCCGCGTGTGGTCGTGAGGCTCCAAAACTGAGGCGTCGTGGTCAGCGCTTTCTCTTCACTTTTGGCAGATCTCTGCTAAATGCTCTAAAATATTGAGGGAGGAGGACGAGAGTAGTGGAAACTGGAAAGTCGGAATTCTATAAGTAGGTGACCGTACACGAAGATGCATGGTGCCAAGCAGGAAAATTTCTAAGTACACCTACCACGGCTACGTACATCTTCATCGGATTTAACTAATGCTAGGGAAAGAATCCTAGAATCTTCATTTTTGGAGGCACAAATTTGAATTTCTACACCAATTAAGGGTGGAATGGTGCAAACGATCCATGATCCATGAACTTCAGCTTAATACTTAATATAATTCATAAATTTTATATTTTTTTATTGTGATCCTCGAATTTCCTCAACTTTTACTTTGTTTAATATGATATCTGAATTTTTTGTATATATTCAATCTAGTTCATAAATTGTATGAAAATATTCAATATTATCCTTTCACTTATTCGAATTCAGTCATCCGACGGGAAGTCCTCATTTGAGGCATTTCTTGAAAATGACCCCGAGAGTCTTCTTCAACACATTGAAAGTTTTGTTGTCTTGCATTTCCGCGAACATGCGTGAAGCGACTCCGAAATGCAATTCTCATTAGAAAAGAATAAATTACCAGTTTTTTTCTTTTTCAAGGACTCGTCAAGTCCAGCAATCTTATCAGCCCAACATAACTGAATATATCATCAAACAGTTATGAACATCTTATCGAGAAAAATCGGAGGGAGCTCAATCATGGTTCATCGAGGATCTGCATAGGTTACAAGTTAGTTTATCAGCGAAATATCCAGTTTTTCGGGTATTCTCTCAAGTTGCATAACCATGTCACTATTTGCATTTTCATTATATTATTAAGGTCATAATATATGTACTTTTTGCCTATAAAAAACTCTATGCTTTACCCTACAATATTTTCCTTTACGCTCTAGAAATCTGCAGTGCAGATGAAGAAGCATGAGTCAAAGTAAATATAGGTGGCAGTAATCCGCATTTACCATCTCGAAAGATAGCCTGCAGATGAGAAGTTTTCACACTACATATCATGGTTGCATCAGATAAAGTCATCTCTAAACGAAAACATATCGCCACGGTCGACCTCATTCAACATAATAATCACAATAGTTTTCCTCACTTATATCGAATCAAGCTATGCAAAGTCCTTGTGAAAAATCGGCATTTTATCTTCCCTAATTATGACGGTTCATTTTAAATGAAAGTAATCCCAAACTCTTTGTCAAGATAGTACATTTTCGGGAACATTACTTAATCGATAATCATGAAATTTCTAGTTCATTGTTGATCTACCATGGTCTCCAGGGTCAAGCCACATGAAAATAATTTCCGATCTATTTGCTTTCACCTGTTTTTGTAGATGGTCTCTCTACGACGGAAGTTTATGGGCCAACTAGAAGGTACCCGCCATAGAACTGGCCAATTAACGGGCCCATTTTTATAACCGGGCCATCTTCGTTAATTGGACCACCTCAATCCTTAAATTCCTCTCTAATCGAAGGGTTAAGCAGGTGGTCATCAACCGCATGGGTTGTCCTACGCTTTAAGAAGGCATGGTCTTGCCTTTTTGTGGAAACCCGATCAGGGTCACGGCACACGTTCGATTCTTCAGTCCGCCAAATGTGAAAACTTCGATGTTCGAGTCGATCATCCTGCTCAATGGCTCGTGCCTCACCTAATTTATGAAATTACTAGGAAATTTCGCAGGTCTGAGATTTATTCATGTATGTAAGCTTACGATAAAAACAAAATTAGAAGCCAACGCAAATGGGATTCTGAATGTTTCACGTTCCGTCTATAAATTAAGGTTTTTCGTTAATTGTACGATGAGGACAAGGAGTACACCATTGAAGGAGACCCACACGTATGAAAATGGAATTTCAGACGTGGGATCGGCGACAAAGATAAGAGGTCGGACTCCATGAAAGCTCATGGAAGTTGCAGAGATGCATCGCTTCCGGTTCTAATCGGTCCAAAGAGCACGTCAAATCGATACATGAGTCTCACGATGGTCCCTCCTCGTGCTCATGTCTTTCCTTCGAGTGAGTTGCAAGTCAAGAATACAATTCACAATTCTCCTTCTAGAGTTTGGAAAATTTGCGAAAAGAATAAAGTTACACTGAACTCTCGGCCCTCGGAGTTTGTCCAGTCGACGGCGAGCGCCGACTTTTAGATGGCCAAGGGGGCTAGGTAACACCATGTCGTCAAATGGTTGGGACAGGGTTGAGAAATTTAACAAGACATTTCAAAGGGCACGATTGCACGAGTCATGAAATTCGCGACGAATGCCCAACGGTCGGAAAAAGGCGTTTGGCACCCTTTAGTCCTTCCCTCGGACTTGTCCGTCTTCTCTAGAGACTCCAACCAGGGTCGAATCATGGAGCAGACTCTCCTAAGTCCTAAGCTCTTTTATCGCGGGAACTTAGTACTTGCATCATGAAAAAGTAAAAAATTAAATGATTTGCCTAGTGATTTGCCTCGCGGACTACATATATACATGGACGATTAAGCTAGTCTAACAAAAAAAAAAAAAAATCTCCTTGCCAAAAGTTCCGCCGGTTCTTGAAATAGCTTAATTCATCCGGAAACTTAAAAGGGTGTCCAAGGTTGTTCTTCGTAATCCCTCCTGCAAGAGATTATGGAAAAGA
The DNA here is from genome assembly GCA_014182715.1 of Eucalyptus cloeziana. Taxonomy (NCBI): domain Eukaryota; kingdom Viridiplantae; phylum Streptophyta; class Magnoliopsida; order Myrtales; family Myrtaceae; genus Eucalyptus; species Eucalyptus cloeziana. The sequence continues at coordinate 11,355,641 of CM024637.1, forward strand.
TCAATGGAAGGTTGTGCTTTGATTTGGACAACCAAGGACATGAAAATGGTTGGAAGTTGGTCACCTAAGTGGGGTCGATTTTGGTAATCTGCAATGCTACAAAACCGGACCATCTTGGTAAATTGGACCGGCTCAATCCTTAAAATTCCTCTCCAATCACTGCCTTAAATTGGTCGTCATCAACCCCATGGGTTGACCAACGGTTCAAGAAAGCATGGTCTTGCCTTTTCGTGTGGAAGCCCGATCACCGTGGTGGCACAGGCTCGATTCTTCAGTTCACCAAATGCAAAAACTTCAATGTTCGAGTCGATCAAACTTGCTCATGGCTCGTGCCTCCCCTAATCCATGAAACTAACGAGATATTTCGCAGGTCCAAGATTTATTCATGTACACAAGCTCACGATAAAACAAAATTAAAAGCCGGTGCCAGTGAGATTTTGAGACCGAACCCTAATGATTAGCAAGAGCAACCGATTGTATTTAATAAAAAGCTTGAACAATTCACGTTTTTTTTTTTTTTTTTTTAATATCGAGGATTCGCCCTGGCACACCTTACGGGTGCTCATGGCCCCCGCCGGACACCAGCCAGCAAAGACTAGCGACTATACCTCGAGGGAGACTAGCACGAGACCCTACCACCCATGACTCCCCACTTAAGTCGCAATCAACCAGTTGGGGAATTGAAGCCAAGACCTCAAGGTGGCCTAGGAGTACACCATTAAAGGAGACCACATGCAAGACGTGGGGACGACGAAGATAAGAGAGGTCGGACTGACTGAAAGCTCATGGAAGTTGCAGAGATGCATGGCGTCCAGTTCTTGTAGGTCCAAAGAACATGTGAAATCGAGACATGGAGGCGTACATGGGTCACACGATGGTCCCTCCTCGTGCTCGTGTCTTTCCTTTGAGCGAGTTGCCAGTCAAGAATTTAATTCACAAGTCCCCTTCCACAGTCTGGAAAATTTGTAAAAAGAGTAATGTTACACTGAACTCTTGGCCCTCGGAGTTTGTCCGGTCGATGGCGAGCACTGACTTTTAAATGGCCAAGGGGGTCTAGGTAACGCGATTTCGTCCAAGTCTCCAATGGTTGGGATAGAGTTGAGAAATTTAACAAGAGATTTCGAAGGGCACCATCGCACGAGTCATGAAAATCACGACGAATGCCTGACGGTCAGAGAAGAATATGTCTTTTGGGGCCAAGTCATGGAGCGACTCTCCTAGGCTCTTTCAACGCGGGAATTCAATACTTTCGTCATGATAGAGTGAAAATTGACCATTTCATTATTAACGATTTATCTAGTAATCCACCTCCCGAATTACATATATACACAGATGATTAAGGTTGTCGAACAAAAAAATTCCCCCCCTTGCCAAAAGTTCCTCCGGTTCTTGATATAGCATAATTCATCCGGAAACTTAAAAAGGGTGCCCAAGGTTGTTCTTCGTAATCCCTCTTGCAAGAGATTATGGAAAAGACCGGTGGAAGGTTGTGCTTTGATTTGGACAACCGAGGACATGAAAATGGTTGGAAGTTGGTCACCAAAAGTGGGGTCGATTTTGGTAATCTGCAATGCTACAAAAGAAGAAATTCATCCTCATCACCGATCAACGTTCTAGAGGATACACATAAATTTAAAAATACGTTTGAGACACTCGATAAGTAATTACAGGGGAAAGTATGGCAAGTTTTCAATGCACTGGCCAATCGTCGTGATAATATGCACTATCAATTTCATGAAAAAATTTAATGTTTCATCATTAAAAAATGTTTTGACTATTATTGATAGATGCTCTCTTGGAATGATGACCTATTCGTGCCATTTAAGGTCTAGGAAGAAGCCACTTTTCTATCGAGAATGTTGAAATTCATTCTCTTCACCAATCAACATTCTAGAGGATACATATATATTATATTTTGTTAAAAATATGTTTGAGACATGAATAAGTAATTTGAATAGGAAAATACTGTAGGTTTTCAATGCACTAACCATTCTCATAACGTGCTTGATCAATTTCATGGAAAATCGAATATTTCATCATAAATGATGTTTGGCAATTATTGGTAGATAAGATTTTTTTTTTATACATATTTTTTGCCAAAAAAGTCAAGATGCTACCTTGGAATGATGACCTATTATCACATTAGATGTGACTAACCCATCGGAGATTCCCAAAATGGAAGGGTCAGAGTTTTGAATTCGTGCCATTTAAGGTCCAGGAAGAAGCCGCCTTTCTATGGAGGACGTTGAAATTCGTTCTCTTCACCAATCAACATTCTAGAGGATACATATATTTTATATTTTGTTAAAAATATGTTTGAGACATGAATAAGTAATTTGAACAGAAAAATACTGCAGTTTTCAATGTACCGATCGTGCTCATAACGTGCTCGATCAATTTTATGGAAAATCGAATATTTCATCGTAAATGATGTTTGGCTATTATTGGTAGATAAGATTTTTTTTTTTATACATATTTTTTGCCAAAAAAGTCAAGGTTCTACTTTGGAATGATGACCTATTATCACATTAGACGCGCCTAACCCATCGAAAGTTCCCAAAAGGAAGGGTCAAAGTTTTTGAATTCGCGGCATTTAAGTTCTGGGAAGAAGCCGCTTCTCAGGGTTAAGCAACCGAAATTCTTACAATAATAGAAAAAATGGAGCCGGAATCCTCGGCTAGACCTCGCATGAAGTGAACGACTTTCTCGCCAAAATAGCTAGCAAAAACGTCCCAAATTAAAATATTAGAAATTCGATCACACGATTCAAAATAATATAGAAAAATTCCAAATAAAGATTTGAAGTACTATCATTTTTTTAAATAAGAGTTTAAGGTGGATATTATTTTAAATAAATACCCAAAGTGTCTTAAATTTCTCAAATAATAGCTTGAAATAGATTTTGCTTCAAATAAGGGTCTAAAGTGGCCATATTAATCTCAGATAAGGGTCTAAACTCAATATTTGGTGAAGGGCAATTCCATGTTTTAATTTTTTTTTCCTTTTTTCTTTTTTTTTCCTTTTTTTCTTACCCAAAAAACTAAAAAAAATTAAAACTTTAAAAAGAAAAACACACACACAAAGGGGGAGAGCTCCCTCCCCCCTATGACCGCTGCCCTAGTGCCGATGTAGCAATGATGATGGCCGACGCTTGGATAGGGGCTACTGACCCTTGCTGACCAGAGGCAAGGGACCCTTATATTTTTGGAATTTTCCCCAAAAATATTGTTGCTAAATCAATTGAAATATTTGAGGTACTCAATAATAATCTCTCTATGAATTGTATTATGATGGATGAATGCACAAAGGGAAATGCTTGGTGAAAAAGGTTTTTTATTTTTTAATTTCTATAATGTGATATGTTTTCTCAAATATATAGTCTACTTTAAAATCACGTCGTTGATTTGACAAACTTTGAAATTGGAAATGGTTTTAATGTATGTTGCTAGTGGAAAAGTGCTTGCGATAAAGAGTTAGATTGTCATGAAATTGTTAAGTCGAAAATACTCCTTTAAAATGAAATTTTTAAGAATATTTTGTACTATAGATGTTGATATTAATATATGGGCGGTGGTGTTTATAAAATGGTGGCAATAAATTTCTTGTTTACTTGCATTGTTTGTCAATTCTCAAATTTGCCTAACTCAGGCCTTAAATCAAACCAATTTAATCTTATTTGATCATTTAGTTGATACATCAAGAACCACGTAAGAGAGAGAAAATGTGGCGAGGGGTGGCTCTGTAAAAGTTTTTCTAATGTGGACTACATTAATTGATATTGTAATTTACCGTTTTACGGTTACTGTTTTTACGGGGTTAGTCTAAGGTGAGATAAAATGTTTCTTAATTAATCTAATATGGGACCGGCTAATGTGGGCCAAGTTGAGCCTGACCCGTAATGAGAGGGTCTGGTTGAAAACTCTATAAATAGTGTTAAAATCTCTCCTCTAACCCTAATTCTCACAAGTATCCTCACATAAGGAGCATTTACCTAGCGCTAAAGAGTGAGGGGCCGTCCCATTAAACTAGTGATACGGAGGGCAATAGAGGAGAAGAATTTGCGCGTGGATCATCACTTTTCGCTTCCACATCAAGAACGATGGATTCCAAATCAGGTGTGTTAATATTTCCACTCAATCATCTGTGTTCTTGTTCTGGTTATGAAAATCTTGGGATTGCACGTTTTGAATCCAACAGGCTCACCCTTTGGTGAGGGCATGATTATTGTTAAGTGTTGTGGGCCTCCCTGTAAGCATGAGTGGGTAAAAGACCTCGTCCCATGCTGGCACCATTACTCGCCACCCTCGCAATTGTAATGCAAAGGTCATGCAACCCTTGCTTGAACACCACGCAAATGTTGGGTGAGGGCAAGCAGACCCTCGCATGGCCACCTTGAAGGGGACCATTGTCCCTTTAATAACGATAGCCTAATCTCATTCAATTCATTTGAATTGACCGCGTCAAGAGTTGCGCATGACGGTCACATTTGTCACGATGGTCAATTCGCTATCCAATTTATCAAATTCATGAGTGTCTCTAATTTTTTTTTTCTAATTTTAGAAATTAGTGATCTTTCTTTTAGAAATTGGCGTTGTATTTTTTGAATAAACGAGGAATTCTCTTTTTTTTTTTTCATTTCGATTAGGACGAGTCAAATAATTTCGAAGGGAACGAAAAGTCAACAGGGACGATTCCCGTGTGTTTCTACAGCAGCCACTCCTGTCGCTTTCTCGAAATTAAAAACGCCCCCATCACATATTGTCACGCGTCGACCCACTTCTAGAACCCCAGCAAAAAGGACGAGAATATTGCATTAGATGTGACAATGATTATAACACCCCTTAATATCACCGAAATTCCAGACGGACACATTCACTTGACATTGGATCTGAGCAGGTCCGTAAAAGGTTCAAGGGGAAAGAAAGAGGCGAAAGATCTACCTAGGAGTTGGAGATCCCGTAATATCACTCTCGTATTCCCTAATAGGCAGAGAATTATGGGGTGCTACGTCAGACTAAAGTCTGGCTATCACTAGGTAGGTAAGTATAACAGCCTCCCACATTTGAGGTGAGTGAGGTTGGATGAAAGGCCCACTCAAGACCAGCATGCCTTCGGCACTGTTACTAAACCAACAGGGTGGTTCTTGAATCTCCGGTTTAGTAACAATGCTTTCTTCATACCACATCTTTCACAAATTGATGTATCCATGTTGTATTTATCTTGAATTATAATATATTTGGAATTTTTTGAAGGATAAATGTGACACGAATACACTGATTTAGAGTAAAGATGACATAAATATACCAATCTAGGATTTTTTGTGATATAAATGTTGCACGAGTGCGCTGATTTGAGAAAAATGTGACATAAGTATATCGATTTGAAAGTTTTTGTGATATATTTATAGGTATACTGGCTCAAGATGTTTTGTGATATTAGCTTAAATTTGATACATGTGTTGAAATGGATCTGGAATATTAAAATTAGTTGGTCTCATGTAGATTTTAGTTTTTGACAAAATTAATGGTTCAGACTCAGTACCTACCCATGCATGGCTGCATTGGTGGGGGCGTTCTCCTCTGGTATATCCGGACCAAGAGGTCAGGAGTTTGAACCCTCAAGGTATGCTCCGTGATTTAAGTGGGGGCCCTAGCGGTAGGTTGGTCGGCTAGTCTCCCCCGAGATATAATCGATACTGTGCTCCCGTAAGGTGAGCTAGGCCGGATCCTCGGAATAAAAAAAAAAAAAAAAAGATCAGACTCAGTCGAGTATATGTATTAGGTTCCGATTCAATAGTTCTTATAAATGGAAAACTATGGGAATAAAAAGATAATACTTTTGAAGAGACAAAAATTGGAGGGGGTGTTTCAAATCTCCCGTGAAAAAGGTTAAGTTTCCTTTTCTTTTCGTAATAATATACTTGAGTGGATCAGGGTTTACGAATCATACACAAAAATCTACCCAATTTCTACTGTTACGAGTTTGAAACTCAAAGACAGGGGGAGAGACATATCTCTTTCATGTAAGAACAAGACACTCCGATTACTTAGAGACATATCTAACACTCTTCAAATTTCATGAACCGATTAAGTTCGGGCCTTCGTGACTGGACAAGTTACACTTAATTTAGAGCAATCTGTATGCGGTGGGTGGGATTTGAACATTACCTCTAATCGCCAAGTTGCAAATCCCTCGATACTCCAAACTAACGGCACTAACCGAGATTTAAAATAGGCACTGATGCAAAACACTGAGTAATCATTCTTGTCCTCAGAATTTAGTTAATAAAATTCATGCAAAAATGCTTGTAACATTGTTTTGCAATTTGCCGGTCATTACTTGTGATTTCACTTTTCTTCTTAACTATTAAGTCGCTATTGTTACTATATCAATTGACATATAATTTAAGAGCACTCGCTAACAAGATTTTTTTTTTTTTCGTATTTTTTTGTCAAAAAGTCTAGGTTCTACTTGGAATGATGACCTATAATCACATTAGATGCGACTAATCCATTGAAAAGTTTTGATTTGTGCCAATTTTTCTATCAATGACTTGGTATACGTCGTAAAACTTCTAGATTGAACAACTAAAATTCTTACAACCATAGAAAAATGGAGCCGAAATCCACGGCCAGACCTCGCATGAAGTGGACGACTTTCTCCCCCAAATCGCTGGCAACATTGTTTCAAATTAAAATATTAAAAATTAAAGAAGAGGGCGACTATAAAAAAAAATCTCAAATTATATCCACCGTGGCAAAATACTCCAAATTTTTGTAATCAAAACTCTAAACTTGACAATTGTAACACAAATACCCTCAATTTTTTTTTTTTGTATTATGAAAAAATTAAAATTTATACATGTGTGACATATATACCATTTATTTTAGTTTCATCCAAGGCATATTTCTTATATCGATATAAGTTTGGGATTTTTTATCAAACAAAAAAAAAAAATTGAGTATTTGTATCACAACGGACAAATTTAGGGTTTTTACTTACAACGAGCTTAGTATGTGATTTTTTCTAGTATTAACCCTAAAATATATTGTTACCATATCAATTAAAATAGGGAAAATTTCAAATAAAAGTTTGGAGTGCTCTCATTTTCTCAAATAAGGATATAAAGTGGACTTTGTTTCAAATAAAAATTTGAAGTGCTTTCATTTTCTTAAATAATGGCCTGAAGTGGCTATATTAGTTTCAAATAAAAGTCTAACCTTACTGGCTGAATGCCATTTTCGTCCTTTCTATTTTTATTTTTATTTTTTCCCTTTTCCTTTTTTTTTTTCTTTTCCCCTCTTCCGTTTGTCAGCCCTGGCGAAGGTTGCCAGACTCAGGCGAGGGCTAGGTTGCCTGAATCATGATATGGCGAGGGTCTAGCAAGGGTGAGGGTTGCCTTTGTCTGCCTAGTCTCGATGAGGTGAACCTTGCCCTCGCCCGACACTAGCGTGGGGCGGCCTTGTTTGAGGTCGACAACCTCATTGGCCATTGACAAGGCATGGCACTGCTCAAGAGAAGGAAGAGGATAAAAGAGAAAAAATAAAAAAATAAATGCTTAGATTTTTTTTGACTGAAATACCCCTTCTTCGATTGTCGGAGTAGTCATCAGCCAATCAAAAGTCCTTATTTGAGATAATTTGTCAACTTTTAGTTCTTATTTGAAATAATGTTCATTTTAAGTTTTTATTCGAGAAAATAAAAGCACTTTAAGCCATTATTTGAAATTTCCCCGTTAAAATATTTGAGGTGTTCGATAATAATCTCTTTGTCAATTGTATTATGATGCATGAATGCACAAAGGGAAATGCTTGGTGAAAAGGATTTTTTTTTTTTTTTTTTGATTTTTGATTTTTTATGAAGTGATATGTTTTCTCAATTGTACAACCTACTTTAAAATCATGTTGCTGATTTTACAAACTTTGCAATTGGAAATGTTTTTAGTGTATGTTGCTAATGGGAAAGTTTGCGATAACAAATGAGATTGTCATGAAATTATTGAGTCAAAAATACTCCTTTAGAATGAAATTTTAAGAATATTCTGTACTTTAAATGTACTCTAAATGTTGACTTTAATATATTTCCAGTGGTGTACATAAATTGATGGTAATAAGTCTCTTGTCTTTTTTTTCTTTAGTCGGTCCCACTCTAATTCTATTCTAACTCTCACTCTCAGACTTTTATCCTGCCTTCTTGCAGGACGTGAGAGTCAAAACCTACACCTGAAACTATATTGTCTCCACCCCAACCCCCCTGAGAATGTGAGGATTTGAACCTCCCACCTCACCCTTCCAACGTACTCCCGAATGTGAGGATTTGAACCCCCCACCTCACCCTTCCACGTTGGAAGGGTGGCCACTGGGACAAACCCTAGTGGTTAAAAGTCTCTTGTTTTACTTGCACCGTTTGTCAATTCTCAAATGTGCCTAATTTGGGCCTTAAATCAAACCAATTTAGTCTTATTTGGTCATTTGACTAATACATCAGCAATCACATAAGAGAGAAAAGGGTGGTGGCGGCGGTGGCGGTGGTGGCGGCGGGACTACCCCTCAACAAGGACATGATCACTAGTATGTGTTGTGGGCCACCCCATGAGTAGGCATGGACAAAAGACCGCATAGGCTCATACCATGGTGGCACCACTGCTCGACACCATCAATGGAAAGTCTCGAGGCACTCGCAACTGCAATGCAAAGGTTAGGCAATCCTTGCTCAACCAGGACACGAATGCCGGGCAAGGGCAAGCAGGCCTTCACGTGGCCACTGCAAGAGGACATAACGATCGTGCGATCTCTTCCAATTCATTTAGTGAACTAACCGTGCCAAAAGCTGCATGTGACGGATTTACGTCATATTCATTGCGACGGGGTTCGCGATCCCATTCATCAAAATTAATGTGCCGTCTCTAACTCCTTTCCTGACTAAAGAAATTGAGGTGATCTTTCTTCTAGTAACTGGCATCGTAATTTCCGAATAAATAACCGAATTCTTCTCCTCCTTCCTTTTCCATTTCGACGAGGACGAGTCAATAATCTCGAAGGGGACGAATGGCCGACAGGGATAGACGATTCCTGTGTGTTTCTACGGCAGCCGCTCGTGTCGCTCTCTCGAAATTAAAAGCGCCCCATGGCGCATCGTCACGTGTCGACCCCCTTCTAGAACCCGGCAAAATCGACGCGAATGATGGCATTCGATGTGACAATCCGGATGGATGCATGTGCGGTCTTTATATCCCGTGGAACGAGGTGTCCCATGCGCGTTTGACGTGGGCGTCCACGAGCAGAGATCTCGTAACCCACTTTTTTTTTTTTTTTTTTCAGTCCTACGCTAATTCCTATTCTAACATTCACTCTCGAACTTTCGCCCGCCTCCGCGTGCGCTGCAGGAAATCAAACCCACTCCCGAAATGAAATCTTCCCACCCCCAATGTGGGGATTTGAACCCCAACCTCCCTTCCAAGAGATGGAAGGGTGGCGGATCGTGGCGGGCCCCCAGTGGTTCTCGTAACCCACTTTAATATGATCAAGATTCCCAAATTAGTATTTTTCGTCGCGCATTTATTCTGAACTAAATTAAAATTCATATAATAAATATCCAAAAATTATTTGTTATCCAATGTATCGGTCGAAGTTGATTGCTTGAGTTTTCGTTATCTAAAGATTCTTTGTTATTTAAAAACCCTGGTTGATTCTCCCGTGAATTCCCTTGTGTTGTATCCGTATCACATTTACCTTGAACTGCGGTAAACTTGGAATTTTCTGGATGGAAAATGAGGGATGGATACATCAATTTGGAGTAAATTTGTCATGAATGTCCCACTTTAAAATTTTTTGTGATATAAATGTTGCACAGGTTCGTTGATTTGGGATAAACGTGATTTGGGGTTGGTAGTATTAACCTTGAATTTAATACTTGTATCGAAATGAATCTAGAATATTAAAATCGGTTAGCCTTGTCTTGATTTTATGTGGGTGTCATCAATTCAATTTAATAAATAAATATATATATATATAGAGAGAGAGAGAGAGAGAGAGAGAGGGTAGGTTCCGATTCGAGAGTGCTTCTAGATGGACAACTATGGGAATAAAAAATTTTGCTCTCTTCCGAATTTTCTTTGCCAAAAAGTTAGGTTTCCTTTTCTTTTTCCTAAAAATCACGAACCGTTTAAGTTCGGGCCTTCATGGTTTGCACAATTACCTTCAATTTAGAGTAATCTACATGCGGTAGATGGGATTTGAATATAGCCTCTGGAGAGTTAAAACAGACACTGAAGCAAAACCACAGTAATAAATCTTGTCCTCGAAGCTTGGCTTGTAACATGGTTCACAATTCGCTGGCGATTACTAGTGAATTTCACTTTCCTCCTTAAGTATTTCGCGGCTATTGTTTTGGTAGCGTGTGATTTTTCTCCTTTAAACAAATCTTGCGCGCATATCTTGCATGTAGATCTCCCATTATTTGATATTTAGATTCTTTTGACTCGCTTGACTTTCACAGATACATGCACAATTGCACATCTCCCTCACCTCATTCATGTGTTTTTTTTTTTTTTAAATAATTAACGTTATTTTATCGGACAATTCAAGGGGCAACTTGATTTTTCCTATGAGATCAAATAATCTATGTTGCTTACCTCAAGCACAGCATACCCTAGACAGAATCCACACGGTTCCGGCGTAACTTGCTCCCTTCTAGAATGGCATGTCCTTCGAAAGTTGAAAACCAAGAAACGATAAAAAAAAAAAGTCTAACCGGGAGAGAAGAAATTAGAGGTAAAATTGGAATTTAATAATAGCAAATTACTCCCAAATTCTTCAGTAGTAGGAGAGGAGGGAGGTCGCCCCACGTCACCGCTCTTTTCTCAATGGTGAGTGTTGCTTTCGTGTATCTAGGGTTTAGTGGGATAATGACTGTGACTCCTCTAATTTTGTGATGGTGTGCAAGATATTGCAAGTACAATTTATCATACTTGAATGTTGATTCAGAGTGACAATCATGTGCCGGATTACCGGTCGGTCCATAAATTGTAGCACCAACATTCGAGAGTGGTCAGTCCATACGTTGGTTCGAGCGACAATTATGCGGTGGATACTTGAATGTTAGGTTTTCGAAAGTCGAAGCCAAGAAACGATGAAAAGTCCAACCGGGAGAGAAGATTTTTTATGAAAATTCGCCACACGTCACCACTCTTTTTCTCAATGGTGAGTGTTGGTTTCGTGCATCTAGGGTTCAGTGGATTAATGACTATAAGTATTATAATTTTATAATGGTGTACAGGAAATTGCAAATATAATCTATGTGTCGATATTTAAATATCGGTTCGAGAGACTATGATGTGCCAGATCAACGGTCGGTCCATGGGTTGGAGACCAATGAGAAATATATTCTTTTATGTCTAAGGTGGCGAAGGAGTTGCGTAAAGCATGCAAGAGGCACTTTATTTTCTTCGATTCGATTGATCATCGGTAGGACGTCAGCCGTAGTCAGTGAGGGAGCGGCAGCCCTCCTGCCTATATTTTTTTTTCCTTTTTTGTTTAAGATTTTCCTTTTCTTTCGAAGTGTCTAAAAAAGTAGACCATGAAAATGCTTTTATCAGCCGATGATGTCAGGCTATTCTTTGAGACTAACAATGCTACTTCATACCACCGGCCGTGGTGAGTCCGATGGATAAGAACTCTATTGATCATTTCCTAAAGATGAGGGGTTCAAAATTCAGTGGAGGTATTTGGTGTCTTAAGTGTGGCGTTAGGGTGGTGGGTCTTCCGCTAGCATCACCACAGGGTTTACCCGCCGACTACCGGTTGTACGAGGTTCCTGGGTATAAAAAAAAAAAAAAATGCTATCTTCTTGAGTTCTTATTTGAGAAAAGGAGAATACTTTAAGTCCTTATTTATTATTCCTCTACTCTCCCTTTCCCTCATTTTTATCCATGGCCATCACATTTAAAGGATTTTGGCCCACACAAGAAACAACTTGCCCCCAAATCAAAAGGGCTTGTCTTTTCTATTAAATACCCTTCAAAATCCGACTTTAATTAATTTTAAATTTTAGACATTCCGCTTATGTTTCTCTTGTCAAGAATACGATATCGCATGTTTGTCCACATTTAAAGGACTAATTCTTATCCATTCTAATGAAATATTATTTTTAAACCCTTAAAAAGAAAAGAAGAAAATTCTAGATATGTCTTCTTGTCAATATTTTTGAAAAGTTTTTAGTTATATTCTAAGTAGCACCAACATTGACACACGACACGATACGCTGACACGACGTTTATAAAAAAACAGAGACTTCTAACACGTCGGGACATGTTGTATATTAAATATATATTTTTTATATATACATAATATGTTATCATTTTTATGATTATTTCAATCAAATTAATTTGAATCAAATTCATAAATAAATAAATAAGTAAATAAACCTAGAATGAATATACACTAAAAATATTAATTCGCCATTTATTAATATCATTTATTATTTCAATTTGACAAATTTAACTCTATTTCAATAATTCATAAAATTTGGAGAAAAAACAAATAATCCATATTCTGAACTCACATGTTAGATATGTTGGAAAAAAGAAAAAAACTTAAGATAAATTGTGTATCACAAGAAGTGAGAGTCAGAAGAAAAGAAATGACTATATTTTTCTTCTTTCTCCATTTATTAATTTTATTATTGTGTTTTATTTTTTCACACACACACACACACACACACACATGTATATATATATATATATATAGCTCTAATTTATTGAATTTTTAAAATTGAACTTGATATCGGAAATTCGTATGTCAATATTCCAACTCGAGTGTCGAAAGTTGACTAGATTTCGGATTTTCCGACACATATTGATTGAGTGTTGGAGAGTGTCTGAGAGTGTCGAACACGTGTCGAAGTATCCGACACGACACGAAAGCTCTTGAAGAGTGTCAATTCTTCATATGTTATATTCATCGTTGAATAATAGTAATAATTTCATACGAAAAGAATGAAAAAGAAGTGAAAGCGCATGTTCAATCCATATTTCATTTCGTGGGAGGAAAAGTCAAAGCACTAACTCCTATAGCCTCCCCACTTTCAAAGGCAAATTAAATTGCACGAATTCTAGTCATTTGACTTAAACTCGCCCACTTAATGTGTCGGATACACATTGAGATCGACTTTCAAATGTCTCCCCACTTTCAAAGGCAAATTAAATTGCACGAATTCTAGTCATTTGACTTAAACTCGCCCACTTAACGTGTCGGGCACACATTGAGATCGATTTTCAAATGTTTAAATGACGAAAATCTAATCGGCTTACAAAGAATGTTTTTCTTGAATTGAAAACAAGTTTAAATACATGGAAAACGACTGCATTTTTTAGCAAGAAATAAATTATTTTTCTAAATTAAAGTAATCTCAATGTTTTTTAAAATTGATTTCCTTCTAACAAAGAGGAAATCAGTTTTCTTAAACCACCAAGTAAATAAAAAATTTTCATTAAAGATAATTTCCCTTGACTATAAAGTTTTCAGGTAAATTAAGCGCGCATAATTACGATTGATTTTGCATATACGTACACGCATACAATAATACGTCATTCATACCATTAATGTTGCCCGAACGGCGGTGCCACGTCAGCAAGCGGGCTCACGCCGGAAGGCTCGTAACGATGAGCCTGCGCATGCGCCGGACGATGTGAAACCCGTCCCGTCTCGGTCGTCGGATGTCGCGATCGCTCCTACAGGAGCCCGCGCGATCCGACGGCCGAGATGAAGCGGGCGGCTCCCAGCACGCGCGCGCATGCGAGACACGCCCGCGCGTGAACTATTCTCCCACACAATAACGTGGATACTACTACCATAATAATATTTAAAAAAAAATAATAAAAAATAAAAAAAAAAGGCAAAAATCCCTTTCTATAAAAATCCCTCCACGACAATCAAGCTCCTCCATTCCCCCTCTCTCTCTCTCTTCTTTCTCTCTCTTCTGCGTGCTCGATCGCCATTGAAGGAGCTCCTCGCGAGACCTCGGGAGGCGAAGGAGGAATCCCCGCCGCGCCGCCGCGCCCGCCGCCGCCGCCTCTGCCGCCGCTTTCCGGTAGGTCTCTCCTCCTCCTCCTCCTCCTCCTCCTCCGGCCGGTGAATTCTGGTCTTCGCCTTCGGTTCCGCGCTCCCGTCGCGTCCGAACGCTAGCAACCGCTCGTTAGTCTCGATTCGGAGTCTCGGATCTAGCGCTTGTTGAATCTCTCTCTCTCTCTCTCTCTCTCTCTCTCTCTCTCTCTGTGTTTGCCGCTTTCGATTTTAGAAATGTGAGGAGCTCGCCGTTGTTCTAGAAGTCTCGCGTCCGTCGGGTGATCTTCCGGTGGCTTCGGGTTGGTTGCCGTTGGCTTCGAATTGGATGTCGTGGTGTCGTGTAATTAGGGAATTCGTGTTTGCGGTTGCTGCGTTTTGAATCGATTCGGGAGCTGATTGTCGCGTTCGCTAGGTGGATTCCGTCGAGCGATCGCGTTCTCCGTTTTGGTTGTCTTTCCTTTGATGTAGCAATGGGGTTGGGGTTGTTCCGTGCAATCCGCGCTGCATTGCGCCGGGCTAGTGGCGCAGAAACTTTGGAAGGCAAAGCGTCGTGCTTTTTGCTCGAGTTGAAACTTGGGATGGGCTTGTTTCAGGTTTTCTAGTGGGGAATTGGGGGTTTTCTGGCGTTGTCCAGTGTCTTGATCATGGCGATTCTTCTGTGTAGAGCTGGGCGATTGCTTCTTTCTCGGCTGATGGTGTTGTTTCTCTGTGCGAATAAAATATAGTTAAGAGGTGGCACGTTAGCATAGGTGACTGTTGAGATGGAGGCTGAGGAAAAGTGAACTTTTTTCTAAATTTCCTTGAAGAGTTGGCCATTGAACGGTCTAGCGGATTCAATTTTAATGCTTTTCTTTTGCATCTTTCTTCCATGTCCACAGTTCAGGCGGATCAGGAAGAATGATGGACTGATCTGTTTGTTTTCACAGCTAGCTATTCTTGTAATTGCGGGGCATGACATTTATACTTTCAGAAGACATGTGATTGACCGGCATCTAGTAATTTTAGCTGAACAATTTTTCTTATGCACAAGTCAAATCTATATTGCTAAAAAAGATTAGGAACCAATTTGCGCGCTTCGGATTTATGCTCCTCTTCTTGTTTATGGGGAGGACTTGTTCTGTGCTTCAGATTTGCTGCTCCTACTGTTATTATCAAGGGCAAGCAATTGCCTGACCTTCATTTTCTCTACAAGAGGACAGTGAGACAAACTTGTCAGTTCATTAGCTCTTTCAACCTAGAAGTTTGAAGTGGGCTTCTTGTGGATGAACGCGTTGTTTGTTTTCAAAATCTCCTGTGTCTTGCATAATTGATTTGATTGCCATTTGGACGATTTGAAAGTGGAGATTGAGTCACATTTGGGTAAAAAGAGACATAGAAAAGATAGCAACGATCCTTACTTTGTGGTCTTTATTTATTGTTTTCTCGTTTTTCATGCACCAGTAGATTATAATTTCCATACGTTAGCAATGGTAATAAGATCCTTACTTTTCTAGTGGATATTTCAGATATTTTAGTCTAGCCGGTGCTTGCTTTTGGCTTTATACATGATTGATGTTGGAAAAGAATCTACAACAAGTGCGATTGCAGTGTGACGTGTCTTGTAAATTCAGTCAGGAAAAGATCATTTTGGACTCTTCAATGCTGTTGGAAGATAGGCTGGAAACAAAATCCATCCGAAAGTCAAAAAGTTATCTTTTCAGTTACGTAAAGCACATACAAAAGATGCTCTACTTTTTATCTTTTCTTTAAGATGGGAGAACAGTGAAATCACAGTGTCCTCCCAAAAGATGTAGAAGAGGACGAAGGTGTCTAATGCCGGGACCACATCGATCATATCCTTTGGAACAACTGTTTTTTTTTTTTT
Organism: Eucalyptus cloeziana; assembly: GCA_014182715.1. NCBI lineage: Eukaryota > Viridiplantae > Streptophyta > Magnoliopsida > Myrtales > Myrtaceae > Eucalyptus > Eucalyptus cloeziana. The sequence continues at coordinate 11,371,568 of CM024637.1, forward strand.
TTTTTGGGTATTATCTAGTACCTTGTTTGTTTGATTGCAATTCTGGGACCAAAGCTGTGGCCCCCTCGGATTCTCACTAATCATGCATTTGTGGGTCCTTGTTTGGTTCACAGGTCGATAATTGTTTGGTTCCTTCTTATGATCTTAGCCGTTTGTGGGTCCTAGTTTGGTGCGTTTGGTATGGTTGTGCTCGCGCAAGGAGTTTCATAAGCTCTTTTCAGTTATCTATATATGCAGGCAGAGTTTGTTGGACCTCTATGAACTTGAGAATTCATTAGCATCTCTTCTTTTTCTTGTCACAGTTCTTATTACAATTCTTGAGATAGATCCATGGCATTCGAGCAGTACTTTGCCCAGGAGTGGAGGCCCATCTCTGGACCAGCTATGGATTCTGGAAGTAGCAATGGCTGTTTCGACTGCAACATCTGTCTAGACTTTGCGATTGAGCCTGTGGTCACTCTCTGTGGTCACCTCTACTGCTGGCCCTGCATCTACAAATGGCTCCATGTGCAAAGCGCCTCGCTTGCTTCTGATGAGCACCCACAGTGTCCCGTCTGCAAGGCTGAAATATCTCACACAGCCATGGTCCCTCTCTATGGCCGCGGCCAAAGCTCCAAAGAGTCTGATCTGCAAGACAAGGCACTTCAACTAGGAACAATTGTACCCCCGAGACCAGCGGCTTGTGGCATCCAAGCTCTCGCCTCTACAACACCCCACAGCGGTCAGCAGCTCCCCTACCGTAATCCTTACCAAAATCCGTACTACAGTGCCAATTCGTTTGAAGAAGATTCGCCATCACCATTCCTCGGCATGGGATCCATAGGCCTTGACCACTCGATGGTGGGAATGTTTGGGGAAATGTTTTATTCAAGAGTCTTTGGCAATTCGGACAGCCTATATGGTTACCCGAATTCGTATAGGTACATGGGAGGAAGTAGCCCAAGGTTGAGGAGGCAGGAAATGCAGGCGAATAAGTCGCTGAGCAGAGTAACTTTCTTCCTCTTCTGTTGCTTCCTGCTCTGTCTAATTGTATTCTGAGCTCGGTTGAAGCCGGTGTTTCCAACCCCTCACCCATTTTGTATACTTGTATAGCGTAAAATGAATCTAAATTGTACTAGTAGACGGCACGTCACGGCTTGCACTAGAGAAGACTCTGTCACATATTGAGAGATGGATTGCTATAGACAATACATCATGGTCCCTTCTCGAGCGTGTCATCAGTGACCATCTTGTGCTTTAACTTCTAGTCCTCTTTGCCGTTCATTGTACTGTACTGTTCTTGGCACTCGACCCGTCACCGATCGACCCTACCTAAAGCAATAGAAATTGAGCGCAGAAAGGCCCGGGGCCACCATATTCCTTTTCCCTTTCCTGTGGGATAGGCCGGCCGAGTGGCGTCGAAAGAAGAAACTACGTGTAATGAACAGCAAGTATGTATCCATGGGGCGGTCAAGTCCCAATCGAACGACCTGCGATGGCCCTCTCGGAGTCTCAAGGTTGGGTATCCTATTCCTAGCCACGAGAAATTTAAGGTCGATTTTAATTATTGGTGGGTCTGATGAAATCGATGTCTCGATTCCATTTCTCTTCTAAGTCTGCGGGTACCTAATGCTTGCCGACCGGCTAGATGCCAACGAGCTCTCCATCAGTGCTGGCTCGACTTCCTGATTGCGTTTCATCACGTTCCACCGTGAAGGGCGTCTCTTTCAGGGTATTGGCATCATCGTTTTGCACATGATCGATGGGAAGGAATTGAATGCATGGAACTCCACTCAGATTCAAATGGCCGAGATTCGTACGCATGTGTATACTTTACATAAGTGCAGACATTGCCCAATAGTCGATTTTTTTACATAAGAAGGAGGAAGATGGAGAGTTTGATTCTCTACCTTTTTAGGGGATCGAAGATGGATATTTTTAATTTCAAATGTGGAGTTCGACTCTCACGTTATGTAAAGTGACGGAATAAAAATTTGAGAGTGAATTAAGAGTTTAAGTAGAATAAGATAAAAAAAAGGGAAAAAAAATTAATAGGCCGCCATTAAAACGTTCTAAAAGACTAAAGAGACAAAAAAGAAGAAGATAATAATAAAGGAAGGAAGGAAGGAAAAACGAAAGACAAGCACCGAATTTCCAATGAATAGAACTGACATGATAGATGGTGATAATATGGACATAAAAGGGCAAAGGAAAAGAAGAAAGGTACGAGGATAACGTTTCCAATACTCAAGTGGTTGATGGAATTGCTGATTCATTGTGATTTCGAAAGCACTAACGACTGAAGTGGTAACACGAAAGTAGGCCTGGAAAATAGCCGTCGATGCCTGCCTTTTTATCTACTCCAGGGAATGAGCATTCAATATGGTCTTTCAAAATACTAATATCTCAAAAGTGGCTAAAGTGGAATAAAAAAATTTCGGGCTTTGATTTTGACTTTATTTGCTTCGCGAAAAAATGATTGATTTGAAAATTAATTTTCTAAAGTTAATAGCTTGTATCGCTTCTAGAATGTATGAATGAAATTTACTAAAATGTTTAGATATAAATTATTATTAATAATGAAAATATTTTTCATTGATTAACTATTTCAAGCGACATAAGTGATTATTTATAAATTATTCATTTTTTTGCGAAATTCTTCGTTTTTAGCATTTGGCCATGAAAAACGGCCTTTGAGAACTTAGGCTAAGTTTGATAACATTTCTATTCCGGGAGTAATTTTTCTTCAGAAACACTTTTTTTTTTTTTATTTCTATTCTTAAGAATAGTATTTTAAGGCGTTTGATAATTATATAAAATTTTTGTTCCTGGAACAAATTATGTTTGGTACGATCCCAAATATTTTTGTGACTTAAAATTTCTTTTAATTTATTAATTATTTTATAACATTTTTCTTTTTTTTTTATTTTCTTTTTTCTTTTTATTCTCCTTCATCTAGCCGGTCGCCGGCCAGACAAGGGTAGCTTGGCCACCACGAGGTCGGTCTCACCCACCTAGGCGACGTCGACCTTGCAATGATCGATTGAGGTGGAGTCTTGCCGTGGCTGGGTGAGGCTCGACCTCACTCAAATCCATGAGGTCAAGCCGAGATGAGTCGAGCTTGGCCATCGTGAGGCTAGGCGACGCCAACCTTGCGGTGGCCGGGCGAGGCTCAGCGAGCCTCGCTGGTGGCCGGCGAACTTGGGGCAACCTCGTCGAGGGCCTGCGAGACTCCGATGAGGTGGTTGGGTCTCGTCTAGTCGGTCGTTGGCCATTATCGAGACTAGCGACTGGCTGAGGGAAGAAGAAATGAAGAGAAAAAGAAAAAGAAAAGTGAAGAAATTGAAGAAAGGAAGAGAAAATAAAAACTTATTTATTGAGCTATTTCTGGGAACAAGAAATAATTTTAATTTTTGTTTTTGTTTATGTTTCAAATTTATTTTCAAAATAATTTTTTTAAAATAAATAAATTATCAAACGCATTTCTATTCGTTCTCGAGCATAAAAGAGTAGAAACATTTATTTTCGAGAGCGCTAAAAAATGCTCACTTAATCATTCCAGCATTGAAAAGGGACTGATCTGCAAAAGATTTGGTTGTGGGATGCCTTTTACTCATATTCCACACGGTGCAGAAAGTTGGCACGTCAACCTCAAAACCTCAAAACCTACCGACCAAAAAAAAAAAAAAAAAACCTCAAAACCTACTCTCCCCACTTACGGTGCAAAGCAAATGGCCATAGCCAAAACCAAATCAAAAGATAAAACAATTAGGCAGGGACAAAACCCAAGTCGATCGCAATCACAGTTGTCCAAATCATCATCACTTCGCACAATGCCTTAGTTGCTAGAAGTCAAAAGGCCTATGTCCCATCCAATAATGTGGCACCAAACTACAATTGCTAGAGCCTAGAGGCCGTACTACTAACTAGCAGGGCAAGATCCAAGAGAGAGGAAGAAATTCAATAACTTAGTAGTTGGCCAAAAGGAGGAGAAATCACATGCAAAGTAAGGTATGATCTCGATTGATCTCGAAAATACTCATTGAGGTGCGACGAATTTAGGATTGGTCTCAGGTCATTTTCAAATGACTTTTCCTTCAATGCCTCACGTTTAGAATATATGGATAGTGTGGAATAATTACTATTACATACTTGACTTTTCATTCTCGAACGACGCTAAGAGATTAATAATAGAGCATCAAAAGGCCTAATGATGAATTCTGAAAGTAAAGAAAGATAGAGAATTATTAAAAGGCCGGGTTAATAATGGTCTTTTGAGCACTCCTAAAGTGGCATATATATGACGGGATAATATTTAATTTTCAAAATGCCAATTATATATTACGAAAAAATTTAGCACTATGAAAATTACATTGTCTTTCTTCAATTTGATTATTATGAAGAAGTGTCCTCTAAGGCACTCCTCGATAAGATTCTCTGTTAAACCGATATTTGTCAGCAAGATAACATCCAAAAATCATTATTTCCTCAATCTTCTTGTGAATAAAGCCAAGCCCGTGACAAATGCATCTTTCATTTGTCGCGCGAACTTCTCTTTCGCTATTGCAATCGAACAAATGGACAAACCACAGAGAATTGCTTTTTGACCTATTATTCTCACCATTTACATGTAACATGTGGCTGATTAGTAAGTAAGTCATGTCGGTCGACAATGCAATTTCTAGGTAAAATTTTCTCTGTGTAAAAATGTTGTTATGCGTAGAATAGATTGGAGATCTTATATTTTATTACGTGAAGCCCTACCTTATAGGGTTTATGTCCGAACTCATCCAAAATTTCATTACTTTTGTAGATTGAGCAAGATGCGAATTAAAATCTGAATGAATAATTATACGCATAATTATATGGACTCGGGACTACAATGAGTCGAGCTTGTATTGTGCACTTAATTCATGTATACAAGTTCCTTCCTTAACTATCGAACTCGTAGATTATCAAAAACCAGCCTAGTCGATAACATGATTGCGTGTTAATGTATCGAAAGATCTTTTAGGGTTCAATTCAAATGCAGGCTCTCCTTCTAGGTTCAACAAAACAGGAAGTTGTCTCTCTTGGAACTTCCAAAATGTGAATTGACATAGTATGATGAGTGAAATTTAGAGAGTATTTCCTAACAAAATCGGCTCTTTTTATTTATATTTATTCATTTAGTCATAGTCTACGTCACCAATTCTTTTTTTTTTTTTTTTTGGGCCACACCATACCCAAAATATAACCAAACCAACATTTTGTTAGAGAACAAATGCTCCCAATTCATAATCAGTTCGACCTTATATACAACGAGTTTGGCCAAGGGCACTTCACTAACTTGCTGCTTTGTTGAAAGTTAGGAAATGGAGAGATGAGGATATATGCTTTTTTAAATGAAAACTCCACAAATGGTTGATAACCATGAGAGAAAATATCAGCAAAATAAGGTAACCGATCTCGAAAATGTTCAATGAGGTTCGACGAATTTAGGGTTGCTCCTGGACCCTTTTTGAATGATTTTTTTCCATCGATGTCTCATGTTTGGAATATATAAATGGTGCGGAATAATTACTTTTTAAATACTTGAATTTTCACCCTCCGATGACAGCGCCAGAATAATAGTTGAGCATCAAAAGTCAAGTTGATGAACTGGGAAAGCAGTGCAAGATAGGTTGACAAGGGAAGATAAACCCGTTGGACATAGATGCTGAAAATTCCACCTTCAATTCGGGAAAATTAAGTTCTTTAGGGATCTCCAGCTTATAGACTCATGGTTAGCCGACTCGACAATGTGATTCGATAGACGACAATCTAATTAACACAAGCGTGTCTCAAGTATGAGCTCCTACACGAATACATGAAAGGGTCGGATTAACGAGGGTCTTCTAGGCACTCCTTAAGCGGCAATATACGTTTAATGGGACAACATTTAATTTTCAAAATGCTCGTCACATATTCGTCAAATGTCGCGATGAAATTTAATGTATCGGGACTAGATTATTTTATATATTTGATCAATAAACAAGCGTCCTAAAACCACTCCTTAACAAAATTCTGAGTTGAACCTATCTCTTTCAGCACAAAAATAGCCAAAAATCATTTTCTCCGATGAATCTTCTCGCATCTCCATTTGTCACACGAACTTCTCTTTCGCCATTGCAATCGAGCAAAGGGACGGACCTTCAAGACTTGCTTTCTTACCCGTTATTCTCACCATGTACGTGTAACATGTGGCTGACCAGTAAGTCATGTCGGTCGACAGTGCAATTTCTACGTACATTTTTATCTGTCTAAAATTGTTGTCATGCGTAGAATACATTGGAGATCTTATATTTTGTTATATGAAGCCCTACCTCATAGGGTTTACTTCCGAACCCTCCTAATATTTCATTACTTTTATAAATCCGGTAAGATGCAAACTAAAATTCGAGTGAATAACCATATGCATGACTATATGGGCTTGGGACTACAATGAGTCGAGCTTGTATTGTGCGTTTAACTGATGTATACAAGTTCCTTCCTTGACCATCGAATCTATAGATTATCAAAAATTAGCTTAGTCGATAACATGATTGTGTGCTGATGGGTTCGATTCAATTGTAGGGTCTCATTCTAGGTTCAACAAAACAAGGAGTAGTCTCTCTTGGAACTTCTGCAATGTGAATTGAATTAGTATGATGAGTGAAATTTAGAGAATATTTCCTAATGAAATCAACTCCTTTTATATATGTTTATTCATTTAGTCATAATCAACGTAACCAATTCCTTTTTTTCTCCTTTTTCTTTTTTTTTTCTTTCCTTCTTCTTCCTTTGGCCGGTTGTCGGCCATACCATACCCAAAATATAAAAAATTAAAAGAAACAAAAAAATTATACAACATTTTGTTAGAGCATACTCAGAAATGTTCCCTAAAGCAAAATTAAAAAAAAAAAAAAAAAAATATAAAAAATGTCAGTTTGACCTAATATACAACATTTTGTTTGGTTTGACCTCAACGAGTTTGGTCAAAGGCAGTTCACTAACTTGCTGCTTCGTTGAAAGTTAGGAAATGGAGAGATGAGGATATATGCTTTTTTAAGTGGAAACTCCGCAAATGATTGAAACCATGGAAGAAAATATTCAGTGGTTCATCAGCAAAATAAGGTAATTGATATCGAAAATACTCATCAAGGTGCAACGAATTAGGGTTTGCTCCTAGACCGTTTTCGATTGATTTTCCAATCGATGTCTCGTGTTTAGAATACACGGGAGGAGCAAAATAATTGCTTTTTAAATACTTTGAATTTTCACCCTCCGACGGCAACGTGAGATTAATAATAGAGCATTAAATGACAGGTTTATGGACGGTGAAGGCAGAGCAAGATAGAGAATTATGTGCCCGTTAGACATAGATGCTGAAAATTCCACTTTCAATTCGGGAAAATTAAGTTCTTTAGGGACCTGCAGCTTACAGACTTACTGTTTCTCGACTCGACCATGTGATTCGATAGACGACAATCCACTTAACATAGTGTGTCTCTAAGTATAAGCTCCTACATAGATTTATGAAAGGGTCGGATTAACAAGGGTCTTTCAGCACTCCTTAAGCAGTAATATATATTTAACGGGACAACGTTTAGTTTTCAAAACACGATATATTCATCATATATCATGATGAAATTTAGTGTATTGAGATTAGATTATTTTATATATTTGATCATTGAACAAGCATCCTGAAAGCAATTCTTAACAAAATTCTAATTTAAACCTATCTCTTTCAGCACAAAAACAGCCAAAAATCATATTTGTTTCTGTAGTGACACGAACTTCTCTTTCGCGATTGCAATCTAGCAAAGGGACGAACCTTCAAGGCTTGCTTTTTGACCTGTTATTCTCTCCTTCTACATGTAGCATGTGAACGGCTACTGATTGGAGAGTCATGTCGGTGAATAGTGCAATTTCTTGGCACATTTTTCTTCATCTGTCTAGAATTCTTGTCATATGAAGAATATGCTAGAAATCTAATTTTTATTTCGCGAAACTCTAACTTATAGGATTTATGTTCAAACTTATTTGTAATATTTTGAAGATGGAACCCGTGAAAACGACCATACAAATGGTTATGTGCACTGGGGACTCTATAATGAGTCGAGCTTGTCTTGTGCACCTAATCTTTCCTCAACTACCGAACCTCTAGATTATCAGAAAATTAGCTCCATCAATAACATGATTGCGGTTTTATGTCTCGAGCATCTTGAGATCTTTTAGGGTGCAATCTCCCGTGGAACTTTCAAAACACGGATTGACTTAGGATGAGAGTGAAATTTAGAGAGAATTACCTAACAGCGTTGGCTCTTTTTAGTCATAATCTATGTTACCAATTCCTTCTTTTTGGGCCATGCCATTCCCAAAATATAACCAAACCACCATATCGCTAGAGCATAAATTCTCTCAATGTACAACTGAAGGACAGTTCACTGACTTGCTGCTTTGGATGTTGAAAGTTAGGAAATGGGGAGATGAGGACACATGCTCTTGTAAACTGGGAATTCCACGGATGGTTGAAAACACGAGAGAAAATATTCAGTAGTTGGTCAGTGCCACGTCATCAACTGATGTGGTAGGCATTTTTTATCAACATCTTTTTCATATTTGACACGTGTTTGTTAATGTGGAATCAAATAAACAAAATCAAAGCCTACCCTTGGTCCAACCACATAAGCCTCTTTGCTTTCATTGGACTCGCTGAGTTTCACCACCGCGCCTCGCCTGATCATCGTCACCAATGGAGTCGTCGGCACCACATCCGGGCCGACCAAGCGACACCCCTGCTCCATCCTCTCCGTCGTCACTCGTGGCCATGGACGGGCCGCCGTGGCTAGATTCAGATCTAGAGGCACAGCTCCAGATACGCATCCAAGCTAAGCAATTTACCTCGACACCAGAAAGTCTTGCTTGTCTAAGCGGATGCAAGTATGCCATTACCTTGGAGCTCGAGGACTCTGTTGCTCCTTGTGCTTTTTGAGCTCGCTCACGGCCATGGAAGAGCGGTCGTCGCCGGTCAACAAGCAGCTCGTTGCCCGGCATTGCGCTGGAGACTTGCTGCTTAACATTGAAGATGCACAAGAACACAACACGGACAAATTCAGGACTCATCGCGTATGAAAATCACGCTTGAACGATAGAGGCCCTAGCAAAAGTCATAGGCTCGGGATCAGCCTTACGAACCCGATAAAAGCTTTGATCATATAGCAAAAAGAGTTTAAAGATGTGCGCACGAATGCACATGAAATTAGAGGGTGTACATCTCGTGAAGCACGTCCATGTTCACCGCCCTGTTTGAACTTTAGCTCAATGTGAGAATCAAAGACATGTCGAGACCCGATCGATCGCGACTTCAGATTGAATAACCGGTGAGCCCGGCCAGCCGACTAGAGGCTCGTGAATCGCGATGAGGCCTGTACTGTTGGCATGGGCTTTCAAATTGGTGAAGGCCCTGCGCTTGTTGGGCCAATGCTGGTTTCTGTCACCTTAAATCGGGCCTCGGCCCATTCTTCTCTGCTCAAATGCCCCTAAAGCATTGATGTTGTTACGACAAGGTGTTATGAAGATAGTCCATAGACAGAATCTGTCTTAGTTTGTTTTCTCCGAAATGCATTAATGAATTTCAAGCTAACAATTTTTATATAAGAGAGATGGCCTTGTTTGTTTTGCGAAAAATGAATAAATTGAAAAATAGTTTCTAAAAAAATGATTGCTTGTATTGATTGAAATAATTAGTTAATGAAAAATATTTCCATCATTGATACCAATTTATGTTTAAAAATTTTCGTAGGCGATGAAAATATCTTTTATTCATTTATTTTTATAAGTGATGCAAGTGTTTATTTTACAATCATATTTCTTGAAACAAACGGACCCTTAATGTTAGAAAAATCATGTCCGTTTGAATGAAATGAAAGAAGTTAGGAAATCTAATTTTTTATTTCTAAAATGAAAGTATCCAAACATGACCCTTTCCTCATTCATTCATTTGTTCCATAATAATCTTTTCATCTACAAATATCCTCAATCATCTCTATTGCTTAGTCATCATTTTGCATTTTTTATTATCTTATGGGAAAGTATTACTTCCATTTCATGTGGACATACAAACTTATGTCATTAGGTTCTTACTGTAATTTTTCTCGTAATAAAGATTAAAGATGCACATATTTAGACAGGAGAAATCGAAATAACAATAATTTTTTACGCAATAATAGCTTATTTTATTTATTTCGAGATAGTGTCAGCACATGGCATGAATTCACGACTAGTATTATTATTATCATTATTTTTTGTTATTATCTTTTTGGTTGTCGGGATGCTGTGTATTATTTTTGTCTTCTATTTGTGGCACGTTTTTTCCCTCACTCGTGGTCTAACGCCTTGACTCCTCGAGCCGTCGAGTTGGAATGCGCCTGGGAGTCCTACCGACAGTGTCATTTCAATGTACAGGCAGCTTTGGAGGAGCTTTCATGGCCGTGACTTTATTATTTACTTCCCACAAATTAAATCGCTAATCACGGTACATGTCGTGTCTTTTCAAGACACTCGTTAATTAACGAGTTGAGAAAGTCTTATGATTTGTGATGTACCGATTATTTTTTATTAATCGATATCTTAAAAGTAGAATTTTCTTAACGAAATACTTTCATTGAGTTCTCAACTTATTTATTATTTATTATTTTTTATTTTTTATTTTAAGTAACTTAGGGAACCCCGTAAGTCGACGGCGGCGAAAGAAACTCCTGGAGAGCGAGCAATAGGACCCACCATCACAAGATTCATATAAGAATCCCTAACGCCGCTTCTAGGATTCGAACTTCTCCCATTTGTGAGGGGGAGAGAATCCAAGCCAGCTGCGCTGCTGAGGGCGATGATTCCCCAAATTATTTATTAACACCACTGTATCCGACAGAAAAATTCACACTTTCGGTGCGTCCTTATCGAACATTGCCACCTAAGTCATTTCAAGACTAATTGATCTTTTCTAGCATGTGAACTCTAACTTTTTCCGACAACAATAAAGTTGGAAATTTTAATGGAATAAGAGTTTTCAATTTCAAGAAAGCACATCATGCAACAAGAGCATCAAACAAGATATTCTTTATTATTTCACTTACTTTGACGAAATATACATTGGGCGTCGCAAAATGTTTACCACGGAATGTATAACTTATCGATGATATGATATTAGCATGTCGCGGGATAATTTATCTTGTACCTTTTATTTTAACCCAAGGTCTTGATTTGCTGGATGCCCAAATGGTTAAATTCACCAAGTCAATGATCTCGAGGGACAAAAAGGATGGTGATGATCTTTGACTATCCCATTTTATGACTTTAAGATGCAACTTTTGAGAATCGAAGTTGTTGAAGCCTATTAAGAATACATTTTTTTGATAATGTTTGGCCAAAAGGACAAAAGCATTCTTACAAAGGACGAGGATAATGGATGAAAAATCAAATTATATTCTATCTTCAGTTGCCTCTTTATTCGACCAAAATTTGCTAGAAAAAGTATTATTATATTGGTGGAGAACAGAAAAAAATTAATATCCGTCAAAAGGAAAAGGACCAAAAAAAAAAAAAAAAAAAGGAAAGATGTTGCTGCCCAGGATCGAACTGGAGACCTTTAGTGTGTAAGACTAACGTGATAACCACTACACCACAGCAACAACTTTTGACCATTGGGCAAAGAAAATATATATTTATAGATAGATGTATCTCAATTAGTCCTTCCTTCTACTAAAATTTTCTTTTAAAACCTTTATTCTTTTCATCACCGACTTTGTAAGTACATTCATGACGTCATTCGCGTATATAATTTTTTTCTTTTGTGTGGAATTAATGCCCTCAAACACATGTGAAAAGTATTTAAAATGAGCAAAGATTCCATAATATTGCATTGTAACTAGACTTTTATCATTGCAAAGATCTAATTGCCACATTTAAATTCACTGAATGCTCGGACTTCAAATGAAAAGTACTATTCTCCATGGCCGAAGATTTCTTTGAATTTTTCTTGTTATAAGAAAATGGGCGAAATAAAAAGGAAAAGATCCTCCATTTTTTTTTTAAAAAAATTTCATAATGCGCTGACACGCAGTGTAGGGCATCTAGAGATTCATGGAAATATATCCTCTTTTTTTTTTTTTTTTGGATAATTAAGTGAAAAATAGAAATGACAAAATAGTATATTTAAAAGGGTCAAGTATCGTGTCGCACGTGCATTTTACTTTGCCTTTTTACCGGTCAAATCAGGCTTGCTACTAACTCCCTATCGTCCATTTCATCTCCCGGATCCCGCTCCACAGCACTCTCCGCCGCACAACCAATCGTATCGCAGCCCGCCACTTCCGCCGCCAAGTCAAAGACGACTTTCCGTATCGAGTCTTCTTCAAGAACGGATGTCGTCAAGATCCTTGCAGATCATATCGTGGAACGGGCCGCACCGGATCACGCCTCGCCCGGACATCATGAAGACTTTTTTGACCAGTGGAAAAGAAAGAAAAGCTCCGGAGCTCCCCCGATCCTTCCGGCGTTTGGGGTCAGTGCGTCTCCTTCTTCGATCTTCTTCCAAGGCCCCTTTTAATAATTGATTTCGGTGATTGGTTAGCAGGAGAGATGCTTCCTGAAAAATTTAGGTCGAAGTTAATTATAACCGCCACCTTATATCTTTTTAATCGCATTCTCAATCAGCCATAATTATAAGGATCGAGTCTTGTCACAACACTTGTCAAAATCGATTTAATAAGAGTCAGCAATTTCTTAAGTGTAGTATACGTTTCTTTCGCGTTGTGCGTGATCAATGTGTTGGAAATCAAAACATTTTCTTAGTCGGTATGGTTAACCGGTGACCCGGCGGCATTTCCGGATATTAAATGTCGCATGAGAGTTGCTTATCTTTCATTAGTAGACCAGTTTTGGTGGTTTTGTCAAGCCATCGTGAATGCCATTTTTGACTATGACTACCAGAGAGGGATGCATCCTTATCAACGATTACCACTCAAAATGAACATCTTCTTTGGTTGAGTACCCTTATTAGTTATTCCTACTATACAATGTGGCCACTTTGTTCAAGTATGACTTTTTCCCTGCATAGACAAGTAGATGCACAATCACATTGTGCACGGTCGTCTATCTAATCACTAGAGTCGATTTTGCACACGTGATCACCTATAATTCATCTTTAATCTCAAACGAAATCATGTTAAATAGTTATCACATTTAAGTACATACAAATGTGTTTCGATATGTACTTTTTTATCAATTTAATATAAGTCTGGCAGTTTCTCAAGATGTAATTGATTTAATATAACTAAATATCTTGAACAATAATCACTTGCATTATTACTTCCATTGATTTGTTGACCAGATACATTTGAATAATATTTTTGAAATAACTGTAGTAGATAAAACCTGCGTTAACAAAATTAATTTACCAACGAATTCAAGTTCATCTTGAGTACTCCTAGAGTTAGTCCACTCCCACTTTTTTAAAGACGAGTAACCTTAGAAAAACATCACTAAAGTTTCCAAAAGAAAAGATGAAGAAACGTCACTTCCGCCTTCCAGGACGCCAGCAGCTTCCTAGCGGGGGCTGGTTGAGTAGAATAGTATAAACATAAAGACTGGAGAATAATGGAGCCCGGGCCTTCCCCAGGAAAAGTGGCAACCAGAAGGAACACGTAAGTGACAACAATGGCGGCTCGTGAGGAAGTTTCAGAGCAGAACAGCAACCTACAGAGCACGAGCAGGAGCACGAGCCCGAGGACGAGAGGCCCCGCTCCGTTCTTGCTCAAGACCTTCGATCTTCTTGAGGAAGCCGGAGGTGACGATCTCGGAGAAGAAGAAGAAGAAGAAGATGATGATGATGATGGCGACGGCGAGGGGATGAAGAAGAAGAAGAAGAAGAGGAAGATGATATCGTGGAACAGAGAAGGGAGTGGGTTTGTGGTTTGGTGCCCTGCCGAGTTCTCGGAGCACATGCTGCCCAAGTACTTCAAGCACAACAACTTCTCCAGCTTCATTCGCCAACTCAATACCTACGTTAGTCTCTCTCTGTCTGTCTGTCTCTCTTTCTCTCTCTCTCTCTCTGTGGATCAGATGCATGCGTTCTGGACTCATCTGCAGCATCGAATCTGGTGATTTCACCTACCGAGATTTTTAGAAGGGACTCGCTGGACTTAATGGTTCAGATCGACGCCGGACGCGTGCGCCGCGTCTTGTTTCGGTTGAGTACATGCTTGGCTCTTGAGATGCAGCGCGACCTGCCTTTTTATCTTCACTATCCATTAGAGTCTGCTCTTGGAGATTGGATCATGTGACCTTAGAGATATAGCATTTCTCGTTCTTCTTGGGCGCTTCATTGAAGGATACACAGCTTCTGAGTTTAGATCTTGGAAATTTCATGTACTTTTTGTCTTCTCTACCTTTCTTCGTTATACTTCAAATCTTTATCGCTTAAGGAGCTGCAAATAATTTTTTTGTTGAATGATGAGAAAAGGGTAAGCTTTCTTTTTTACCATCGGCGACGAGGAAACCTCCTTAGGCCGACAAAACCGGCACTGAATAGGCCTGGAAATTCCAATGCTAGTCAAAATTCGAATGGAGTTTCAGTCGAATATACAGAATTTCTTGTCATATCTTTCCTTGATAATAGGCCTTTATAACAAAATGATAAAGAAGCATGAAGTCAGCCATTTGTTGAATCCGTGCATGAGGAAGTGTAGCTTGGACGGCGCTTGCTAAAATTGAAATATGAGCCCAAGTTTGGACGTTGGTCAGCGCAGATTTCTTTGATTTCGGCTCGCTTCTTACACACCATATGTTTTTCCATATGCTCATGTGGAGGCTTGCTAAATTTGAGCAAAGTATTTGTGGCTCCTAAAGTGAAACAAAAACTCGCATTATGTTATATCAACATAGTGAGTTGACGGCACACTAATTGTACGTGCGCTGATTGCCCACAGTAAGAGGTTAGCTAGAAATCTTAGCTACTTCATTGAAGTTTCTTTTTGCTCCAAAGGCTCCTTTTATGTCGACATAGCAACATTTTTTAGAAGAGAGACGGGAAACGAATGAGCGCATACCTTAATATCGTAATTTGACATTTAGATACACAAGTACATATTTCACGGTATATTTAAGTATACCCAGGCTTATATTTGAATAGGTTCAACTTTTTGTTGATGATGGAAAAACCATAAAAGCAGGGATTCAAGAAGACATCATCCAAGAGATGGGAGTTCAAGCACGACAGGTTCCAAAAGGGGTGCAGGCACAGACTCGCGGAGATCACCCGCAAGAAGTGTGAGCCGAGCGTCTTCCCTCAATTCTTGAGACCTTCCAAAGACCACCACAAGAACAGCAACAACAGCAGTAGCAGCAACGGCAATGCACAGACCAGTGCAAGCTTTTTAGAGGAAGATGGTCGGGTCCAATTGATGGAGGAGAACAAGAACTTGAGGAGGGAGAAGATGGAGTTGGAGACCCAGATAGCCCAATTCAAAGCTATAGAGATGAAGTTGCTGGACTGCCTTGGCCAGTACGTGGGCAACAACCCCCACCCCCACCACCACCATGAGAAGATAATGTCATACAAGAGCAATTTTGGAGGGTATGGTGAGGAATAGTGCTTGCAAATTGAAAGGACTAACAATGTTGATTTCTGTTGATTTGTGTCCATGCATTGAAAGCTCAAAACCCAATCAAGGGTGTCGCAATCTTATCAAGAAATTATCCTATTACTTCTCGAAGCATGTAAGGGCACTCTTCTTAGGGTCTCTTCCCCTTGCCAAGGATCACTCCATGTGAAAATCTGGTTGGGCAACATAAACAATAGACGGTTCGTGTTTAGTGCGTGCAAAAAATGAGCTTATCCAAACGTGATCCTCGAACTTGCAACTTGGGCAGTCAAGGACTCGAACTTCTAAAGTTTTTTCGATCAAACTTCCTTTGGCTCCCTCTCCGAAGGAATGAAAGATTGAGGCTGATGTGTTTGTACTTGCCAGATGGAAGTGTGAAGCGGAAAGAATAGGGGCAACTTTAGAATTAAAAGCTCTTGGTACTTCTTTTCGATAGATAAAGAAACTTGAAGTGTCATAACTTTTATATAATGATCATTTCAACGTCAAAATTTATCTACGTATCACTTTAATGCTACTTTAGTAAAAAAAGAAAAAAAGAAAAAAACACTTAAGTGCTATCGCTGATTTAGGATGTCGAAAATTCAACATGATAATATTTTAAAATTTCTTCCAACTGATGTGATTTGCTTGAAATCCGACGTGGCAATATTTTAGCATCCACACGACTTTGCTACACATAATTGACCCAAATTTAACATAATTTGGGAAAGATCGAGCCAATTTTCCCTTCTTCTTCAAACCCTAATTCAAACCGCGATATGTCGCAACAAAATTAAGAACTCAATCTTGCAATGGAGGGTATAAGTAGGATATGCGGCTCAAGTTCGTGTCAACAAAGTCAAGATGAAGGTGATTATTACTACTACTATGGGCTCAAAAGTACAAGAACAACTTTGACAAGTTTGATTCCAAGAAGATTTCATGGATGCACTGGGTATAAAGAAGACTTGAAGTGCGAATATTTCAAATATGTCAATGCAAAATTTTTAAGTTAAGCAACATAGGTGATCTTAGAGCTACTTTAGGAACGGTATTAACCTCCACCTACATTAACAAATGAGTTGAACGATGCCGACTCAATGCAACTAGAAATGAAGGTTTTGGAATCTTTGGCCAACCACTTGAAGAAAGAGGTTCAAGGATGAAAAGTGAAAAAAAGTTTTAGTGTGTGATGTTTGTGTTGTTGTTATATGATTTTGCTTATTTTATGCTCAAATGTAAACTGCATGATGAAATGAAAACTTTTCAGTCTACCATAGTTGAAGATCATTGGAATGTGTTGTTATATTGGGGCAATGTAAGCTAGTTATTGCCTTGTTTGTACTGGAAATGTTATTTTGTTGCTAAGATGTAAAGTAAATTGGCCAATCAATTAAGCTTCAACTAGTTATTCTTCTTGTAACTATGGGGTGAGTTTGCTGGATTTGTATAATGCTGCAATTGTTGGTTAACTCTTATATCTAGGAATTGTTGGGCAAGCATGCAAGTAAGCATCCATCCATTGGTTTTTTCTAGCAATTGTGTGCATGGTGGTTAAATGGCCTGTTAAGTAGTCGATTTGTTGGGTAGTGTATTTCTATTAGGTTTTGTGCTGCAATTTTTACTGTGATGGTTGGTTAAGGATCAATGGTCAATTTTTTTTGTGGCTAGTTTTAGCTACTTTGTGCATGAGACTAACGATTAGTCCACTTGTTACAAGTTTGTGAGTGATATTTTACATTGAAAGTGATCACTTATGGTTTTCAACTTTTTAAAAAGTGATGTATTGGTTTCACTTTCTTAAACACATCCACTACCAGCTTACGAAGAAGCAAGATCCAAGCACTTAGATGGCAACACACATGGTGTACGAATTTGGAAACACATATAGAAGCAATTATTCCATCAACCATGACTTAGATTCAAACCAAACAATATTGCATTGAAAATAAGAATGTTCTTACATCAACATAAAGTGAACATTACTAGCAAAACATCACTTGTAATAGTTGTCCTATAGTTGGCCCTAGGTCTTTGGAGTTGACCTTGCAATGGCCCCTACATTGTTGCCTTCCGGTGTCATTTGTTGTTGTCGTTGTTGCTTCTTCAATTGACATCCAACCTTTCTATGCCCTTCCTCATGGTAATGTGAGCACTTAATTTTTCCACCAACTTGCCCATCCGCTTACTTGTTGTCTCAAAATCATGCATTCTCTTTTTCTTTTTTGGTTTGTCCACTTGTTTTTTTAGTGACAATGGGTTGGGGGCTTCATAATTTGTTGGGTCTTGGAATTTGCTATTTTAAAATAGGTTGCATCATAAATTGACATGGAGTAAGATATTTACTTTTTTTTGTACTAGTCTTCTAGGTAATCATCAAGATTTGGTTACTTAAGCTGTGCATAAATGGCATGTGCACAAGATATTCCAATTAATTGTCAGATTTGACATAAACACTTTTTCCTCTCTAGTTGGACAATATACTTATTACCATTATTCATGATCTCATATCTATTATCCTAATTCCAAGTAGGATAACAAAACCTACTAACCCACATGTTGTCATCCAATCTCTTGACAATCTTAGGACGGCACTATTCAATCCATTTTGCAATCTCATCTCTCTACCTTTGTAGCCTAGTCATGAGTGTAATGTATATGTCTTCAAGCATGATTGATTTACACCTAGCCTTTGTGATTGTGCCATTGAATTCTTTATAGAATTTGTTATTAATGATATCACACTTGAATTTTTCATTGTAGAAGGCCCTATGCCAATGCTTAGGTTCAGTGTGGAAGAGTGCTCTAAAATCTTCCCACGTCAAGGTAAACAACCCCTCATTATGAATTATGAAATTTGCCATGTCGGTGCTCATTGCAATAAGCCAAGATCGTTTCTGCAACTTATCCTTTTTATACTTCTTTGCATAGTTTGCATATATGGGCCTCACACACATTAAATGGTCAGCATATAATATTAACTCAGCTAATGAAGGAACGAGTCCCTACAATAATTCAAATCAACAACATTCAACAATATGTGATTGACATTAGAAAAACAATAATGGACAATGGCATACCTTTTATTAGTTGTTCATAAACATCCAACCTTCCTCATCAGTTATCTTTAAGGTCAACCATTAGATTTATAGAAACTATTGTTCTCCACATTCACAACAACCTAGGCTAGTGAAAACATGTAGTTATTTTCATCTCTTCTAATAGTAGCCAATAACTCTCCTTTGCATAAACCATTCAATATATATATACCACCATGATCATGTGCTAATGTGACACGCATTTGTCTAGTTGAACTTATCACAAAGTGACATATGTCAATTTAAAATTTGTTAACCACTGGAGTTTATCCCAGTGACCACCCTTCTTATATGGGAATGGGGAATTAATTGCGTTCATAAGATAGTAAATGCCTTGAGAATTCAATTGATCACCAATTCATTGTATTCTCTACTCTCACTTTTTTACGACCCTTTCTTTAAGTTTCCTCGTTTTCTTTTCTTTCTAAAGGAAAACCTCTATTAGAAAGATGTGAAGTTGTGGTCACATAGCACTAGGTTAGTCATCTTCTCTACTCTTGTACTTTTTTATTGTTAGAAACTTTGTCATTTTGTTAAACATTCAAGTACAACCACTCAAGCAGTCTCATTCTTCGATTATGATATGATCTATCTCTTATGTGGATGTTTTTTGATTTTCTAGGTAAATTTCTTGTAATTAGTGATGATTGATGACGGTAGAGATTATTGCCAACTTATATTTTCAGAAATATGTAGTAGATTATTCCTCATTGTTGTAGCTAGCTTGACTTGTTCTAGTATTTATTTGTTATCTCCTCTTCGTCCGAGATCTCTCCTCCTGGGTCTTGTTCTTCGTCCGTGATCTCTTCTTTGCTTGAGATTTGTTCTGTCGGAGATATCTTTGGACAGTGAGGTTTCGAGTCTTCAAATTGGGGTCTAATCCCCTTAAAAATCCACAACTTTAGTTTCAGTTTCAATTCTACCATACACTTTTTTTTGTATATAAAAACCCCTACCCCCAAATTTTTTTCTAGCCCCAATTTTACCATAGAATTTTTTTAGTTTTATAAATAACCACCAACTTTATGTCAAATCCTACTTCTACCCTTTTTTTTTTTTGGTATCATAAAAAACCATTAGCTTTTACTTAAGTGTCATATTTGCCCATATTAACCCTTCATCCAAAACCGCTCTTATGGTACATTTGGTTAAGCATTCCTAATTGACTTTTGGTCTCCAAAGTCCTTTGGGAAAATGTTGGACCATTTAGTAATACTTTTGAATGAGCTTCCAACCAAATGTCTTGCCTTGGGAAAGCTAAAAGTCCAAATGCTAGTTAGTAGGAATTAGTATTGGGCTCTTAGCATTTGGTCAAATGCTGAAGCTAAATTTTTCATTTCAAAACTATCCTCATCAATTCTTCAAATTTTTTATTTTGTCCTTGGTTACATTTTTTTTATTGAAAAAAGGAGAAAACCCTTCCCCGGTTTGGCGAAGGGTTTGGTTCATTTTTCAATATACAACCAAAATCCATTACAAAAGTTATTTTGCCAAACACACATTTGACTTAAAGTCCATTTGCAAAGAGTTTTTTCCAAACGTAATTTGTATTTACCCAAATAACTTTGACTTTCGGCATTTGTATTACACTTAAAGCTCATTTGCAAAGTTGAACCAAACACACCCTTGTTATGTGATATTTATGCATCATTACTCTTGCTTTTTCCCCCCAAATTTCATATTCAAGAAAATGTTTAGAGATGAATTTTCATGACAATCAAATGACTTCTTAGTGGATTTGAAATTTGGGTAAAAACTGGAGTAATGTGGGTTAGTTTTCTTCAATTGCTTTTACCCTCATGAGAGTTTTCCTTTCAGTCTTGCTGTGTTGATAATTGATTTTGCACTTAGTCTTTAATCTATTGTGCTCGTGCTTAGGAAATTCAACTCGGGACACTCGAATAGCTTGCTTGATAGTTTTCTATTTTTCGATTGTCAAAAGAAATTTTGAATGGAGAGTCAACAGGGACAGTTTTGGGACTCAATTAAAAGTTGGTAGTTTTTTATGAGACAAAAAAATGATAAATTTTGTTCTTTGCTTTCTCGTTTGCACCAATATCAATTTTAAGAGGTTTTTTTTTTTTTTTTTTTTTTTTTTATGCCCAAGATCCACCGAGCCCGCCGGGCAGCCCATGGCCCGTAGAGTGCGCGGTGCACCCCGGACCAAGCATCAATAACTGGGTTTCTAAGAGGTCTTCTTTATAGTGGTTTCTATCTAAATGTAGGTTTCAATTTTGTATTTCTGGCAACTTCTTTCCGAGGCTTTAATTGAGTAAACAACAAATAAATTTGTTGCTCATTGGACAGAAAAATGCATCTCACTAAACACAATAAATCGTCGACATTTTTCTAGTTGTGAGATTCCTTCCTCTGGTACTGAGCCTTAATTTTTTTTCTTTATAAGCTCTCGCTTTTTCTCGCACCTTCAATTTGTGTGTACAATGAGAGGAGGATGACAGTTAGAGTCTATTTGGCAATCAACCCGGTAACCGATTTTATTCTTTTATTCGTGGGAATAAAAAAAAAAGAATAAAATTCGATTAATAAATATTTTGTTCCTGCGAATAGATTTGGAACAAAAAAAGTTATTTCCTTATTTTCGGAAACAATTCCAGAATTACGTCAACCAAAATTTCTTTTTTTTCTTCTTCTCTTCTTCTTTTTCTTCGTCTCGCTCTCTTCTTCCTCTACTATTGCCATCATCGTCAACTGCCACCAGTCGCTAGCGATCGGTTGGGTGAGGTTCGATGAATTCACTGGAGGCTCGCCCAGCCACTGATGAGGCTCGATCTTGCTAGATTTGGGCGAGGCTGAGCCTCGCTCAGCTAGGCAAGCCTCGCTCAGCTACCGGTGAGCCTTGCCTGGCTAAGCGAGGCTCGGTTGAGCCTTCGGTGAACGAGGTTGACCTTGCTTATCTGGTTAGGTCGAGCTAATCTAGCCACTAGTGAGGTTCACTAAGGGCTGGCGACACTTCGGCAAAGTTGCCAGCCCTCATTTGGGCGGTTGCCATTAATATCATAAACTTTGAATTTGTTCAATATAATCCTTAAATTTTGAATACATATTCTTCAACTTAGCATTTAATATTATCTTTTCATTAATTTAAGTTTATGAATAACATTGAATATTTCCGTACAGTCCGAGGACCAAATCAAATAAATTGAAATTTTAAGAATCACATCACACGTTAAGCGAAAATTCAAGTATCGTATTGAAGATATTAAAATTGAAAAAGCGTATTATGTCCATTTCTCTTGGGAAAATTTTAGATGGTCCCGGAGCGCCAAGTCACCGTGCGCCCGCCCAATGAAGAGGCGACACATGGCTCCACGTGGAGACGGGCTCACCATTATTTTCCGTCGAAATTTTTGCACCCCTTCCCTCTTTTCATTAAATGCTTCGTCCTTCTGCCGGGCCCACCTTTACTTTCCAGAGAAGGTTTTGCGTCCCCCATCTCTCTCTTCATTAAATGTTTTATCCTTCTCTGCATACTTCTTCTCCCGCTCGCACGAATAGCGCCCCTTCCCCTCTCCCTTTCAAAATTTTCTCTCTGTTCTGCATATTTTTCTCCATCAAAGCCAAATGACGCCCGCCCTCTCTCGTTTTCAAAAATCTCTCCCTTCCAAAAGCCCGCCCGTCGCCTCCGAGCTTGGCCGCCTCCGCCGTCGCCGCCAGGAGCCACTCGCTCCCTCTCTCTCTCTCCTAAGAGCCCCACCGGTCGTAGCTAGGTCTTGAGTTCGTTGCGGTTGCCTTGCGGTCCTAACTCCAGCTGCTCAGTTTCATGTGGAGGAACGGCGGGCACAGACGGCAATGATTTGGTCGTCCTTGGTATGGAAGCGAGCTGCGACGACACCGCGGCCGCTGTTGTGGACGATCTCTCTCGCTCCTAAGAGCCGCGCCAGTCGTAGTTGCCGAGTCCCGACCTCGACCTCTGACCGCCTCCGCGTCTTGGTCGTGGTCACCTCCGGTCCTAACTCCAGCTCCTCGGTCGAGGTTCGGAGGGTCCGAGGTGGGGGACAGCGAGGGGTTGGTGAGCTTGGAGAGGGACTTGAGAAGTCTACTCTCGTCCTCCTCGAAGAAGAGCTTCGAGTCGGGGTTCTATTGCTCGTCACCCGGGGGAGGGGGGAAATGGTTGCTGGTCTGGGGTGGAGGCCGAAGAAGAGGAGGCACAGCTCCTCGCTTGTCACCGCATTCGGACAAGAGGGTCGCCACCATCTTGGCGTGGGCTTGGGTCGAGCTCAGCGAATCGGGCTGCTGTCGAGATTGCACGAGGAGGGAAGCGATGGAAGACGCATCGGCTTCGTGGGTGCCGCCGTGATCGAGAGCGCAAGAGGTCCATAGCCGTCTTCTTGAGCTGAATTTGGAGAGCCCACGTTGAAGGTGGCGAAACGAGATCATGCGCTACACGATTTCAGCGCGCAGCGTTCTTGAGTCGATCAGGGCGATCGCCGCGAGGAAAACACGATCGGCAACGTTTGCCAATGCTCCTAGAAACATTTCCAGTACAGTCACGACAACCCCTCCGTTGTCGTTTACTTCTAACACGAGCATGCGTCGCGCGCATAATTTTCAGGGGCGAAAGTTCTACTTTTCTTTTTTTCCTTTCTTTTTTACAATAATGAAATATATCTAATTAAGAGGAATTATGAATCACTGAGGGAGACTCATCCCTCCCCCTCTCCCTACCTTTCTCCCTATCTCTTTATCTCCTCTTCTTCAAGCTTTCTTTGTTGATTTTGAGGAGTCGCCATCGCCATCCTCCACCGAAGTGGAGAGTTTTGTCCTGTGAAATCAGAAATTTGAAGCGCAAGCACCTCCGAAGAAATTGCTCTTCCAAATCCGCTTGCTTGCTCCGATTCCAGTGCTTGCTCCTTATAGTTGTGCCCCCCCGCAAGTCTTTAAGACTCCTTTGTTAGCTTTCAGCAGCTGGCTTATCTGAAAGTGATTTTAATGGGCGAGAATAATTGGATACGTCGAACTGATTCCATCGATGATAAAGGATAATTGAGAAAAAGGCTTATTCACCTTGTTTGAGAGGAAACAGATGACCATATAAAATTGCATAGGACTTTTGGAATTCAGTCGGAATTTGCAATGTATTTTATGTCCTTGTACTTTTGTTTTCATCGGCCTAAGTTGTCGATTCCATGTGAAGCATTACAGTTTTAAGGGATCAAAAATTAAAGAAAGAGATATGTTTGCCGAGATCAAGATGGACGCATAAGCACAAATGCTGGATCAAAAACACCATGAAGCGTATTGGTTTTCAATGGATCCATGAGCAGTCGAATAATCAATGTGTAAGCGCAACGGAGAAACTGAATTCTCAAGAATGAAAAGAAAACAAAACAGGAAAAGGCAAATTAAAATTGATGAGAAGCAAAATTAAGGCAACACAAATGCGGTCTATGCAGCTATGTGAGAAGTTCACAAACTTCTGGCCTGGACATCTAAAGTTGAGTGGAAGCAAAACAGGAAAAGGCAAATGGCGCAGCATCCAATTTGAAGAACACATTGCCCAATTCAGATAGCCACTAGAGCCGAGGCTTTGAACCAATTGTGAAGCTGATCTTGACCCATTTTCCTCGCTGATCTTCTCTCGTGCTTCTGAAGTGCTTCTGAAGGCTATCTGCATCTTGCCTGGATGGTTAACGTCTTCGTGATGTCAGGACACCCGTTGTTGTTCTTGTCGAAGAGCGTTCTGTCAATGGGAACCGAGGAGCTGGAGTTAGGACCGGAGGTGACCACGACCGAGACGCGGAGGCGGTCAGAGGTCGAGGTCGGGACTCGGCAGCTACGACTGGCGCGGCTCTTAGGAGCGAGAGAGATCGTTCACAACAGCAGCCGCGGTGTCATCGCAGCTCGCTTCCATACCAAGGACGACCAAATCATTGCCGTCTGTGCCCGCCGTTCCTCCACATGAAACCGAGCAGCTGGAGTTAGGACCGCAAGGCAACCGCAACGAACTCAAGACCTAGCTACGACCGGTGGGGCTCTTAGGAGAGAGAGAGAGGGAGCGAGTGGCTCCTGGCGGCGACGGCGGAGGCGGCCAAGCTCGGAGGCGACGGGCGGGCTTTTGGAAGGGAGAGATTTTTGAAAACGAGAGAGGGCGGGCGTCATTTGGCTTTGATGGAAAAAAATATGCAGAACACAGAGAAAATTTTGAAAGAGAGAGGGGAAGGGGCGCTATTCGTGCGAGCGGGAGAGAAGTATGCAGAGAAGGATAAAACATTTAATGAAGAGAGAGATGGGGGACGCAAAACCTTCTCTGGAAAGTGATGGTGGGCCCGGAGAAGGACGAAGCATTTAATGAAAAGAGGGAAGGGGTGCAAAAATTTCGACGGAAAATAATGGTGGGCCCATCTCCACGTGGAGCCATGTGTCGCCTCTTCATTGGGCGGGCGCACGGTGACTTGGTGCTCCGGGACCATCTAATATTTTCTCCATTTCTCTTTGCCCTTTTTAGCTAATGGAGAGCAAGCTCTAAACCCTGTTGAAACCCCATTTCATCTCTCTCTCTCTCTCTCTCTTCATCAATGAACGCCTGGTCGTCTCTGATCCGCGCCCAAATCTGCAGCCGCCTTCCCGGAGCCGCCGTGTCCGGCTGGCGGTGCAGCAGAGGGTACCACAAGAGCAGGACCCGGAAGCCCACCCTCTACTCGGAGGTCAGCCCGCTCGGGGACCCCGGCCGGAGCGTCGCCCCCGCGCTCGACGGCTGGGTCCGGAGCGGCAACAAGGTCCGGTTCGCCGAGCTCCAGCGCATCATCCGCGACTTCCGCCGCCGCAAGCGGTTCTCCCACGCGCTCGAGGTCCGTCGTTTTCGAAGCTGTTGATTGGGTTTTTGTTGGTGTCCTGATCGAGGCGGGGCTGTTTTGAGTAGTGTGTGGATTGCTTTGTGCTTTCAAAGTTTGGATTTTTTTTTTCTTTTGGTTGGGATGACTTGGGTTCGGATAATGGGATAGGATATTTCGTGTCTGTGATGTAGAAATTGTGTGTTGATATGGGGCAAGGTGTTTGGGAGATTGTGATTTGGTAAATCACGGGTGCTTGGTTCGCTCGAAGGGTGAATTTTTTGGGCTGTCTGTGTTTGCTGGTCTCTAATTTGATTTGGGTACTTTATGAACTTATGCTCCCAATTTGAGCTTATGTAAAAAGTGGGTTGTGACTAGGGTAGAGATCTGGGATTGGGTTTGTGATTGCAATGGTGGAATGAAGTGACACTATTGTTTCAAGAAAAAAGGGACAAAGAGAAGGATTAGTGGTATGCAGAGTGTTTGGGTAGCCTAGCCATTGGGAAATAGAATAAACTCCTGCTTTTTTTTTTTTTTTTTTGACCTCATAGACAATGCTTCCTGAGAAGTAAAAAATGAATTTCTGCGTTCGTTTTGTGGAAAATAAGTGATTCAGAAAATATTTTCCGAAAAATCATCACTTATATCGTTTAAAAAAATAAATAAATGGAAAATTATTTCATCGCCCATGTAAATAGTTAGGTATAGATTGTCATCGGTAATGAAAATATTTTCCATTAACTAATTTTTCTAAATAATATAAGCAATCATTTTTTGGAAAATGTTTTCTAAATCACTCTTTTTTTGCAAAATGAACGCACCCTTGCTACCCTCAAAAGGGAAAGTCCGATCGGGTGCAGATTCTGTGGTCACACGAATGCTGATGACTTTTATAGGACATGTCCTACTTGGCCCTTTCATTTTCTTTTCCTTCAGAATCTGTGTTTTTCATTTGGGAAATGGGTGGGGTTTTGTGTGAAGGTGTAACAAATAAAACATTTGATTTTGAGACAAGTGGTTCTGCTGTATACGATCTTATTTTCCGTGGTTGTGTTTTGCAGGTCTCTGAATGGACGCAAAAGAACGGTGTTTTTGTTTTTTCACCTGTGGAGCATGCTGTGCAGTTAGATTTAATAGGGAGGGTCCATGGATTAGTTTCAGCTGAAACGTACTTTGAGAACTTGATGGACCATGATAAAACTTACAAGACATATGGAGCTCTCCTTAGTTGTTATGTAAGGCAGCACCAGGTGGAGAAGTCCTTGTCTCATCTCCAGAAAATGAGGGAGAAGGGTTTTGACTTGACGGCTCTCACTTACAACAACATGATGTGCTTGTTCACGAAAATTGGACAGCACGATAAAGTACCTGATGTGTTAGCTGAGATGAAAGTGAACAAAGTTTTGCCAGATAACTTTAGCTACAGGATCTGTATGAATTCCTATGGTGAGAGATCTGACATAAAGGGAATGGAAGAACTCCTTAGAGAGATGGAAACCCAACCTCACATAGCTGTGGACTGGAATACATACGCCGTTGCTGCAAATTTTTACATAAAAACAGGGCTGGCCAAGAAGGCACTCGATGCCCTGAAGAGATCGGAAGAGAGACTAACTGGGAAAGATGGGACTGGATATAACCAATTGATATCACTCCATACTAGTCTGGGAAACAGGACAGAAATTTTGAGGCTGTGGGATCTAGAGAAAAATGCTTGCAAAAGGTGCATAAACAAGGATTATATTAACATACTAAAATCTCTGGTGAAGCTTGGTGAGCTTGAAGAAGCTCAGAAAGTGCTGACAGAGTGGGAATCATCTGGGAATTGTTATGATTTTGGAATACCAGATACTGTCATAGCAGCTTATTCTGAAAAAGGGTTGTGCGAGAAAGCCGAAATGCTCCTCGAGAATTTAAAGGAGAAAGGAAAAGAGACTACTCCAGACAGTTGGGCACGAGTAGCTGCAGGATATTGGCACAACGGTGATGTGGAGAAGGCAGTGAAGAGCATGAAGGTGGCCCTCTCTCTTCCGGTGACGAAGAAAAGGTGGAAGCCTGATCCTAAGTTGGTTGCAGCAATTCTAAATTGGCTTGGCGACAATGGTAGTGTAGCAGATTTGGAAGCTTTTGCAGGCTTCTTATCCATCGTTCCTGTAAACAGAGAAATCCATGATGCCCTGTTAAAGGCTGGTTCTAGAGAGAGTAAGATGTAGGTGGGTTCTAAACAGAACTAGAGCTGCTGAACTAGAAGGAGAAGAAAAAAGCTCATTAACGTGAAAGATGTTAACAGCACAAGACAGTGTGGAATGGTCGAATAGCCAGAGACTTTTTTTTCCACTGGTTTTCCGGTGAAACCTTGGCTGGTGGAAGATCAGTTGAGTGCCGTTGTTTACCACAAGCAAGTCAACAGAGAAGCCTGAATGAAATTGCTCTTTCGCAAATTGGAGAAAATCAGGTTAATGCTTGAGAACAAGTAAATCGTCTGATGCATCGAAGCGCCGATGTAAAAGGTGTGGGATTTTTCTTTGGGGGTGCCTCGAGAATCTTTTAGTTTTTCATGTCCCCTCCACATCTTGGTGTCTGAGCATAGAATTGGCAAAGCGATTCTGTGTCCGAAATCCGTTTTAGTTTGCCCTCCTCTTTGGTGAAGGGGCTTCATTTGCACGAGAAATGTGGCATTTCTTTGCCTAAAAAGATTTCCAGCATAACATGAATATTAGCGAGACAATGAATGCTTGTTCATTTGACTCGAAGCAAGAAAAAACGAATGTCTCGACAATGAGCAGCAAAGGAGCGCTTCAGGATAAATATCTGAAGCTGGGTGAATTATCTTCGGAAGTGAATTTGAATCATCCTTGGGAGTTTGTTAAGAGATTCAGGAAGTATCGCTTTCTCTTGCGTAGACTCCGTTAAAATTTATCGGGCAGAAAAAGTTTTAAGCTCAATGCGTCTTAAGTCCCACACTGAATTCCATCATCCTCTCTTCCATTGCCTCTGTTTCAAGTTCCCATTTCATTTTGTTCCTAGCTCGTGGTGCACCAAAAATTTCTATCAAATAGACTAACGTTGCACTTTCTAAATTGTCGAATAACAAAAACTGTAGATGGTTCCTATCGGAATTTTCTTCCCAAATGCAAGAGGGATGACGTCCGAATGACAAACGATAGGGATGACGTCCGAATGATAAACCATGTGCCATCGGCAAGATCAATATGACAAGATGACCGAGTGGCATATTACCCACAGATCATTGTAGAAATCATCCTAAACTTCACCAACAGAAGGCTACCACTCAAAGCAGCAACAATTCTTAAAACACGACGAGAACTCTGCAACTTTCACCATCTTAACACTATAAAAAGTTTTGCTCATCCTAAGATTGATATTGATAGCCACCTCTTTACTGCTCTATCGCATTTAAGAACTAATCAGAGTCAATGTGAAGTAGTTGATATAACAAGTATATTTTAAAATAAAAAATAAAAAGCCTCTGGAACAAGCAAAACATGACGAATGCGCAAAAAGAAACTGATGTTGCTGTCCAGCTCTTCCTTCGATTGTGGAATTATACCGTCTACTCAGACAGGGTGGCCTTTAGCTCTCCATCATTTTTAAGATCCATTACAATATCACAACCTCCTATTAGCTCGCCTTTGTAGTAAAGTTGCGGGAAGGTAGGCCAGTTGGAGAAGGTTTTGAGACCCTGCCTCACTTCTTCGTCAGTTAGAATATCAAAGGAGCCGAAGGCAACCCCCTCCTCCTTAAGAGCATTCACGACCTTGGAGCTAAATCCACACCGTGGAGCATCAGGGTTGCCCTTCATGAAAAGCATAACAGGTGACGAGCTAATCAACTTCCTAATACGGTCTTCAAGATTCTCTTTCTGAACAATTCCTTTCTCAAGTAAAACCTTCTCAAGCTGCCCACTTTTCTGCATGTCCAATACAATGTCAGATCCTCCAATAAGCTCACCCTTGATATAAAGCTGGGGATAGCTGGACCAATTCGAATAAACTTTGAGCCCTTGGCGGACCTCATCGTCAGAGAGAATGTCAAAGCTCTCAAACTCCACTTTCTCTTGTCTAAGTATCTCAACTACCTTTCTGCTGAAACCACACTTGGGTTCATCAGGTTTTCCCTTCATAAATAGCATGACTGGACCTGAATTTATGAGGCTTTCAAGCCGAGACGTAAGAGCTGAACTCAAGCCAGTTGATTCTGTGATGCCAGCCTTACCACTTCCAGTTTTTTCATTTGTTGCCTCATCGGATGCGGCAATACTGATCCCATGATCCTTGATAACTTCTTTCAGTTCACCACTATTATGCATGGCAGTTGCTATGTCACATCCACCAAGCAGTTCTCCCCTGCAGTAGAGCTGGGGAAAAGTAGGCCAATTTGAAAACTTCTTCAATCCCTCACGAACCTCAGCGTCAGATAAGATGTCAAACGTTCCAAACTTGATCCCTTCTTTCTTCAAAATATCTACAACTTTTTGGCTGAATCCACACTTGGGGGCTTCAGGGCTTCCTTTCATGAATAGCATTACTGGCTGAGAATTAACTAGCTGCTGCAGTCTAACTTCAAGTGCCCCTTGTTGCTGCACTTGGGAAGAACCATTTCCTCTTGCAAGCTCCTGCACTGTCTCAAGAACTGCAGGCCCTGCAGCCATCCCAAGACTGGCAGGAGCCGCAGGTGCACCAGGGTTGATCGGTCCTGCAACTTTAGCTACTTTGTTAGCCAGACTAGATGGATTTGCACCTTCCAACGTGTCAACAACTTTACCATCCTGACAAAAATTTAAAAGAACTCAATTAGACGTAGAATGCACTGTTTAGAAGCTTATTGAGGTTTACTGAGATAAAGTTCACAAATAGGAGGCTGCCAGATTTTTATCTCCAGCTGTACACTCTAATAAATTTCATCAAAAGGATACGGTGAACTCCATCTCCTTTACAATTTGTAAAAAGTTGGCTTAAGAGGGCAGCAAAAAGTCTAGTTGTATATGAGCATGGAATTTCTTTATGCATCTCCCCAAAATGCCCTACATCCCACTGAAAGGATTTCACCTTGATGCATAAATAATGATTTTCCAAGAAAAACTGGACTGCAACTTGAAACAGGAAAGTTAATATCAACAAACAAAGAAATGACTGAACCTAACCTTATGATAAGATGAGGAGGGAAGGAAAATGAGAGGCAAGTGTGTAAAATGAGGCATAATTTGAAATTTTGTGGGTGAAAATTTAAAAAATTTTCAACACCTCTCTCACTTCCCCTCCCCTCCTTAGCTTTCCATAATGTTAAGTTACTTTCACATAAAAAAGGGGTTCTGATCCAATGTCAAACTTCCCTTTTCATATAGTTGATAGGCATACATTCCCCACCCCCCCCTCCTTTTTTTCTCTCTTTGAAACTGCTGAAAGAACCCAATTGCAACATCTTCTTGACGCCATAACCCATTTTTCAATAAAAGCTCCAAGCTTGTTCAATAACATGGAAAATGGAAGACAGACAGCCTTGTATTTACGTATTAGAATGACAAAAATGTCAACCTAAGTCTCATTTAAATAAAAGAGGCCAGCACTAAATGAGGTTAGCAATATTATGCAGACAATAGTGACACAAATATCAAATATATTATTCCACACCATCCTATAAATGCTTCTAAATTAAACCATTTCTAGCTAATCAGACAAAGAAACCACTTTTTTTGCTTGATATTCTGGGAATGCTTGTACCAAGACAAATTCCCTCAACCACAGGTACTGTCATAAAAGTAAATAGATGAAATAATCATAGTTTAAATTGATTCTTACATGGTGTGGGCTTTTTACCGATTATTTCAGAATCAAGAAAGCCTGTTACAAGAACCTATTAATCTATAAGCAAATTGTTGAGAACAAAAAGGAAGTCAGTCCTCAATAGCTCTTGGTGTGAGAAAGAGCATTTGAGAGGTTTTAACTTGAAAATGGCATTAATATTACTCCAACAGTGCATATTGAAGATTTTAGTCTGTACTTTGTGTCTTCTCGTTTATTTCCTCACTATTAAAGAAAACCCAAATCAACAAATAAAAGAATCATCTTGGTGTAATCAAAATCAGCCTCGTATGTGCTCTTCATAAAAGAAACATCTCGTTTATTGAGAATATTTTTGAAATGACAGTGAAAGCAATCTACAAGCATATGGTCATTGTTTCATACATCTTTAGAAGTACAGGATAAATTTTATAGAAATCCCAGGCATCGGCTAAAACATCAACTATATAGACACAGGAATATGCAAAAAATGACTAATGAATACAAAGGTATGAGAATGAAAAGTACCACCACTTATTTTAATGTAAATACACCAGAAGCAATTGCAACCCTTTTGGAGGAATATAAATGAAAAATAAAAAATGATTAAAATGTACAAAATCCTCATATAAATGAACATCAAAGGATCCTTAAAATGTACAAAATCTTCTATTAGAAAGACAGATAACTATTCAAACAGTATCAGATACAAAAGTCTCATCCTCAAACAAAAGACAGAAAGAAGATTCACCTTGAAAAACACAAAGTAGGGCACAGCAGACACTGCATAAGCCTCAGATATTTCAGGTTGCTCTTCAGCCTCAACCTGCAGAATAATATAGAGATGACCTCCAATGAAACAATCCACAACGCAAGAGACATTTTAAATCACACCAAAGCAAGAGCACGGAGCCTCATTTGCATCTGAAAATTTATCTAAAGCAGCATCAGTATAGGAAAGAAAACACCAGTTATCTTCAACCGATGAGCCCAAGCTTTTTTTTCCACATTCCTTTCAGCCTCAACCCACATCATGATCCATCATCACAATCTCAGGATAACTCAACAAAACTGCCGCGAGATGTACAACGAACGCGTCAACACTATCCCGAATTCACGGAACCTACTCAAGGTTCAACAACCTACCAACACTCCTGATCTAATCAGTCAAATAAAGCAATGATTTTTCAGGCTGTTTCAACAGAATTCTGCGAATCAATCCCAAGAACGCGCATGCTATGTACTGACAACAACCACTTAGACACTCAACTAAGTCCACCACACTCAACACATACGATCGATACACACAGGCGCAGCCGTACAAAAGTCACATTTTTCATCCATCATTAGCGATGCGAAGCGCGCCGTATCAAAGCACGGACAATCTTTACGCATCCGCCCGCAACTATAACTCAGAATCGAGAAAAAGGAAAACGGCAAACGTTCCGGCGGGAGCGGGGTGACCGGTACGAACCCGGAGGAAATTGGCGAGGGGGAAGTCGATGGCGAGGTGGGAGAAGACTTTGTCCATGTGCTTGGACGCGTCGCACCACGACGCCCAGAAGTGGAGGGCCGCCGGAGCTCCGGCCGCGACGGCGGCGTCGAGCTCCTGCTTCGACCGGACTTCCTTCACCGAACCCCCCATCGATCGCGGGCCGAGATTTCGCCGGAGCGCCGGAAGAGAGAGGGGAGGAGCAGGAAAACCCTAGAAAGATTCCTCCTTTATGCAGAGCTTCTCGAGCGTTGCAGAGGGGAAGAGGCGGAGGAGGAGGAGGAGGAGGAGCTGGGCTTGGGATATATTCTGGCACTGGGGCATGTGTGCGTTCGGGATTGGAATTTTTTTCTTTTGCTATATCTTAATAGGAAAAATTCTAAATAAAAATTCGAAATGTTTTCATTTTCTCAAATAATAACTTAAACTGAATTTTATTTTAAATAAGAACCTAAAATAATTATATTAGTTTAAAAAAGCGCCTGAAGTGATTATGATTGTTAGCCTTATCAACTCGTTAGGTGGCCAAAAATGTTGGCCGATTAAAAATATTTTTATATAAATAAAATTAAAATTAAAATTAAATATTAAGAAAAAAAAAAGCCCTTGCCTAAGCATTGGCCATCGTCGTCTAGGCGGCAACCATTCGCAATCACCTAAGTAACATCTAGGAAGCATCGACACTTTCAAGCGCCTCTTTATGTTGTACGTACACTCGACAGCGTGTTAAAAGCGCAACACGTGTGACGTCTTTCTCGACACTATCCGACGCTCGATCAATACATGTCGGAATATCCGATACTTGATCAACTTTTTCAATATTCAAGTCAAAATTCTGACATGTGAGCTTTCGACACGCAAAATCAATTTTTAAAATTTTCAATAAATGAGGGTTCAAAAAATATATATATATATATATATATATGTGTGTGTGTGTGTGTGTGTGTGTGTGTGGAAAAATAAAAGTAATAATAAAAGTAATAAATGGGGAAAGAAGAAAAATCTAATTTTCTATTCTCTTCTAACTCTTACTTCTCGCAATACATAATTTATCCACTAATTTTTTCTCTTTTCTTTCAATACATTTGATACATAAGTTCGGAATGTGAATTGCTTGTTTTTTCTCTAAGCTTTATGGATTATTGGAATGGATTAAAATTTATCAAATTGAAACAATCAATAATATTAATAAATGGTAGATTGATGTTTTTAATATAATATAATTTAAGATTTTTTATTTATTTATTCATTTATGAATTTGAATCAAATTAAATTGATTAAAATAATAATAAAAATGATAACACGTCCTAAAGTATCGAAATTATCTATTTTTTTAGAAATAACATGTCGGTGTGTCGTGTCATATCTTGTATCGCGTGTCAATATCAATACTATTTAAAATACCAATGACACCACTATTGACACATGATGTGACATGACATGACACGATACACTGATAATAAATAATTTCGACACGTTGTGATACGTTATATGTTAAATGTGTATATATTATATGTTAAATTTATATATATATAAAAGATAAATTATCATTTTCATCATTATTTTAATCAAATTGATTTGATTTAAATTCACAAATAAATAATAATAATAAAAAAGAGGTTATAATGAATTTACATTAAAAATATTAATTCATCATTTGTTAATTTCATTCATTATTTCAATTTAACAAATTTAACTCCACTCTAATAATCTATAGAACTTGGAGGACAAAAATAATCCACGTTCTGAACTTGCTTGTCAAAGAGTGTTGGAAGAGAAAAGAAAAAAATTAGGGAGATGAATTGTGTGTCATGAAAAGTGAGAGTTGGAAGAGAAGAGAAAATTAAACTTTTCTTCTTTTCCCCTTTATTATTTTTATTATTTTTATTTTATTTTCTTACATATTTACATTTTGACCCATTATTTATCAAAAAATTTTAAATTGATTTCATGCCTATTGGAATCACGTGTCAGAATTCTAAACTCACATATTGGAACTCCCGACTCGCGTGTCAGAAAGTGTTGAGAGAGTTGATCGGGTATTAAATTTTCTGACACGTGTTGATAGAATGTCGGAAAGTATCGAACAATATTGAGAGTGTTGGATACATGTTAAAGTATCCGACACGATACAAATGCACATGAAAGCTCCCGAAAAATATCGGTTCTTTATAAGCCATCACCCCATCAACGATAGGGTGATGGCCATAGGTGAGAGGGAGCTAGGAGCCTAGGAGGATTAGGCCCTTATTTAAAACAATCACTCGCCTCTTTTTGCTTCTTTTTTTCTTTAATTTTAATTTTTTAATTTTTTTAATTTTTTAATCTTATTCAATTTAAATTTAAATTGTATTTGGATGAAAATATCCTTGATCGGCCAAAATTTTTTGCCAACTGATGAGCCGGCAAGACTAGGAAATAACCATAATCGCTTCAAGCCATTTTTGAGATTAAAATAGCCACTTCAAATTTTTATTTGAAATAAAGTTCACTTCTAATCCTTATTTGAGAAAATAAGAATACTCTGAGCTCTTATTTGGAATTTTTCCTTTAAACGATGATAACAAACTTGTTTCATATCTCCATTAATCCTCACATTAGACCTTGTCCAATGCTATAATTAAATGTTAAATACCTAGAACCAAAGTATAATCCATATATTAAGAAATGTGATATACATATAGTTCCCGTTGGCATGCATAGTGTTTACGTTGACCTGACCACATATAAGTGAGTACAATTCTCAAAGTATGCATGAATCCAATTCATCATTGTCAAAGGGATTCATTGTGCTCTTACGTCTGTACTATACATATCTTTTACAGACATAAAGTACGATTAAAAGCCAAAAAGACGAACAAGAAGAAATAGTAGTCGATCAAGAGAAGTGTTGAAAGAAGGGTGTTGAAACACAATGTGCTGTAGAAAAAGATTGACGGGCATATGCAAGACAATTGTTAAACCTTCATGAAAGTCCTCACTTATTATAGATGACTTCTCAGAAGAGACACCAAAAGTCCAAATGTGAATGGATCACTTTCACCAGTACTGAGACAACAACCTCAAATGAAAATTCAATGTCCATCATATGTCCAAATGGCCCTCCAGACCAGTAATAGGTGAGCAAAGAATGACCAGAATTCTCATCACAGATAAACTTCTCAGAAAGGAGATGTATTCCCAGATTTCTTCTTGTAAAAGCTCAACCGTTCTCGCTGGATTTTGTACAGCGCAATCAAAATGGTTCCTGCAGTTCCTTCTTCAGTCCATTCGATGGATTCTTTCTCCAGAAGCTGCAAGATCTGTATGAATAAAAGCACGTAAATCAATGACATGATCAACAGTCTCTTAAAAATAAAGAAACAAGGATCATGCGGGTTCTGTTGGGAGTTCCATTGAACTTAATGTTTAAGAAAGTGAAACATACCCTTCGCCTACGAGCTCTTTCAGAGGTATTGGCACCGTTAGATTTGATGACAACTTTGAGGTAAGCTAACAGAAAATAAACCACGTGTTATTACCACACTTTCTCCATGTCGTAATTACAGCAAAAGTCACATGATAGGGAAAGTAACTGACAATAGATGCCAGAAAGCGATAGCAGATGATGCTTCATGAGACTAACTGCCTCCTTGGGATCTTGTTGACGCAGGTCAAGCAAAAATTCATCGTTCGCATCTGCATTTCCGCCACTGATCACAAAGAGAACAATAATAATGAGTAAGTCCTTTAAATCCTTCCCCGAAATCACAAAAGGTAAAAGAAATGTTCAAAGCATGGAATATGTTTTCTATGAACATTTTTCACTTGCATTAACTCTGTTATGAGCACTGTTGAGCTCAAGATCCTCCTACAAAAGGTAATACCTTGTCTGGTAAATCTTTTCATTGGATTCTTCATCTGCTTCACGTGCTTTTCTCTGGTAGAAGTGTCCCTGGTATAACAAAGAATTATCATATCATTTTCCAGAATTTTTTCTTTTTAAACTTCTGAAGTACCGGCGGCCAACCCATCCACACAAACCAATCAGCACATGCCTAAATACCATCAGTTTTGATAAGATCCAGGCTGCACTTAGAAACCTTTGAAGCTTCGCCGTAATATCTCAAAGAAGGATCACTTATTTGCTTCCAATAAGATTTTCCATAAGTAATTGAAGGTCACAATTGAAAATATGGCAAGTTCGACATATGGATGCTGGTGATTGTTAGAGCTTTTAGAACATCATCCAATACGAGCTCCCATAAAAAACCACTTATGGTAACAAGTATGAAAGCATGCCGATCCCATCAGATTAGTGGCATGATTTAGAAGGCAGTGTCCACTTCCAGCGTTATATCATTGGCAGTGCAAGGCCAATGAAAAAGCTCCTATCTAAAGTTCCTGCATAAAAGGACAAAGATGTTGAAATATTTTTCCATCAATCAATGGAACTCAGGTATCACTGAATTGGTCAAGGACCCCCTTTGCAGAGTGGGAGAAGTAAGATTCTTCAGGTTGGCATTGACCTGTTCAGCATCTTCCACTTCAGCCTCCTCTTCATTCTACAGACTAATTAGAATCTATTTAACGTCCATCAACTCTTGTACCTCATTTATGAATCGATAGAAATTGAGTGGCCAATTCTTTGTATATTCAAATCACAACTTTCGTCAAGCTTGAATCCCAGATAGTACCATGGACTGATGGAATCAAACCTGCCCTACCGAGAATCTTGAAGAGGACTGTCGTTGGCCTTCTAAACTTATCAAGACATAACTACTAGTATATTCAGACATTTATAAGCTTTACCTGTTCCATGAGTCTTTCAGCCAAAGCCCGATCTCCATTAGCATAAGCTTCAACAGCCTGATATATAGATTGCGCACAACTTTACATTATTTTCAGCACACTTTAAACAGAATGAGATTCACCACGCAATTAGGAAAAAAAAAAAAAATAGGAAGAAGTCACTCACTGCCGTGTAGTATTCTCTCATAGTTCTGCGATGCTCCCATACAGCCTTCCGGAGAACTTCATACGCATCTTCCTCATCTATATAAACAGTTACTTTCTCAAATAAGGACAAATAAAGGAAACGGCAAAAGAGGAGAGAAAAATCAATGCACATCAATAGACAGTATAGCATAACCAGCTCCGCGTAAGTCTTTCATTTGAATTTGAATATCGAATATTCCAGGGTGAAACTTTTCTAAGCTCGTAAATCCATCATATCACCAGTACACTTCAAAATGACTCCGTTATTCATGCTATAACTCTATACTCACACAAGTTTCTTCAATGAGAAAATTGTATCTGCAGGGTGCATATCTAAGCATTGGAGTCAGAAAGTACCACCTCAACAGGAGATCAAGTACAGAGTATGGTTCCTTTCATACGAGAGAATATCATGTCATGAAGCTGGCCTATGCAGCTTCCATGGGCAAATTTCAGATATTAAGAGCAGATATTCAGAAGAAGGGAAGTACCATTAGAGTCTAACAAGAGGATTTAACATGCAATCCACTATTGGCCAATATAAGTTTATCTCCAACTTCTGCATCCAAGGACCTCTACACATTGATAGTTTAGGCCTTCGGCAACTAGTAGGTAAAAAATTTCAGACGGTATTTATCTTAAGATGCACAAGGAACTCATGGGTTAGGAAAGTGAAAGGGTTCTGATATTGTTTGCAATCAATAGCAACCCCTGAATTCACAACTTCCAAGGACCACTGGGACAAAAATGTCCACAGTAGAGACTAAAAGCCCAAGAGTAAGTTCCTGCTGAGGTTTATTTAAGGGACCATTGAAGAACAAGTGCAAGCTCCGCTAGATCATAACTTCATAGCGTCTTCCCATCATACAAGAAATGAAGTCTTAAAAAGTAAGTTACCACGGTCATTATTTTCACGGTTTGTGTCTGTCACTCGAACCTTGTCTTCAGGACTTAAATCTTCTGGTAGCGGAATCACCACCTTGCCAAATGCTCTAGATCTCCTCCAAGTATTACCAAGAAATGACCTCCTCCTACCAGTTGTGAGGCAAGGTTCATCATCATTTATCTTGGAAGCACAAAATAGTGTGGCCAAAATTTCCTTTTCTTGATTCTGCTTCTCTATTTGTTGTCTAGTCAGTTTGGCAGAATTAGGTTTGGACAATCCACTTCTTTCTCTGCAACAAAAGAAACCAGTACATGTAACTAGAAGGAAAATATGGTAGTCACAAGCTGATTCTTTTCCCTGTGAAAATGACTATTGGTTGTAATAACTCAGTTTTTGAGACGACAACCAGAAAAATAAGCACATTTGGGATTGAGCTGAAAGATTTGGGCGAAGGAAAGATGTTTTCAAGAAATAAGTACAAGGCAATAAGCATACCCTCCTGCATTTTTAGTGTCTCGCAACATTTTTGGTGGGCAAAGCATTTCGGATGGAGGGTTTATATCTCTATGCTGTAACAGAAGCCAGAGATGAGCAAAACAAATTAACAAGGAGAGCATATATCACTATGCCGTAAAAACAAATGACAGAATCATACAGATGTTAACATCACATAATTAAAAAAATTAAGTTCCAAGGAAAAAAGAATAGTATACTTAATAACCATCTTCAAAGAACCAAATATGGACTCTTGTAAACATTCTGACCAGGATAAGGTATCCTATCGGGTGAGAAAGCAATTTAAGCTGTGGAGTCAAAATTTGTTGGTAACACCTTGAATCCAACCACGTACAACAGGCTATATCAACTTGCTCTTATGATCATTGACATTGTTCCTTAATGTAAACTTGTGACAAACCAAATGAAGAACGAGAATGATGGAGGGCGTTGCATTGCACCATTTAACCAATATACCCAGGGCCTTCGCATGCATTAATTAAGTGTTTTGTGTCACATTAATTTAGAGAACCACAAAAGCATTCCCCGTGTTTGTCAATATTTATTTAAATGTTTCAATTATCCCCCTCATGGCCCCAGATAACACCAATAAATTTGTAACAATTAAGAAGCTCTGCTTTATTCAATAAAAATTGAAAGGTCCCATTTGCAGGCCCCAAATCCACCTATTTTAACTGGTTATTCCTTCAAACCATAGTCACAGAACTTTAAGGATTTGCAGGTGGTAAATTTCACACTGACCAATCTCTGGTGCAAGAGGAGACATATCATTCTCCTTGTCTATAAAAGAGTACAATTTTGGTGTTTACGTGCATTAAATTTGAAATTTAGAGGCAAACATTAGTATTTCTATCTGTTCTATCTTACTTAAGAGACAATTGAAATTTATCCATAAATTCTGTGAGTTAACAAACATGGCCATCATTCTGGTTTAAGTTGAGATGAGAAACTTGACATGCCTGGCTCACTGAATAAGTAAATTGGTAAGTATAAATTTGATATATGGAAAAAATTTTGAATTTTATGCCTGCAGTGCACCTTTATCAGTCAGATAGTTCTGGTCTAAGATGACAAATTAGGTTTATAAAATCAATAAGCACTGAGCAGTCCCAGAAAATTTTAAGAAGTACTGGTACAATTAAAGCACCATGCAAGAGAAACTTTACAATCTGACCAACCTTTTTCAGGGACTCTCCATCCAAGTTGCTCCTTTCCTTTGAAGCTATGGCTGAAAATTCAATTAGTTTCTCAAAGCTCTGAGAAAAAAGACATGCAAGATTATCAGGAGTTAGTAATATCATGAAATTGTCTTATCATTTTGTATTTGATCATGAGGTACGGAAGTTAAACATTTACAAATAAGAATTGACTGCACTTGAAATGTATTTATTCAACAGCGGAGTTTAGCCTACTAGAAATTTTACCCTTCAAGGCTTGTATCAGCTATCAGTCTCACCCATTTCTTTGAACAGTCAATGTTGAAGACAATCGCATGTGAGTAGTCTCTTCACGTAAGTTACTACAAATATCTAAGCAATTTCCACAGCAAGATAAAACATAAAGGGTCTTTCTATGTTCATTTCAGAACTGAATTGAAGAATTTCTGTCCTTATGCTACAAAGTAAAGTTGAACTTTTCTAGCACAGCATTTACACCCATTCGTACAACCAACAAAAAAGGTACTTACCAACCTATTTGTTGATGGGTCCGAATTTACAATAGGGAAAGCAATGCTCATTTCTTTATTATTTAATTTACAAATTTCGAAGTGCGTCCTAATCTTCTCTTTCTTGTAATATATTATAAGAACAGTTTTGACATTCCATTATTTTTTAAGTATACCACATTGCATGTACACAGGATTTATATAGGCCTCGTATTGACGTATTCTCCTTCCACCTAATAGGTTAAACTTTCATTTTAGACTTTGTAACAGGGTATCAAAACTAGGTTTGTGAGGTTCCCTGTTCGTCAATTCCAGTGTTGCCCTAAATCCGGTCTACAAATGAGGGAGGGTGTTAAAAATGTCTCACATCACTTCTCTACAGGATTTATATGAGCCTTACGTTTATGCAGTCTCCTTCCACCTGATGGCTTAAGCTTTTGGTTGGATATTCCAACAATTATCATTTCCTATCCATTGCCATATTATTAATATGTAGCAAGCAAACAAGGAAACCGTAATAATCGTTCTATTTTAACTTATTCACCAAGCATTCCACTTGAGTTAAATATTTAGAATCACAATTGAGCATAATAATTATACTCAGCTTGTATCTAACTTGGAAAGTCACTCATTTATTGTACAATATGGCCTCAACATGATTGGGTTTTCTTGAATAAGATGAACTCCAGTGGAAATAATATTGAATATTATCATTTCAAAACATGGGTAATCAATTATACATACCTCTTTCACATCGTATCCACATATCCCTGCATCAAGTTGAAGTACTGTTTGTCAGCCATTTCATTGTATCATATGTGAATACATCATGCTGCATTCATCTCATTTATTAAGATCATATATCATCTGCATTCCAGATTAATAATATATCCTCTCTCTCTCACCAACCATCTCACTGTATTTTATGCATGTTATGCATATGCACGAGGGTGACTTTCATTAGGCTGGAGATGGAATTGGTACAATTCAATCAGATCTTTCAAAATTTAGCTCCCGTTTAGTAAAATCTAGAAAAAGAAACTGTAAACAGATAATTTAAGTATTCCTTTCTTTCTTTATAAAAAAAAGTTTTTTTTTTTCATAAACTTTTTTGTCTTCTCTTCATCTACGTCTGCATGCTAGAAAAAATATCATCATCAGGTATAAGTATAGCAAATCCTAGGAAGGGGATATTTGTTTATAAAATCAGACATATAGGATAACCATAGAGGCATATGAATGCTAAAGCTTTAGGCCGTATGACCTCGGAATTTACTGCAAAATGACCAATATATAAAAGGATGACAAGCATGACAATCTGTACATCTTTCCGATGTGAGGCACAGCATGATCGAGTGATTTTGTTCAACATAATAATAAGCTAATATATAATCTATCTCCACAAGATGATATGCAAGTTGAAATTATGTGATGCTGTGACAGTAACGAGATAAATTTTAGCATTCGAGTGTCATTTGACACACAAACTAGTATTGCTTTTGTATAAGCAAATGGTGGAACTCCTCTCACCTAGCATAATGTTCCTAATGCCGATTTTGGTTTTATAGCTAGCACACATTTCCTTTCTTTGAAGAGTCAATCCTAGAACCAGAATGTATTGTTGCTCAGAAACAAAGGGGATAGTATCAAGCACAGAAACTATGGCCTCACTAATAACATTGTAAATGTACTTCCAAAAATCACTATTGGTGCATTCCACCATACAATATAAGAGCAGAAATGGCTTGAAATCATTAGCACAAGTTGCAAGTCAACATTACAGGAATATTTCATGCTCAAACCTCAGTATTAGCCACAGGCTAGGGTCTCCAACAGCATACACCAGGAGAGAATAAAAACTGATTTTGTGGTTTACCCCATAATGCAATATGATACTTCCCAAAGAAAAGTCCGTACATTTGTGATTATGCCTTTTAGCAACATCCTCCTGAACCTGTCATTAACTTCGCAAACTGATATACAAGGTCTTCATCTCATTATGTCATTGTCATGAAGATCTGACACTCTTGTTTGTCAGGAACCTATTCCACTACAAAAACTAAGACATACTTCTACAAGCAGGGTCGCTATATGTACAAATTGCCATCACACAATCTGTTTTTTAAAGTCTTATGTAAGATCTATGTACTCCAATCTTTCATCTCTTTTCTTCTCCTTCCCCTCTCAACTGGTAAACTCATCATATAATTGTACATGTTCATAAGGGGATCCAAAGGCCATGTAATTGTTCAAGCCACCTCATGTGAACTTCTCTCCACTTAGATTAGGGCCTCAATCACTTCTTCTCTGAAAAATACAATTCCAATCACATCTTTTCTTGAGTATGCACACATCTGACAAACGTTCGTGTCTTTGCCAGATGCATTTTGTGCAAACTTCGGCATTTGACCCCGATATTCCATGCCATAAAACATCATCAGCCCTACTCAGTGCTCATATAAAGCAACGGATGTGCCCCACTTAATTCATCCTTATTCTCTTCTCTAGATAAAATCTCCATTAATTTCTTCA
Organism: Eucalyptus cloeziana; assembly: GCA_014182715.1. Classification (NCBI taxonomy): domain Eukaryota; kingdom Viridiplantae; phylum Streptophyta; class Magnoliopsida; order Myrtales; family Myrtaceae; genus Eucalyptus; species Eucalyptus cloeziana. The sequence goes on from CM024637.1 coordinate 11,414,950, forward strand.
TCATTTTGCAAAGTCAACCTTATATATTGGAAACATTCGTTTTTTTTGGGAACTTCTCAGTCTCTAATTCTTGCCGTTTTTGTACCTTGAACCTCTACTTCTTCTGGACTTGCACTCCATTTGAATTGCCTTTGACCAGCAAACATAAGAACCCTTCAATTCCAAGTTCCAACATTTTCCTCTAAAGTTTGAGCTCAGCATTTACTTCTACTCGAGTTTTGTTCGATACAATACCATTTTAAAAAATAATGCAACAAGATATATAATCATGGATATCCTCAGTTAACAAGATCATCACTAGAGAAAAAAGATGATGACTTGGTATAACTCTAGGACTATACGCAAGTCCTCCGTTTCTTCTCCATATGTCCTTATTGGAGCCATAACTCTCTCATACATACTCTTTATAGCTTGCTTATGGGTGATTACTCCTTCTCTAAATCCAACAAATTATTTTTCTTTGAACCCTTTCATGTGCTCTCTCCATACAAATCTCCGCACCTAGCAAATTGCCTTGATATTCCATCCTCTAAGCACAAACTATGTTGGCTGTCCAAACATGTAAGTTTTGCTTCAAGACATGGTAAACTACTCATTTTCCTGTTCTGAAATTAGCACAATTGGATACCCTCTCTATTGTGATATATCGATACCAAGTGTTTTTCCTTCACTAATCAAGCATGTCCTTTGTTCCAGAGATTTTACTGAAGAGGGTTAATAAGTGTATGAGATAACTATCTCCTCCTTATCTTTTCAAAGTTAAATTGATGGCAGTTTGGTTCCACCAGTTCTAATCTTTTCCCCCACAAAGCCACAAAAACTTCATGTTTCCTAATCTGTTGATAGAAGGACAAGGTCTTCACTCTTACTCAATTCCCCCAAATAATGGATTTCTTCCAGAACCTTCATTGAAGAAATTAAACCAATAACTTCTCCTCTATCTTTAACCTCATCCTTTGCAACTAGGTCCTGTGCAAGCCTGTCCTTACTTCATCTTACTTGGTTCAGATCTCTAGTCTTTCTCCTGTTCTAGTGAATTTATACACATCACTCTCTCCTTTGGTGCCCAACCATTTATAAGGTCATTAAAAGCTGCTAGCTTCGCATCTTCTTCTCTTTAAATTCTTTTTCACTAATTTGTCAAGAAACTTATATGGCTAGTAAATCTATCTCTAATATCTAGGTAAAATGAAGAATGAAAAAACTAGACAGCAACTTGGAAATTTCATCCATGACCATCTTTAGGTTTAATTGTCTGTCCATTGCCATCAAGGAACATAAATATGACCGAAGGCTTTCCTCATCCCTCTTTCTTGGTCTCCTATAGCCTGGTAGTCAAATTTACTCCCTTTCTTTAAGAGGCTTATTTTTTTCCCCTATAAAACTCATTGCTTTACATGGAGATTACTTCCTTATTGACTGCTAACCTTCAAGCAGATCGATAGATATGAGAAAGTTCTTTGATATTTTCTGCCCACATGTGATCATAAGTGTTCCATTTATTCTTTATAAGTATCAAAATTTTGTTTGTGACTTCAACTTACACATATTGGATTCTCACAACCACCCTCATTTTCTATACCAAGAACCTTTTGCAGATAAAAAAACTCTCTCGGTGCTCTACTCATAATTCAAATCACTAACTCATTTTCAAACCAATGTCCTGCTTTAGGTGTGCCAAAAAAAAATACTAATGAAGTTCCACCATTGTCAAAAAAATGTTCATGTGAGTCATCTCTCTCGCAAGCAATTGAGAAATAAACCAATATATTAGATTGTCTCAATGTAACTTTCAGATCACTATGATTAAGGAAAACTTGCAAATCTCCAAATAGAGAATGATGTAATACTGTATTCAAGAATTTTCTCAGGCTCAGATAATACTTGTACCCTAATTCTGCAAATTAAACTCAAACTATTTTTCAAGAAAAGAGGATGTATAAAATATCAATGGGATAGCAGTGCTAAAAATGTTTACCAAGTACTTTGCCAATCACATCTCTATCTAGCTGAAATCCATCTTCAAGCATTTTAAACAGGAAATCCTCCGTGTCCTTTTGCATCTCTATGATGGGATTCGGCTGAAAATCTGGATTATTATTGGAGATGGACAGCAACTTTGAATCCAGTTTCAAAGGTTTGGCAGTCTCAAGCGAACAGAGTTTGGCTTTGACATGCTCTTTTCCCCGAGAACTTGAAACACTACCCGTCGAAACAGGACGCCATTTTAGGTTTGAAGATCTGGTATTAGCACCTGCTTGAAATGGCTTAGGACGGAGGTTACCATTTGATGATGATGAACGAGATCCTCTTTTCACATCACTACCAGATAAGTGGTCAATGGTATCTGCATCTGTAGAGTGGGTTTCTCTCATTTCAACCCTAATGTGACCTAGGAAATCTGTTTCTTTGAGAGACAGAGAAAACACTGACGGCACCACGAGAAAAATTTCAATGTTTCCTCAAAAGTGTTCTTAAATACAGCCAAACTTGAAACTTACTTACAAAATGAATGGCAAAACCAAGGGCGATAATTAAAGAGTTGCCATATCATTAGTACATAATGCGGTAAGCAAAAACAGATGAATATGCACAGATGAAACCCAGATTTCCTGTCGTTTTATTTTTTTCCTTCCATGTCGTTTTTGTTTGGACCATTTTCTCGGTAGACGGGAAGAGTCTTAACAATTCATTACACCTTCCTAAGGAAAAATTAACTCATTATTACGACAAGAACCTAATGTGTTAAGCAATAAAAAGTGGATATGCATATTATCCAAGATTACCAGTCATTAAATTTTTGTCCCTTTTTCATTTTGGTTGGGATTTTTTTCCAGTGAGGGGGTGGGCAGTCATACATTTAATTACACATTCTGAAAGAAGATTTTACCGATGAGGTTTGTGTTCTTAAGATTTCATGTCTCTTGTGCACATCACAACTCACAAACAAATGCACATCATTGTGCAATATATAATGGTTCTATAAAGCATCAGGGCAGGAAGTGAAAGCAATTTACTTAGATTACAAAGGATGACTATGCCTGTGCAAATCACTCACTCATGCGATCGTGTTCCATATTTAGGCATCAGGACAAACACAACCAGAAAAGAAAATAACAAGCTGAGCCACTCCAAATATGATGAGAAACACAGTGCATGATTCACTTATTGATGTCAAGCGAGCCTTGTATATATAGGCAGTAGCAGACCATATGGCAATTCCGGAATCAATAGAATCAAGACAACTTCATTCATAAATTCAGCAAGACTTAAACCTCTGCCGTAGGAAGACCCCCCATATCGAACAATTACTTAGCAATAAACTGTGGAAAGGGCTATGCTAAGGAGAGTAAAATGGCACAAAAACAAGATAATCCATTTGAGAGAAGTCGAAGGCACTTAAATCAAGTACACAGTGTGACAAACGAGCGCCACATAATGCATTCTTGGATCTGGTGATTTCCACATAACCTTGCAATAAGAGGATTCTTTAAAACAGATGGAAACACACGTGAAATCCTATTTTGCATGCCAATAAAACCATTTATCAACTGACAACATTTTCAGTTTTCATAAACGAGCTTAGTTACAATGTCAGTTCATGGCATCAAAACTATTTCACTAGCTAGGAAAGTGAGCTATTTGCCTTATAGTACGAACATACAGCAATTAGCAAAAAGGCCAATACCTACGCATCACTCTAGAAACACATTGGGCCTTCAAAAAGTCGCAGAAAAATATAGGAACAATTGTACAAAGCAAGCAAAGTTACCACGTAAAAAAGCAAAGAAATTTATGAAAAAAAAAAATCAGGAAATTCCTAGACAACTGAAACTGTCGCTCAGTGATGCATACCAAAGGCCGAAGATATCAGAATCTAATGCAGCTTATGTAAAAGCGCAATCAATTTATCGACCTGGACGACCTCGACTCCGTACTTCACGCCTCACTTTGTGTTGGATAGTCTTGACCCTCTCTCACCCCAAAAGCTAGTTCAAAAAGATGAGACTTTCCCTCACACTTCCTCTTCCACAACCGACATGGGACAACCTCAACAAGTCTTTTCCTCTTGAAAAAAAAAAACAGAATCTAAACTAACAACCTTGCACGATCTTTCTATCCACTTTATCATGCTATCGCATGAGCGTTTTCCACGTCTAAATCGGCTACCACTCACTTTCACACGGCGGCGAAACGAGAAAAAGGTCCTACCTTTGACTCCCCCCGCGTCCCAAATTCTCACTCCCGACCGGTACCGGGCAGAGAGAAGGACATATACTAAAGACAACGAAACAGTCTCTCTATCCCGCCACCCGACGCGATCCCCATTACGGTACGCAGCACATGCCGCGGAGCAACCCGAAGTCTCAAACTCTTCGCTGATCAAAACCAGTCCGGTCGACTCCGTTTCGCGCGTACGCAATGTGAGAGAGAGAGAGAGAGAGAGAGAGAGAGAGAGAGAGAGAGAGTACCGGCGAGGGGACGATGCTGTGCGGAAGCGTCGTCAGGCGCTCTCCCGGCGAACGCGTCTCAACATTCCGGCTACGGCGCGAGACGGCGATGGCGACGGCGACGAAGGCGGGGAGGGGAATGCCGCGGGGTTCCTGCAACAACGGAAGCTCGCGGCATTTTCAGAGACTCACAGTCCTCTCGTATTTTCGGCAAAATGCTTCGTTTCCCACGCGACGTTCCGCCTCCCCGTATTCCTTCCGGGAGAAAAAGAGGCCAAATTGCACTAAATAAATAAAAAGTTCACCCGAAATATTTCTTTTAACACAAAAAATCGTACCTATATAATATATTTATCACTAACTTGTACGTGTTTGACACCTAAAAATTTTGGTTCACCCGGTTCATTTTGTACTAAACCTAAAAATTTTGGGGTTCATTTTGCTAAATAAAAAAAAATCACATAGATATATAATTTAGAAAATTTTTATTATTTGTTAAGATTTAGGTAATATTTTGTGAAAATGAAATTTATTTTTGATCAAATAAAAATTTGTTTTTGATCAAATAAAAAATATATTCAATGGAATTTTACACGAACAAAATTGACAGTGAAATATACCTGAAGATACAATTTTTGGCTTATAAAAGGGGTCACGTACGATCGTTTTTGAGGGGAAGGAGAACACAAAAGAAAGAAAGAGAGAAAAAACACAAAAGAGAAGGGAGAGAGAAGCCGTGTGCGTGGGAGAAGGAGCAAAAAGCAAAAAGCAAAAAGCGGTGAACAGTAAAAAGAAATCAGAGAAGGTGCAGGGGGAAAAGAAAAAATCACTGTTTCTCTTCTTCCTTGGGGATCCCCTGCCGACGCTCCTCCAGCCGCCGGTCCCTGCTTCGCACCACCGCCGCCCCGACGTGCATCACCGCGCCGCTCGCCGCCCGGAGCTAGCCGCGAACCGCCGCGTAGCCCCGATCCGGCGACCCGCAACCCGCGCCCACGTCGCTCGCCCGCCGCTCGAGCCGCTCCGCCTCAGCCACCGTGACCCGAAACCTCCGCCCAGTCGTGACCCGCGTCCGCAGCTTGCTGCCGCCCAGGAGCCTCGCACTTGAAGCTCGCGCCGCCCCGAGATCCACCGCCTGCCGCGCCTCCGCTCGCGCAGGAGCACCCCTGTCCGCGACGCCGTCCCTGCCCCTGCTTTGCCCGCGCCCACGCCACCCACGTCCGGCCGATCGTCACCTCTGCTGGCTAAGTCTCCACCCGCGACTCCTTGCTCCGCGCCGACCGCCGTCGCACCACCCTCGCCGGAGCTCCGACGCCGGTGATTCCCCTTGCCGCACCAAGGAACGTGCTGCCCTTTATTTTCCTTAGGTAGTTTTTCTCAGATTTTTATTTTTATTTATTTTCTAGTTTATGTTATTTTACTTTACTTAATTTTATTATTATTGTTTTAGTTGAATACTGTGATTTTTTTTTAGTTATAATTGCTGTAGGCATTATCCATAGGAATTGTCCTTAAAGTTATTGTAATTATTTAATTTGACCCGTAAGATGTCGGGTCATTTTTATAATTATGATATTTTTGGGGTTTTGTTTGCGATATATTAATTGTTGAATTAATTTAATTATTAATTTGATCCGTAAGATTTCTGATCGATTTCTAATTATTTTGATTTCTTGTCGATGTTGAGTTAAAAGTAGTCGTTAATTTGACCCGTGAGATAACGGGTTATTTTTTCGTCTATTTTAATCCTTTATTTGTTGAATATCTTGCTTGTTTAGATTTAAGATTTAGTTGATAATTGCTTACTTTAGAAAATCACTAAGAAAAAAATCAAAAAGATATTTCGAATTAGGTTTCAATTTGGTTTTAGAATATTTCTTGTTAGTTTGCATATCTAGAATATAGATTTTATTTTAGATTTTAAAAAATAAAAACAAAAAAAAAAAAATGCATTCATTTAGGTTGTTAGTTTTTTTATGTTTAGTTACGTGGAAATTTTAAATTTCGAACTTTGTTAAAAATAAAAAAATATCATGCATATGTCATGTAGAATTAGAGCATGCTCCTCACATCATTGCATGTTAAATAGATTACATGTTAGGTTGAGATAATGTTTTAGTTTAAATTAGGATTTAATGTGACTTAATTCTTAGTTTAAATTAGATAGAATTTTAATCTAGCTAGGTTATTTTTGCATTCGAATTTCATGAAAAAATACAAAATTTGTCTTTGCATAAGTTAATTTCAATTTTTAGGATAGATTGCATTTTAAAAATAGAAACATCAAATGCACGTCATTTAGTTTTCATTAAGTTCATTTAATTAGAACTTTCTTGTCATTAGACTAAGTCATTCAATAAATGTCACGTGACATATAGATTGAATATTAAGTTGCATAAGACATGTCATTTTAGTTTAAATAATTTTGTATGTCATTGTATCGCATTGCATGTTATTATAATTAGATCATTTAGATTGCATTTAATTATTGCATTTCTTCATGTCATATAGTTTAGGTCATGTTGTCATGTCATATTAGGTTATTAGCATGCATCGCATGATTTTCATTAAATAAAGTGAAAACAAAAAAAAAATTGAAATTGCTTGTTAATTAGGAATCATATCTCTAGGATTGTTGATGTGAATTCGATTTAACATCATAGATCTTTCGTTGCTTTAAGATATATTTTTGCATTATTTAATTGCTTTCTTGATGTGTTAAACTGGTGGTATGCGCACATGTATAATCACCTCACACGTTAGGAAGCTCAATTAAAATCAAAACAAACTGCCTGCAGAACATTTTTTTTAAATTAAAAAGAAATGGTACCGAAAGGGCACTAGGATAGTCTAATGTAGCCAAGTCCCTGTACCCAAAATCTCTGGTTCGTAGAAGTAAGATAATCCTCCCGTTATTTTACCTAGGTGTCTAATCGACCTACCCTAAATTGATTAGTGGCGACTCCTAGATAATAAGCTTTTACATGTCAAAATCCTAAGTCGCGATTTGGTATGGACTTGGGAGAGCCCGAGTTAAGCTTAAAGGTTTAGTAGTCCATCAACCTAGTTTTAGGTGACAAAACCCGAAAAATTGGGTCGCGACAGTACGGTATGACACATTTACACAGTTACCTAAAACTTAAACTTAAACATTTTTCTGTAATAATAGATGCCACACGGATATAAAATTAGGATTTTTGATATCACAAAAAGAAGTTTTAGTTATAAGTTTAAAGTAAATGCACCACATAAACAAATTTATGATTTTTCGTGCTCACAAGAAATTTTGAGATCAATGTATCTATGTAGGTAAAGTTTAGAGTTTTTTTATGGCGCACATTTTAGTTTCAAGTTCTAAAAGAAAAATTACTATTTCCCTTTACATTTACTTATGTAGGTGTGTAATTATAAATATTAATTAACTCTCATTAGGATTTGTAACAATGCTTTTGTTTTGCCTTTACTCCATTAGAATTACTAAACGTTTTTTCGACAATAGTCACCGTTCCTACCCAGCTTCTAATTATTGAAAGATTCTCCCATTATATCGAAATCCGTTTACTCTTGTAAATTTGAGGTTTTGTATGGTATCTACCATAAGATCATGATTCATTACAAAAACACTTATGGAGGGTTGTGGGGACCAACGAGAATGTGGCTACTTTTTTTTTTTTTTTTTTTTTTTTTTTTTATCGATTCTACTCTATTCCTATTCTAACGTTCACTTTCAGACTTTTGTCCTGCCTCCTTGCAAGGCGTGATAGTCAAAACCCACTCCTGAAACTACAGCGTCCTCACCCCAACCCCATGAGAATGTGGGGATTCGAGCCTCCACCTTCCCCTTCCAAGTTGAAAGAGTGGTCACTGCAGCAAACCCCATTTGAGAAGACGTGGGCCTAAATTCGTCCCGCTTTGATCCCTTAATAATAATAAAGAAGCACGTCAAGTCATATCTTTTTTCATATAAAGGACAATTTATTTTCTATGTTGTCAATATTCGGTCTTGGAATTAAAAGATATTAGAGGTCAAACCTATCACCAACGGTGATTTGAAATTAAAGTAGTCCTTGTATCACTTACGAAAATAAATATATAAAAAAAAAAAAAAACTTTCATTGTGCACTTGAATATGTAAACATAAATTATTATCAATGGGTAATTTTTTATAATTTAACTAATTATTTCAAACAATACAAGCAATCATTTTTAGAAAAATAGTTTTTTTTTTGTCGGTCCTACGCTAATCCTACTCTAACACTCACTCTCAAACTTTTGTCCTGCCTTCTTGCAGGGCATGGGAGTCCAAACCCACTCCTGAAATGAAATCGTCCCCACCCCCAATCCTCCCTGAAAGGTGGGGATTTGAACCTCCAACCTCTCTCTTCCAAGATGAAAGGATGGTCACTGAGATGAATTCCCAGTGGTTTAGAAAAATAGTTTTCAAATCATTCATTTTCTTAAAAAAAAAAAAAAAAACCAATTGACCAAACTAAATTAGTATCTCTCATTCAGTTTTTTTTTTTTTTTTGTCAGTCCTACTCTATTCCTATTCTACACTCACTCTCAGACTTTTGCCCTGCCTCTTGCAGGGCGTGGGAGTCGAAACCCATTCTTGAAACTTACGCGTCCCCACCTCATCCCCCTGTGAAGGTGGGGATTTGAACCCCTCACCTCCCCCTTCCATGTTGAAAGGGTGGCCACCGGGATCTCTCATTCAGTTTGTGAATGAATGACTCGCACTCTAGTACTTTGTCATGAAGACCAAACGTTGAGCAACACGGAATGAATCCTAATGCATCAGGAAAACAATCAATCCACGCTACGCAAGCTATGCTCACACAAGCATCATGATACCCGAAACCGAAAATACATGAGTCGAAAGACATCGAACTCTGCCATCCTCGCCAATCATCCGAATCGCATTTCACGCCGCTCGACTCGGTAGCTTACCAAGCCTTCCAGTATCTGCTGTTTAAATGCCGTGTCAATGCGATTCGAATCCTTTCAACATCCTGAAAGTGCAGCTTCGAAAATGGCGTTGACCAAATGGGCTTGCGTTGCTGCAATCTCGCTCCTACTGAGCCTAGGAACGAGCGCTGCTCAGAGGTCACTCCTTATGAGCAGCGCCAACTGGCCAGAGGCCGGCGAGCCGGTGGATCTGGACTTACGTGGAGGAATTGCTCGAACCTTGGCATCATCGAGTGAGGGTGGCGCCACGGCCAGCTCCGACATGGGCGGTTTTAGCCAGGACATGCCTGGTAAGGCCAGGCCAGACCACCACGATCTGAGCATGGCTAGTGGATGGGATATGGATCCGGACGGCAAAGGCCATGACGACTGGCCCGCTAACGCGCACGATAATCCTGGGGTGTCCAAGGAACCTGCACCCATTCCGAGGTTTCCTGATGACCCATACGACCCGCCATTAGGCCAGTGGCAGGATCAATTCATGTATTGCAGTCCAATGTCCTGTCGAGGGAGGAAAGACGACTATGGCACCGGCGGGGACTGCATGGGATTTAGTATGTTGATTGAGTACTCGCTGCCGCCACCTTCAGGTAAATCAGGAGTCAGCAGAAACCTGGGTCACTCGCCAAACGGAGCTAAACCTGATGGCCATACGATCCCTTTCACTGAACCTCTCGCTTTTCCTCCAGAATCTCACGCCGCCGGAATGCCACATATTCCTGGCGCAACATGGGAAGAACCAATGATGCCTGGTCACTGAGTGATCGATGAATGCAATAGTGGTCCATTGTAAGGTATACGGCGTTATTCCTGCGTAATTTCGCCACAATAAAGACAAAGAAATGTGTCTCCAGGAACTCTGCTTTCAACTATGGAATTAATGAAAATGCATGTAACTATATTATATGGGCCATATTCAATGAGTGCACCTTATACGGCTTGGCTTTCGCGCGTACTTGCATGGTGGTTTCACTAGTCATGTACCGGTCCTGCTCGAGCCAGACATTTTCACCTCGTTTTGCCCCCTCGAATTTCACTCAGTTCCTACAAAAGCGGAGAATACTCGCTAGCTCTCACCCTACACTTCCTCTCGACCATCCTGCCGTGCCATCTGCAGAATTACAAGTCCATAACTTGAACGTGCCGGAATCCAATGATTGCAGTTGAATAATCCTGATGATGCATTCACTAATCTTAAGCACAAACTGAAAAATCTGCAGCCCTCCTCGAGTGTTCGGCAGAGAAAAGAAATTACAAGCCCTTTGAAATGTGCAGCCTCAAGTATTCAAATATACAAGAGCAACCGAAAAAACAAACAGAAACAAAAAAATCTCAAGTCTCCTCGACATGTCTTGGGGCCCTGGGGACAAAAAGAAAAAGGTCTTTCTTGCTTGACATGTTAACTGCCATAAAAAGGAAGGTTCGTATGGTCAGGACAACTTTGTAATTTGCGCTTGTTCTCAAATACACAGATAATCTGATCCCAATTATTGACGTAGAAACATAATATGAATACATATACACACACATATTCCCTCTCAGTGCATGCTATTAACAAATTGCACTTCAATTGGAAAAATAAATATTCAGGCTGCAACAAAATTGTTCACGGAAGGCCAGAAAATCTGCTCATGGACGAATAGCGACCCATATCACCAAAAAAATAAAGTATGAGCGAGGTAAACCAACCTAGAAATCTTCAGTTAATATATGCAACTGTACATCCATAATTCAGTGGACTTTCCTGTTCATACTTGGCAACTCGTGGATGATTCTTCAACATCTCAAGGACCCGTTCCTTAACAGCTCCAGTACCCATACCATGAATGATGAAGATGACAGAGTACGAGCCTCTAGATGAAATGGCCATGTCAAGTTCAAGAGCAGCTTCCTCGACTCGCATGCCTCGAAGATCCACAGTGTTCTTTGACATCTGCAATAATGGTCCATACAAAGAGCCTTCATCTTTGTTTCCCTCGACTTGATTCTGGAGCTCTTCATTGTTATTCTGTGACTAAGAAGGAAACAAAAACATCGAGTTAGCATCTTATTTTGTGCACTGAGAAGACACCAAATACACACCAAATACTTAAAAGGCCAGCTTTGCTATTTGACAATAATCCAAGAGGAAGAAAGGACGCATGCACACAAGAACATTCCAAATTATGAAATTCTGACAATCAAACAAGGGACAAACTAAAACATGTCCATCCTTCAAATACACAAGTAAGATCTAATGTAGTACCCACATGTTTGGCAACCCAACAACTATATGCATCCATCAATCGGAAAGAAGAATTGAAATGCACCACACAATCATCCCAGTAAAGGATCATAGAAAATTTGTCTGCAAGTTCCATTTAAGAAAGATTATTTTACAACCGACGAGGAATTGATGGCATGACAAGTCATCTTAGTGAGGCAAAGTGATAAGAGGGAAAAGACAGATGTTACAATGTATGTTCAACAATTGAAACAGCTAAAGCCTGCAATTCTGAAAACTGAGGACAGAAGATTGGACCAGACTTGTAATAAATACAGATTAGTTGGAACTTGGAATGACTCTCGTCATAACGGACAGCAAGTCCAAGAAGAGCTTCTATAAGTCTGAAAGTCTGGACTTCATTGCGGAGTTCAACTATGCACTAGTGAATCCATTCAACTACCTAGCCCTTGAAATGGATTTCACTTTCTCAGGGATCAGTAATATAAGCATCTTACTTGTCTGCTGCTTATAATGCATTTGCTATGTAAAAAACAAGGATAGAGAAATTGAATAAGCATAAAAGGCAAGATGATAGTATTCAGATAGTGGTCAAACCTTCCTCCTTAACTGTGGGATGGAAGTGGAAGCTCGACTCCTCCTACTATTGGCAACAGCTCTAACATCATTCTTGTTTACCCGGACTCTTACTTTACCGAATTGGACAAGAACAGTGTCATCATCCCCAGTTTCTTCAACAACAGTAGCTAATTTATTACCCAGTCCCTTGACATGGACCTGCTCCCCATACTGTGGCACAAACAAAGCATCATCCAATCTATCAGGAAAATCTAGTTCACCAGGTTGATGAGCTTCTAAGATAGATGCAATCGAGGATTCACATTTCCTGACAAGTGAATTAAGCTGATCAGGGCTGGCATCTTCAAGGTTATTTTCAAACTCTTCAACGACTGCTTGTATTTGCATTTCTGTTGCCTTTCGTTCTTCTTGGGCATGATGCATTTCCTTTGCCATAAGAGCTTTCAGACGGTTATCAATGTCTTCTGCCTCATGCAGGATCTTCATTTAACCATATAGAGCAAATGAGAAGAGGGAACAAAACATAACAGATTTGTGCACATGTAGAAGGATTGGTGTATGAGTAAGTGACTATTGTAATAATACAAGCCATAACAAAGCATTCTATTCCCATGAAGAAATCCATTTTGCCATAAGCCAAAGACAAATGTCGAGATGCCAACTTCCTATCTGAACCAGCAGCGTACAACACAATTCTCAAGTTTCTCCATAATTAATAAGGAAGTAAAACTTGCAGATAAGCTTTCAATAATCAATCTTTCAATTCCTCTCATCGCTTTGAAGTGGCTATCAGAGATTTCAACTTATAAAGCATATCCTAGTGCCTAGCAGATGAAGACTTCCACTAAGTATAATCTCAACCAGTGAATGCAATGCACTTGATCTGATTTTAACACTCAACAATTAAGACAGCTTACTTAGAGCTAATACTTAATATTTTAAGTTCGTGCTTGGTAAGTTAAGAAGTATTATAAAGTGTATGACTGTCAAATGCAATGACCCACCGGCAATTAGAAAACACACTCACATATCACAGGCATATCTAAAACTTGATCAAATTTGCAAAAGTTGTGCACCGATTGGAACTACAAGTAGTAGGGAAAAAAATCATATAACCCTGATTTTGAGAAATCTATTGACTTGACTTGCAATAAATCTGTTAGGAACTCTATAGCCAAGAAAAACATGATGCTATTAAGTGATTGTGAGATTCAACCTTGACCCAAGCCAATGATGCAACTGCTGCAGCTGCATTATTTATAGCACAAGACACATAATTGAAGACAAATGCCATGAGGAAAAAAAAGCATATTAATGAATTAATTCAATGCTAGCATCAGCAAACTGACTTAATTCACTAATTTCAAGAAAAATACTTTGATCAAATGCAGCAACAAACTATACGGCAAACATAATAAGTTTGAACAAGATTGCATTACAGTAGCACGTTCAAAATACTACCTCCTGATAAAGATTCATGACCTCAACATGAAGAGATGCAGCCTTCTCAGCTTGGGCTTTCAAACGGTCTCTTTCCTCCAGCAAAGATTGATATAGCAAACCTTTCCGCTCTTGCTGCCTTTCTGGTCTTAACCTCTCCACCCATTCTTTTGCTCTTTCAATTATCTCCCCATCAAATCCAATTGATTTTGCAATATTCAATGCATTTGAATCACCAGTACTCCCCCAGAGAATCCGATAAGTAGGTTCCAAAGTTTGCAATGAGAATTCCATAGCTGCGTTCTCAAACTGTGCATCCTTTTTCTTCAGAAGGGTTAAATCCGCATAATGAGTAGTAACAACAGCTAAATGAATACGATTCTTGAGATACTGCAAGATGCTGGCAGAAAGTGCCACACCTTCTGAGGGGTCAGTTCCACTACCAATCTCATCAATGAGGACAAGTGATTCTGCTGAGGCAACATCTAAGATTTTGCATATCCGAGATATGTGCCCGCTAAAGGTTGAAAGATTTTGTTCCAAGGACTTCAAGGAAAAACTGGAGTAAGAACAAAAAATTAACAAAACTGAAACCATCCAAATTGTTCATCAGCCATATACAACAGAAAGACTACCTGATGGTCTCCAATATCTGCGAGAATCAGATCGAACCATGGAATTCTCGGGGAACCCTTAGCAGGCAAATACATGCCAGCCTTAGACATCAGAGCTGCTAGGCCCAAAGTTTTCATGGAAGCAGTTTTGCCTCCTGTATTAGGCCCAGAGATCACAACTACTTTGGTTCCTCGCTCGATTTTCATGTCTACAGGCACAGGAAAATCAGAACTGACTCCTGAGTTATCTCTAGATGATAGCCCCCTCCTACTGTTATTTACATTAGCAAAGTCCATGGAATTGGATGCAGCCACATCAGTGGGATGCCCAAGTGATGGCTTAAGAAGCAACGGATGTCGAATACTTTCAATATCAACTAGTCTAACAGAATTAGCTTCAGTGTCACATGAGCCATCAGAATGATCTGAACTTAAAGTTGGACAGACTCCATCGATCCACCGGGCATAAGAAGCTCTAGCAAATGCCAGATCTATTTCAAGAACCCTATCCAATATGTGCTTTATCTGTATCCCTGCATCTGCTATTTCAGAAGTAAGCAGGCTTAAAATTGCTATCTCTTCATCCCTTTCAGCATTTGACAGCCTCACTTCCATGTTGTTCAACTCAACTGCCTCTTTAGGTTCCATAAAGTATGTGGCACCAGAACTGCTAACACTAAGAACGACTCCGTCTGAAAGTAAATTTCTATGTGAGGCCCTAATACCAACACACATCCTGGAACGGCGTTTGGTAATTAGAGGCTTGTCAATGCCCCCAGCACAAAAAACACGAGCAGACACTTCTTTCAACAATGAATCCAACTTTTCCATGTTGCTCTTTCTTTCAGATCTGATGATCTCTAGATCTTCACTAGCTCTATCAAGGATTATTGAGAGATTGCAATCTATGCAATATTCTATCTTCCGTTGTAGGTCTGTGCAGAAATCACATTCATAGAGAATTTCAATAAGTGGAGCATACCTGTTGAATCCCATAACAAAGAAAGAGTCAAGCCATTCGAATCTCATGAGAAAGATTAAGTCAAGAGATTCTCCCTCCTTTCTAAATAGATAAAAGGAGATGTAACACTCTTTTCACCACAACAACTCTAGTAAAATAATTTCGAGGTCGATTTAGAATAATGCAGATCAATGAACTATCTAAATGTAACATACATTCAAAAGACCATCAAGCTTCCAGCAGTCATAGAAATATGAGAAAAGAAGATTATGATAGTCTTATGCTTCTCCCCATGTTAAAAAAGAACACGTCAAGACCTCTTTGGATTCACCAAACAAAAATTTTCTATACAAGTCACTATAAGAAGAACCATGCACCAAATAATGATGTGCTTAGTCTAGTCTACTATTAGATATGACTTATTACTTTAAAACATTGAAAAGAGGTACAAATGAATGACTGACACCATCAAAATCTCACTACAATGCAAGAAATAGTGAATATTGATGCTTTACATGAAGCACACACTACATCAACACTAAATCACTAGTTAATCATTAGAAAACTACAATCCATTTTCTGTTTCTCTCTTCCCAATGAAACAACAGGAGGATCCTGCTACATTTTAGAAATTCTTAACACCTATTACTCCGATATTTATTCAAACATTCATCAATTGATTAAAACCAAAATCCATATATAAAATCTTGGGGAAAAAAAAAACAAGTAATTGATCCAAACTGATCTACATGTTAGATTAGCGACCAATAAAACCAAAAAAGAAGCCAATGAGCAAATGACTCTTTGACTTTGACCATAGCATCCAATGTGTGAAATGCTTGCTATCTACAGTCTACAGCAATTAGACGCAAAGGAAATCATGAAAATTTTGCTGAGGACAAGAAGTTCCAAACATGGTGTGTGTACCTTCTAACAGATCACAGTGAGAATAGTAGTGACAGAGGGAACGAGGACAAAGGGGACACATGCAGCAACCCCACCCCCAAAACACACACACACACACACAAAAGAACAAATCTCGACAAAAACCCCAAATGCCCAAAACACACGTGTAGCATCTCATATCATCCTGTTATTGTCCTTGTTAGTTTGTGACATCATTAGAGATAATTCTAGTTTTAACAAATGTAATCGCTGATTTCTTTGAAGGCCAGCTTGCCAAAGAGAATCAAATCATGTCCAAGCTAGTGTGCTACTTCCCTTATAAAAAGATTCTTGTTAATAAGTCGGCTAAGTGCACTATAAGTAAGAATGCATATGAACCCCTCCTGAAAATTCAAAAAGAATGGATTTCGTGAAAGCTACTTAACTCAAATGGAACCATTTACTTTTCCAAACATATTAATAGCATTATCAAGTGTGCTAAGGGCACGAAATAACCATGATATTCATGATATGTTCATTATGGTCAACCATGTGTTGTCTGCAGTGATTGTTCTCGCGGCACAATGTACATTTACATTTTAGAGAAAGCTACTTAATTCAAGCAGAACCATTTACGTTTCCACAGCATAATCAGCATTAATAAGTGTGCTACAGGCACTATGTATTCATATTGTTTAGATTATGATCAATTTTTTATTATCCATAGTAGCTGTTCTTGCAGTCACAATGCACACTTTTTCTTCTATATCATGACAAGATTTTTAAGAAAGAGCTTGTTTTTATAAAAATGAGAGAGAGAGAGAGAGAGAGAGAGTTTTCTAAGCAGTGTCCATTGTAGGCATCTCTCTAACACAAAACACAAAACACAAAAGAAAGGAACAGCGAGGAAAGACGGAAGCTACTCTCAATCAATGCTGCTTCCACCACTATGAAAATAAATTCTAGCAACACAAGTTATGGCATCCCAGAGTCAACTTGTAATTGGCATTTTCCTTAACAGAATTTCTTAAGCATCAATAGTAACCGGTAAACGTTGAATGCAACAGGCTCCTCACATTGCCCGACTAACCATTCCCATATTCACACAGCACAAGAAATGGCATTTTGCAATCAAATCCTTTTATCCAAAATTAGAGCATCATCAAACTCTATACTTCCTACTACATATAAACACATCACAAATGCATAATCTCACTGAAAAGGAGTGTAATCATCTATAAAATCTAGGCTGCAATCAAGCCAAGTCGAATCAACACAGTATAGCACTTGAACTCAACTAGACTCGAAAGCTCAAGGCCACGGCTTGATATTTATCTACAGCCTAATTTTCCAAGCTCAATATCAACCAAGTAAAGTACTTTAAGAAGCTCGAGCTCAACAGACTCGGATTTATCAAGAGTTAAGCTCGAATTAGTCAGACTCAGATTGCGTTCCTGAAGTTCAGTAAGACTATAAAAATGCTATTTTTAATTATATTATCGTTGTATTACCGAAACGGTTCCACAAACTATAAGGAGCTGATCACATACTGAACTAACGAGCTACTCAAGCCAAGTGCTACGAAGCTTAAACTCATCTAGGTTAACACTCAAGTGGCTCAAATACACTACGCCGAGCACAAGAAGAAACTTACTCACCTCCCAAAAGAATCACGGCCGCCCGCCGCCGCCGTCGCCTCGAGCTCCTCCCCCATTTTCCTCGCGGCGCTCAGCATCCTCCGCACCGCGCATGTCTCCCCTATCGTGAGCAGCTCCCCCTTCCTCGCCGACTCCACGACCGCCGACACGTCCTCAATCCCGGACAAGTCCCACCGGCGCGACTCCGCCGCGAGGACCGCCGCTGCGGTCTGGTCCAGGAGCCTCCGGCTCGCCGCCGGGGTCTCTCCGATGGGGATGTCGGCGTCCCGCGCGGCGACGAGTCCCATGGAGGTTGAGGCGAAGGAGGAGAGCTGCCCGCAGACGGAGCTCCATTCCAGGGTCTTCAGCGTCTCGGATTGGAGCGCTTGAGCGAGGGAGGGGCGGCGAGGGTGGTGTGAACCGGAGGAGGAAGCGGTGGCGGCGGTGAGAGGGACGGCGGGTCGTGCCGGGGAGGAGTACGGCGGGAAGGGGAGATTCGGCGGCTTTCCGACGGAGCAGAGGAAGCGGGCGGTGGTGAGTTCCATTGAAGTGGGGTCGAGTGCGGTCGTCTTGTGAACTTTTTATCCAATAGGCCGAGCTGCGATTCGCCACGTGGCATTTGTTAACCGGACCGGCCCGTGTTGGATTTTTTGGATCGGACTGAGGTCGGCCTGGTCTAGAGAAAATTAGGGCTATTCGGTAACAATCCAAATGGGCCCTGATTATGATATTTTGTTCCCAAAAATAGTTTTGAAAAATAATAGTGTTTGGTAAAATTTTTGTTATCAAGAACAAATTTCAATTTTTTTTATTCCAAAAGTAGATTTGGAACAAAATCAATAATAAAAAAACAATTGATTGTTGTTCCCGGGAACAAATCTAAAAATCAAACAAGAATTAAGCCATTTTCTTCTTCTTCTTCTTCTTCTCTTTTCTCTTCTTCTTCTTCCCTTTTCTTCTTCTTCATCTTCCGCCATCGCCACGGTCGCTGGCAACTAGTCCAGCGAGCTCGCCGAAGGCAAGCCCAACCACCAACGAGGTCAAGCCTCGGCGGGACTAGGCACGCCTCGCGATCTAGCAAGGCCAAGCCTCGCCCAACCGCTAGATGAGGCTTGGCCGACGAGGGCTAGTGACGCTTCGATGAGGTCGTCGGCCCTCATCTAGCCAATCGCTAGTCATCCCAAGGCCGGCGACAGGCCACCTTGAAGAAGAAGAAGAAGAAGAAGAAGAAGAAGAAGAAGGAGGAGGGGAAAGAAAGGAAAAAAAAAAGAAAAGAGAAAAAAAAATTAATAAAATTATTTTAAAAAAAAAAATGATTTGAAGGATGAATTGAAATTTTGCTATTTATAGAATACATATTTTATTTGTATTTTCATTTATTATTTAGTATTTATATTTATAGTTTATACTATAGTTTATTATTTACTATTTAATAAAAATTTGATTAGTTAATATGTTTATTACTTAGTATAAATATAATTAATCAATAGAATTTCTATAATTTGATAAAATTTTAGAATTGGAATAGAAATTTATGTAGCTATCAAACGCATTTCTATTCTTTTTCTATTCTAGAATTAGAAATTTTGTATAGTTACCAAACGCGTTCTTTTGTTCAGAAATTGTTCCCAGGAACAGAATAAAAAAGAATCATTTATGATCAGAATTTGTTCCCGAGAACAGAATCGTTACCAAACGAGCTTTTATCTCCACAATCCAAAAGTTATTATACTTATGTCAATTCAGTCATAAACCTTTCAATTTTTTAATTGAATTCTAAATCTTTTCACTTTTTACTAATTGACTATATTTAATCAATTTTGATCAAAAATCACTAATGTAGATGCCAATGGTGTCGCGTAAGTCGATTGATACGAATGTAAACAATTTTTAATGATATTTATTTCCTTTTTTATTTTATTTTTCTTTCATTTGTTGATGGTTGGCCACCAGTAAACATGTCAAATGAATGGGTATGATTATATTTGGGTTGGGTTATAAATTGTCCGACTCAAATCAACTCATTTAACCCATTTATGACCTATTTATCGTAGTGCAAAATTTTTATTAACTAAATTTCAGAAAGTTTATTTCTTATAATTTTCTTTTAAAAAAATGGTATTGCTAAAGTATTTCATACAATACAAATTTAAAGGACAATTTTTTTAAATTTTTTTTTTAAATCTAATGTTTAATTATTATTTTTTTATTTAAAAAATATATAATTTTTAATTCTTCTTCTTTTTTTTCTTTTTCTTTTTCTTCTTCTTTGGTAGCCGCCCATGATGACGGTCGACGACCGTGGTGAGACTCGAGCTAGCCAAATTTGGCAAGATGTAGGCCTAGCTAGCGTTGCGCAAGCTAGAGCTCACCAATCTAGCGAGACTCAAGCTTGCTCGACGCTAGCAAGCTCGAGGCTCACTAGATTTGCTAAGCTCGAGCCTCTCTAGCCTCACCTATTGGCATTTGGCAAGGCCTTCACCTCACCTGGCTAGTTGCCGGCCATCGTTGTGCCGGCCATTGGTTAAGGAATAAGGAATAAGGAAAAATAAATAAATAAAAAGAAAAATATATATGAAAAATAATTTCAAATTCAATTTTTATAAAAATATATTTTTAAAAAGTTAAAGAGGGAAAGAGAGAGTGTGTGGCTTGGGTTGAAAATGGGTTCTAAGTCCAATCCATTTAAGACTCATTTATTTTAAGTTTTCAATTTTCAAACCCATTTAACAAATCTATTCAAAAAGTAAGTGGCTAATATATGACTCAGGGGGGTTGGGATGGGGACGATTTAGTTTCAATAGTGGGTTTCGACTCCCATGCCTTGCAAGGAGGTAAGACAAAAGTCTGAGAGTGAGAGTTAGAATAGGAATAGAATAGGACCGACCAAAAAAAAATATTATATATATAACTCATTTATGATTTAAATGGATCATATATGGGCCTAACACCCATTTTGCCACCACTAATCACAGGGGATGGTTGGCCACTAGCCATGCCTAAGCAGGCTAGCCTCGCCTGCCACAAGAAAGAGCGAGGACAACCTTGCTCAAGCCAGGGCGGCCTCACCTAGGCGAGGGCTCCTTTACTTGTGGCCTAGCCCTTGCCTGTGGCTAGTGGGAGGCAATCGGTAGAAGGAAAAAAAAAAAAGAAAAATATTATAATATTATTAAAAATTATATACGTTAACATCAACTATGTCACGTGATATTGCCAACGTCAACATTAGCAAATTCTACTAAAAATTAACTAGATTGACTCAATTGGCAAATTATGAAAATATATAGGACTGAATTGATAAACTTAAAAGATTTAAAATTGAATCGATAAAAATAAAATAGGTTTAAGACTTTTTGCATAATTTCTTTGTCTAGCTAATCAAACGTGATGTAAATATAGTGTGATTATCATCCCTTGTCCAATGGAGAAAAAACATTGTTTCTTGACAAATTTACTTATTATGCGTTTTATTTAGTGGAAAATAAATGCTTTTAATAACATTTTCCTAAAGGAGATTACTTTATTACTTACCAAAAAAAAAGCATAAACGAAATATGCTTTAATCGTTCACAAAAAATCATTGGACATGAACTATTATCGATAAAAGAAAAAAAAAGTTATGTGTTTATTTTTAGCAAAATATTTTTAAAATCATTTATTTCATCGCAAAATAAAGGGAGCCTTAGTAAAAAAATTATTAAGTTTGTATAGGTGGTTATTTATTGCTCTCCTGCCACTTGTCTGCCTCTTTCAACAATACTCACAAAGTAAGTACTATCAAGTTATTAGATCATGTACTGTGAAAAATGGATACATGATATAGTGGTACAGCAAACAATTTATGTATGTAAATTAGAACATAGTCTTCTTTAAGACTCTATTTATTTCGCGAAAAATATAACAATTTTGAAAAGTATTTTTTAGGAAATCATTTTCAAGAAAAATGACATATTTAGATTTTACCCAAACACCGAAAAATGTGACAATTTTGGAAAGCATTTTTCAGGAAATCATTTTCAAGGAAAATGACAAAAATTTCAATGTTTGACTAAAATCTAAATATGAATTTGAAAATATGTTTCGTTGTTTGACAAAAAAATTTAAATTATAAATAGACATACAATATTCAAGAGCTAACGGCTTGTGCATACTAGACTAGCCAAGAGCCTAACACGAGCAGCAAAGTCTCAAGCTCCGATCCTTGACTCTCAGGTGTGAGCACAGGCACTAGTCTTGGGTCCACCGACACCAAGCTTGAGAACTCGGTCTCCCATGCCCGACTTCCTATCTACTCTTTAAGTATGTCAATTATTTTTTCCTATCCAAGTATTTCTAATTACTTATTTTTCAATTATTGTGTCCAAAGACAAATTCGTAATTCCATAAATTTATTTTATATCTCACATCTTTCAATATTAAAGATATTTTGTACCTCATAGCAACCTTCTTACTTTTATTAAGATTTCAAATCTCAAAATAATTTCTCTTTCCCTGAATATGTATACATATTGGTCGTATCCTAGAAAGCAGGAACACTCTTCAAGGGTCTCCATGTCGGTGTTGGATGCGTGTCAAAAGTGCCAACATTGACACGCTTTTGACACGTGTCCAACACACGTCCGGTGCGTGACCAACACACAATCAACGTGTGTCAAAAATCTGACATGTAGTCAATGCTCCGAACATGCCTTGACACGCTATTCGACACACACGAGTCAATTTTAAATATTTTTAATAAATTAGGGTCAAAATGTAAATCTATCAAAAATATATTTACTTAAGTTATATACCCAGCCATCCCAAAATTAATATACCTAGCTAGCCCCAAAAATATATTGACGTGCAGATTGTTTTTTTTGTTTTTTTTTTACTTATTTTCAAATGTTGAATTTAATTGTGGAATGTGGATTTTTTTTTTTTTTTTTTTAGGGATTATTGGAAGGGAATGTAGTTGAATTTATCAATTTGAAATAATGAATGATCTTAACAAATTGTGGATTAATTTTTTAGTGTAAATCCATTTTAGACTCTTTTCTTTTTCTAATTTATTTATTTGTGGATTCGAATCAAATTAATTGGATTGAAATAATCATAAAAATTTTAATTTATTATGTATATATAAAAATATGCATATAATATACAATGCATTCTAACATGTTAAAATTCTCTATTCTTTTTATAAAGGGTTAATACCCTGAAAAATCCTAAACTTGTACACTTGTTACAAATTTATCTTAAACTATTTTTTTGACCATTAAATCCTAAACTGTTATACCTTTGACAAATTTACCCCAAACTGGTACACTAGTGACAAATTTATCCTCTGTTAGTTTTTATTAAATTTTATTGTCAAATTATTAAGTTAAATGACACGTGACAATTGATTGATATATCATTTTGAGATTTTACGCTCTATTTGTCATAGTTTACAATTTTTGTGATTTTTTTTTGTATTAATCCAATTTAGCGGAGGGTATATTTGTCACAAATTTACAACTTTATGGTTTTTTATGGTTAGTCGAGGTAAATTTATCACATGTGTACCAGTTTGGGGTTTTTCAGGGTATTAATCCTTTTATAAATGATGTATCGACGCGTTATATCACGTGTCACGTGTCAGTATCGGTGTTGATGCTACTTAAAATTCTTTATCCTCTTAAGCATCCCTTAACAATAGCTTCTACAAGAATGGCTTCAGTGGCATCTTTGGCCTTTTCCTCTGTCGTGCGTTGAGAACGCAACTCAAACGCTCCCCAATCGATGCCCATCCAACCAGGAAGCAATCATATGGTACGACAAGCGCATGTTGCACCACTCAGATGTCGACTTCTCTGGAGTGATGGCGACACACCCGATGTGGAATATCAAAGGACAACATATCACCGAATGATTCGGATCTCAATACTCTCGCTTCGACATACAGTCTGGCAGCTAATGTTTCATTGTATGAAGTGCATGAATCGGATGGAGGCGACGACTCACAACAAAGATAAAATAGACTTGTATAGTGTAGTAGAAATATCAATAGTACTCAATGCAGCTCTTGTTGGCTCAGTTGACAGAGGATATCGAGTAGTACTGTGAAGGAAAAACGTGTTGGCGAATTCCGAGTCTGAGCTGTAATCTCCAATATAAGGATTACCTTTTCAATCGACGACAGGTGACTTCACCTCAACCGGTTCTAGTTGTGACCTTGCTTTCATGTATAGATAAATGTCACTACTCAAAAAAGCATATGCAATGTAAAGCAAGCTTGTTCCTATGATTGGAAAAGTATAAGATGATTTGGTTTACAAGTAATGATTCATGAAATTAACCAATCTTGATGCTTAGAAAGTATACAATCAGTCTTGTTTACATGGTCATGGACATTCGTTTAATCTTACTATGTCTAATAGTTGCCATCAACGTGCGCCAAGCATGCCACCGTCGTATTGTGTATCTTTATCAATTATCACATTCCATTATCCAATAATTCAAATATTTGGCAACCAAATGATTTTGTCTAAAAATTTCAATTTCTTGTATGCATGTAACGCATGTGCACTGTGATGCCCCAAAACGTTACCTACGACACATGTACTTTCTGATTTTTTTTTTTTAATAACAAGCAAAAGCACCACAAATACACCACTATACATCATACAAGAAGATTATCACACAAGTTAAATATTACACGCATATTTCATTATGTTTAACTTTATATTTATAACTCATAACAGTATTCCAAACAACACACAAAATACCAAAAGACTTGGGAAGGGTTAGGATCGCCTAACTTTAATACTATCCTCTTATACCCAAAAGCCTATCTGTACAATGCCAAAGCTAAAATCTAAGGATTGATGACCTCCCCATCGATGGCCCATCGGAAATGTAGCCAAGGGGATCAATCATCAAATCCTATGAGCGGTCCCAATTAGTCGCCATCAAAGATTACGTTCCAAGCTATACACTGGTACAGAAGCCACTCAACAACTCCCACGTCAACCCAAACCATGGTTGTACACTCAACATACATAAGAACCATATAAGGCAATATCACTTTTTCATAACTATACTCAATGTGAGCTGGAGCTCCAAAAAAACAATGGTGGCAAACAGCCATCCTACAAGTCTGAAAAAATAAAGGAATGAGTCAAGACCCAATAAATGAAATTCCTCAATCTAAGATAGGAGATCCACCTATCATTCAACCTGGAATCACAACAATCATGAATTGAAGGCAGTACAAAACAATTGTACATGACGAATGCAAGGATAAAAGTACGATCTTTCATGACATGCCAATGAGACAACCATAACATTGCATAAGATTGATTACTTGTGCATAAGCAGATTTCATATTATATATCACAAGTACGATAACATCTCATCAATTTACACATATGAACTCATATTCGTTACTGGCCATGACCATCTCGATTCACGAGGCATCTCAACTAATAAGGCATTGTTACCGCCAACTCGTGGGGGACGAAATTATACATACCCATTTATCACTCAGCCTAACAATCATGGGTGTCCTCTACAATAGCAAGAATCAATACATCATTGTGCGTTCATATGAAGATGGCTATTTATTAACATCATCCCATGGCTTCACAAGCCATAGCATATGTCATCATAAAATTTTATATCATCTTAACCTTATAGGGAGTCATCTCATACGGTATAACATCTGCCTAACTCTAAAGTCTCATACATATTCATACAAGAAAATTCACTCAGTAGCAAATACGCCATGGTAAAGGTCTTAATCACATAATATCAAAGACATACATAATTAAACATAACAAGATAAGAGCCACATACTTTTGGTGTCCACAACTGCAAGTGACAATACGCTACTCTCTTGGCATTTTCATGTAACCATAAGAATCAATTAATTATGCACGTTTTAATAAATAAATTTTCATTTCCTCTTCACCAAGCCAAAAATCATTTGGTAGAGAGCTATACAAGTTCATTAACTCTTGATATCTATTTAGCAATAGACTCCTATTTCAATAATTGAAGTAACTCATAAATTTATACATTACTATAAACCACCCTTGGTTAAGCTCACTTTTACCACAAAGATTAATGGGAATTTTCTATAATTCCAAATTCTTAGAATTAGAACATTGCAGTGATAAAATTTTTCATTTTATAAATTTACCCCTAACTTTCAGTTTTTATTCAACCAAGCCATATTAATTAAAAATAAAAACTAAAAGCTATGCTTCTGTTATCTAAGACATACTAACATTTTTTTTACACTATAGACACGCCATATATTTTACAAAACTATTAAAACAGCTCACTTTTAACTAATTCAGACAACTAGTTCCAATTTTTTGCATAATTGACATATCATCCAAATTAAGCATTTACTCTAAAAATTATCTTACCACTTATCATAATAAGGTTTCACAAGATGTGAAGAGTCCCCAGAACTTTCAATTTTTGCAGATTTGCCCCCTCAACTTGATGAAATTACAAATTTGCCCCTAAAGCTTTTAAACTTATCTTTTTGAACTAGTTTGATTTCCCTTGATAATTCTTACTTAATAACCCACTATTAACACTAAGAATCATAAAATGAACCTGTTAACAGCCTTATCTCCATTCTAGAAATTTCGAAATTGCCCCAAATCTTTTCAAAACTTACCAAAACACCCCTTTTTATGCCTAGTTTTACCATTTTCATATTTTTCCCATTCAAGTTGCAACATAACTTTTTAGAAATCTATCAAAGACACTCTAGACATATGAATAGCTTTTTACTACAAGCACAACAATCACCATAACTTAATATACAACCATTGCAACTTACTCACACATAGAGTAAAATCTATAGTAAATAAACAAACAAACAATCAATCAACCAAGCTCCAGAGTACTAAGTAGATCATTCTAACTTAGTCCTTAGGTTTTTCACTTACCTTGAGTGAATCTTCAACAAACAAAGCCTTTACTTACCTTGAAATCAAAATAATTATTATAATTAACAAGTTATTTTTTTAGAAAACAACAAAGCTCATTTGATAAAAATAAAAGGGAAATCTATGAATATACCTTGTAGGACACTAACTTGAAAGAGAGGGTTTGGACCTTGTCTTGAGATAGAAAATAAAACTTGAACTTAGAGAAGTGAGGGAGATGGAGGTGCACGTGAAAGAGGTAGGGAAAGAAGGCATTTATCTCTTGTCTTCCATACTTATTCTTTACATTTAAGAGTGGCTTGAAGTAACATTTATTAGCTTTGATTAAAAGTAATAATGTCAATTAATTAGAGTTAAATGTAGACAAAAAAATAACTATGGTTAAGATAATGTTATGTATGACGTCATATGGTTAGGTTCAAAGGATTTAGTTTAGACATGTGGACAAAAATGTGGTGGAGATGAAGACGTTTGTCTAAGTTCTCATAGTGGCAAATGTCATGGTTTAATAAAAAGATGGAGATATTATGTTAATTTGGATAGATACTTTACATCGTAATAAATAATTAAGGAAATCAGTATTCGTTTGAAACATCGATAAATCGGAAAATTATTTTGATACCACTAAAATTATTAACAAAAGATATAGAACAATAGAGAAACTTTAACTCAATAAAAATTTAATGTTTGAAAATTATTCGTTACGTGTTCAAGAGTGTATCGATCTCCGCTAATAGTTACTACACTAATTATATATCCTAAATATCATAATTACAAAGGAAATTTCAGATGTCACATCCACATTTGCTATTTTATATAAAAGTAATGCATCAATTCATCTTTAAATTATTTGACAACAAATTGAAGAATTTTTTTAGGGTGTCACGTATCATAATTATAGTATACACAAATTATATGCTATTGTAACATGTAGAGAGTTATTTTATATAAAGTGTGACCTCGCCTTCATCTAAAGATAAGGTCACTATTCAGAAAAGCGATTGCAATGTAAAGTAGGCTCGTTCCTAGGACTGGAAAAGTAAAAAATGATTTGGTGTAAAAGTAAAGATTCATAGAATTAACCAATCTTGATGCGTAGAAAGTATACAATTAGCCTCGTTTACATAGTCATGGACATTTGTTTACTCTTACTATGCCTGATAGTTGCTACCAGCGTGACACCCCCATATTGTGTATCTTTATCAATTATTTCATTCAATTATCTAATAATTCATATATTTTGCAATAAAATGATTTTACCTAAAAATTTCAATTTTGTTGCATGCACGTTAGGGCCATCAAATGAGTGGGTTGGATCGAAAATGGTCCGACCCATATTGACCAATTTAACTCATTTTAATCCATTTTTCATGGAATGTAAATTTGATGACTCATACCTAACCCGACTTATATTAACAAAACACATTAATATTTAACTCAATTCAGGAAAACCCACTCCCACCCATTTAATCCATGTTAAGCTCTTCACATATGTATGTTATTTGAATAAAAACTTCACATCAAATTAAAAAAGTTAATTAAACAATAAAAAATTAGTAACAAAAACCTTTAAACTGAAATACTTTTGAAGAACTCTCGATAAGAAAAAAAAGTTTGGTCAGCTATGATTGACATGAAAATAATATTTGCTTACAACAAATTTTCTCCAATATGGAATTGTGTAGCTTCTTAATTGTAATTCACCGAGTTAAAACATTACACTATGATGTTTAGAATTTCTATTTTGATATTAATTGAATTTCCTATGTTGCAACATCTGAAATATGCTGGGTTGTAAATGACATGGCCTTTCTGATAGAAAATGATGACTCCTTCGGAAAAATGAAGTTATTTTAATCATAATTTTCTTTTATGGAATCCACCGGTCATGTCGTTTTGAAATTGATCCACGCAAAATGCATATGATTTGGCAGATTAGAAAATCTTAATTTGAAGTTCTAAACTAGAAACATAATTTGAAGATTAGAGAATGGTATTACGCTTTCAAGTTAAGTAGTATTGATATTGACACGCTACACGAACACGATACAACACGACATGCCGACATATCGTTTCTTAAAAAATGAAGGATTTCGACACGTTATAACACGTTTATATTAAATTTATATTTTTGTATATATACATGAGAAATTATCATTTTTATGATTATTTTAATCAAATTAATTTGATTCAAATTCAAAAATAAATAAATTATAAAAAAAGAGTTTAGAATGAATTTATACTAAAAACATTAAAGCACTATTTGTTAATTCCATTCATTATTTCAAGTTGACAAATTTAACTCCATTCCAATACTCCATAAAACTTGGAGGCAAAAAAAAAAGTAATTCACATTCCGCATTCATGTGTCGAAGAAAAGAGTAAAAAACAAAATTAGGATGAATTATGTGTGACGGGAAATGAGAGTAAGAAGAAAAGATAATACTAGTTTTTTCTTATTTCCCAATTTATTATTTTATTGATTTTTATTTTTTAATATTTACACTTTGACCTATCATTTATTAAAAATTTTTAAAATTGATAATGTGCGTGTCGAAATCACGTGTTGGAATTCCGAACTTATATACTAGAATTTTGGACTTGAATATCGGGAGAATTAAATTGGTGTTGGATTTTCCGACCTTTGTTGATCGAGTGTTGAATATATCGAAATATTTGACATGACAGAAAGTTTCCGGATAGTGCCGGTGCTTCCTAACATTAGGGTCTAGACTCGACATGGTCGATTTTAGTTCCGTGCGTACCAAACAGGTTTGGGCCGGGCGTTTCGGATCAGTCCCGGTTCAAGGCCGGTCCGGGTAAGAACCGGTCCGGTTATCGGTTCGTTTAACACCGTCGTCCTCTCCAACTACTCTCTCTCTCTCTCTCTCTCTCTCTCTGTTTCTCTCTCTTCCCTTCGGCAGCTCTGAAAGCGCTCGCGGGTGCGGCCATGGCGGCAACGGCTGCGGACCTGGTTTCCCTCTCGTCTCTCGAAACTTGAACAGCGATTCCGCCAGGCGATTCTTCAACGAACGCTCCGTCTCCTCTCCAAACTTCTAGAGAGAGAGAGAGATGATACCGCAGCAATGGGGGTCTCCGTGCCGAAACCGATGCACGAGCAAGTTCTCGGCTCTCACTCAGATTCCATGTATCTCTCTCTCTCTCTCTCTTCGATCCTGGTCTACCGAGCTTCCTCTTCGTTATACGCATGGCGGTTTTGTGCTTTTGACGGGATATCGTAGCTCGCTGATGCAAGTTTAAGCTTAAAAATCGCTTTTTTTTTCGGGAGCTCTTTGCGTGGATGTCGATAGAGGATGAGAAATGCGGGCGCTCGGTTGAGTGGCGAGATGACGTTTCAGTTTTCCGTGTTTATCGATAGCTGGTTGATCGGTGATTGGAAGTTGCATGATGGAAATATGCATGAGAGGGGATTGGGAGAGGCTGTGAAGTAGAAGTGTAACGTTCGGGTCGATCACGATGGGATGGAGTTTAAAGGCTGCTTCTTGTTTGGTAATACCCAATGGACAGAATTTGAGGGTGTTGTGTGAAAGGAGATGAATTTGCTGTTGCATTGCTCGCGTACATACTCCACTGGTTATGGTTAATTTTATCAAACTGGAGTCCCGACCTCTGTACTTTGGGTTCCTCACCATGTAGTGAGGATGGGGATCGCAACGGATGTTGTTTTGGTTATTTATATACTGTTGGTCGTGTATATTGTTGTATCATTGCCCTTGGTCGTGTATATTGTTGTATCATTGCCCTTGGTCGTGTATATTGTTGTATCATTGCCCACACCAACATACCTTACTCCGTCCTCAATCGTCAGAAATGTCCATCCGCCTGTCTCTCTCTATTTCTGTCTTCTCTCGATACTTGTCTTTGTTTATAGACACTTCTTGACTGTAGCTTACTCACTATGTCTATGTGATGATATTCAATTTTTTTGTTATTTATGTAATTGTTATGCTATTGCTCCACATGACATGTTGCCATGTTTTTATAGAAATTTATGTTGGAGATAATGGTTGAATTCATATTTTAGATGGACAATTGAGATACCTATTAAATTATGCGCTGTATTGGGCTTGTGTTGGATTTGCTCTTTCAGCAATGAGCAGAATAGTATCCTGTTGTTATTAGATTTCTTGAGTATGTGGTGCCCTGTGAGTTTTTTCTTTTTTCATGGTTCTTTTCCACTTCGTTTTGCTTGACAGTTTCTTAATGGAGAGTTCTTGGATGGAAATCTTCAGATTCTTGATATGCAGGAACTTTTTAGATCTTACCTGTCAGATTTTGCTGGTTGGTTTCAATTGAGCGAGTGTCTGAAATGCAAAAACATTTGCCTGAAGTGGTTGTTGCTTTTTTTTCTCCTCCTTTTCTGGTGATTGACTTTTACATGTGAAACGTCATATCTGCTCTATCCTACTGATTGGAGCATATTAATGACAACAAAAGGATTATGCAGGGAGAGTTTTTTGCAAGAAGGCTTGTGATGCTGACGGAGAGACATGGGAAGAATGTGAGTTCCCTTTTACATTTGACTTTCTTTTACCTTCATATCTGGACATTACCATCATACTATTACAAAACATGAGTGACTTACAAGAGTAGTCAAGAGCTGAGAACTATGCCTTACTTAGGTTCAGCCTCTCCTTTGCCTCGGTGTGCACTAGGACAAAGAGATTATGCAGTGAATTTGGGGAAGTGCTAATCAAATGGAACGTCTCTTGTCATGAAGCAGCCTTTTTCATTTTTTGCTTTTTTCTTTTTATTGAGCTGTGGCTGGGAGAGGGGATGGTGTCTAGTCAAGAACTGATGCAGTTTTAATTTTGCCTGGACCCTGCCACGAGACACTCAACACATACGTTTTTGCTGATTTGACAGCAAAAATAGAAGTGGAATGATTTCACTGAGGGGAAGGATCTTTCCTCATCCTGGCTTTGTAAAAGACTCAATGACTGCCTTAAGAACATGAAGCTTGAGAGGTGGAGAAGATACTATCATCTAACGCTCCTCTTTGTCTTTGGAGGCTTAAGATTGAAAACATCTGACCTAAATCTAGGGTTATCAATGTACAGATCCCTTGCCTGGTTGAAACCTCGCTTCGAGTCTTCCATTCCTACTGCTCTCTCTACTTGGGAAAGGCCACCTGACAAGATGTGCACCAAGCGGATTCATCCTTTGTCGATTTCCTACTTTTATTGACTGGGTTATTGGACTGTTAGGTGTGGGAGAGTGCAACGAGATGTGTTATAAGGATCCTGTGCTGAAGGACCGCCAGTGGAGTGCTTACATTGATCGCTCCCCTGGTGCTGCAACTTACTCCGAGGTTTTGCTCTCCTCGTAACTTTCCATGAAAGTTGTAAACATTACCTTTGTCTGCTCCTTATTCTCTCTCTCTCTCCCTCTCCCCCCTTCTTTATGTTCTATGGACTGTGTTACCTTGTTGGCAGTGGCTCGTGCCAAATGTTCTGTTTTTTGAATCAGCCTTCTGTTATTAAACCATGTTAAAGGTTAACCTGGTGGTTGTGGCATATGCATTCTTATCTGGAGATAAACAAATGATATCTCACCATAGAATTGGTGATTAGTTGCAACATTGAAGCTACAGTGTTATCCTGTGGCACTGTAACCGACATTCTGCTTGCCATATTACTGTTGCAAACTATACCTAAAGATCATTCTGTATTGCACCATAAGGCCTGTCTACATCACAATAAAAGTTAAGTGGGGGATACTGAAAAAGTATGCACAATGATGGAACTCTGTGTATATGGGTATGGGCAACCGTTGCCCCAATTTGGGAAAGTTACTCGATTCATATTCACTTGAAAGGTTTACATGTGTCTTTTGGTGGTCCTCTGTCAATTAAAACAAATTAAGCTATTATTGTTAGAAGCATGATGTGTGAAAATGTGGTTACATAACTAAATCTAAAGCACATATCATACCTACGTTGTGGTGATTGTGTAGAAATTCCTTATAAATTTTGTACGAAAATCAGTATCATATTTATCTGAAGCACAAGATGATTTGGAATGCTTATCAAACTACCTATTCATATATAACAAATTCCAATATAATGAACTGCTCCCTCCCTCTCTCTCTCTCTCTCTCACATATCTTTCGACCAAAAAAAACAAAAAGGAAAAAAAAAAACTGCTCTTATAGAAAATTGATACTAACGTGAACTCCCAAAAACTTTTGTCTCTTGTTAAATAATGAAGGATTTTTTTTAAGAAGAGAATTGTACAAAATAAGAAATCTACAAGACTAAAGAGAATAATAAACGAAAATTAAAAAAACACCAAGAATAGGCACATATGGAGCAAAATGACCAAAGCTGAGTAATCGAATCTCAATGCAGGCAAGCTTTGGTATGTTACTGATGCTAGTCATTCTTTCATTGTGACTCATGTATCGTCAAATGGTGTCAAAGGGTTATGCACCCAAGTATTATGGACTTTAATTTTGGTAATTTCTATGAGTGTAAATTAAGTATCTTATTGGTAGTTTTTTTTGGCTAAAAGATGTCGCATTAGTAGTTTGATGGTATCGGTCGGTCTCTTCATGGTTTTGACATGTCAATGAGTGGCTCTTTAACCTATCAATTAATAAAAGAATCTCAGTAGTGACTTTGATATCTTACCAGATTGTTAAGGGAACAAAAGCACTATAGTAATTCCTTTATATAAGACTTTAAGTGATCATTAAAGGAGACAAAAGTATAACTGGCATTCATGGCCGTTTTCTGACTAGGGAGGCACTTTGGGGAGCAGCCACTGCCCGCGACCCCAGCCTCCATCCCTGGGCATGCAGATTGCTCATAAAAATTTTGATGGGTTGTACAGGTTCTTAATGCTTGTAGAATCTGGTCATTTGTATGTCCTTTTGCATTTTAAGTGATTAAAGCAAGGCAGGTTAGGATCTATGAAGTAATTATTTTATTCCTTCTGAGAATTGAGGTCTGACAATAGTTGATTGAAGAATAAATGAAATCTCTAAATTAACTGAAAGAAACTGCCTCTTGAATTTAAGAGATGGGCTGTTTGTGGAGTGACACTGGCAAGAGATTATCTTCCCAAAATTGGCAGTGCTTGGTCTGTCATCGTGAATAGGGCTTGTAGATATGGTTGATATACGTGTCCGAAGTATAATCCATGTGACCTCCCTCTACTTCTTTTTCTTCTACAGGAATGTTTTCATGCTTGTGTATCTGGCTGTGGCTACAAGGTCAGTTAATGTGTGCATTAAACAAGTTCTTCATGTCATTGCATCTAGGGTAATTTAGAAAGCTGAACCATCATGATTATATTGTGTTTATGGATATTGTGGATGCACTTATACAGAAGTCATTTGTTGCCTTTTAAAGCATGCATTTTATTGGCTATTGAGCTGCATCAATTACTGTGCGGCATACACGCACATGCTAAGGCTTGTATGACAATAGACTATCTTAAAAGTACCTACATATATTTTAATTCTAGAATGGAAGTTATCTTGTTGGCTATTGAGCTACGTCAATTACTGCATGGCATACACACACATGCTAAGGCTTGTAAGACAACAGGCTATCTTAAAAGTACCTACATATATTTTAATTCTAGAATGGTCTTCCAGCAGTCTTGTATGGTTGCAGATTTAGAAGTACTAGTTGCCATGGCTCCCTTAAGTTTTATCTTCTCTACTTTAGCTCCACTCTAGTTAGCTATTTTACTCAATCTTTTTGTCAAGCTCATGTAGATCATCAAGAGAAAAGTTACTTATTTAATGAAATTATCTCTTTAGCTCCATATCGATCATGTGCATATTGTTCTTTCTCTGTATATATGAATACCTATGAAGATGGGGATCTATTGAAATGTCAATGACCCTTATTCACATGTTTAGCATTTTGTTTCGGATGTAGAGATAGTGCTGTACGCCTGGCATAAGCTTGAAAACAGTGTTGCGACTGTTATCTTAGAGATGACTTAAATTCTGTATTTCTTTGCCTTTATATGCCCCACTTAAACGGGGCCAGTGTGGTGAATTAAACATAATGCACAAGCTGATGAAGCTCTTTCCCTATTTGGTTTTCATAACTTACTTTTTACTCTGCATTTTTTTTTCTTTGACACAACGGTGTTCAAATACTTATTGCAGTTTGGCATTCCTCTGGAGAAAGTCGAGCAAGTTCGTCCAAACAGACCACTGAAGCCTCCTCCTCCTGTTCAGAAGGTAACTGAATCATCTCCACAACCTAGCGTACCCTCCGAAGACATTCCTGGCACCTCCGCCTGAGAGGCAAAGCATCTGAGAGCTGAACTTTAGATTTTAGTAACAACAGATATCCATAGAAGGTTACAGTGGAACTCACATCGTTTACTGCTTTCCTAAACAGCTAACTCCAACGACCAATTTTGGCTGACTGAACCCAATATATTTGCATCGCCCATCTGCCATCCCGGATTTTTAGGCTTTTTTTGTACTTCTTTCCTCTGACCTTGAGGAGAAATTAGTAAAAAATTTCTGAGTTGGATGCAATATGTAACTTGAACCCGAATTGGCAATCCAGTTCGGCATTGTTGATGCAGACATTATGTGCATCAAACGGAACGTGCTGGAGATTCTTTACTAGTGTAGCAAAGTATTTACCCCAGGCCTCACAATCTCATCACATGAATGGTCACTATGAAGCATTGCAAAGGAGCATGTTCCCCAACTGGAGCATCGAAACTCATGTTTCTTCGAATTATCATTGTGTATTGTTGAGAAAGATGTCCTTAATCCAAACTCGACATTCTCAAGTTCACCAATACGACCAGAAAAAGGAGATTGTCGGCCGATCGCAGATCCCAAGTATTTTTTACTAAGTCAGCAACCATCATGATCAGATGGAGTGGAACAAAAATATAATGATGATAGTGATACATTTTTACTGAAAAGAAGAAAATGTTGCTGCCCAGGATCGAACTGGAGACCTTTAGTGTGTAAGACTAACGTGATAACCACTACACCACAGCAACTCGGTTCCAATCACCAAAGCTAAATTGGCATTACAACATATGATGCAACATCCGACGTTTATTCCGGGGTGCTATTGCCACGCCACTTTGAGCACTAGAGTCCAACAATTGGGTAATGTCTTGGAAGCTTCTCACTGACATAACTGTTCATTCACGAGTTGAAAAAATTCATAATTTCAGCTTGGCTCGAAACTGAGAAGCAATAAGGACGGATGGTACTGGACAACAGGAACTGGAGTGTCTGAGAATATGAAGCTTCCTCGTTTGTCATGTTCCAAATTGAACTATGATCTGGACAATCGCACACGAAGCAGAGTTCATCCGCTTCCCCATTCCCATGTGTCAGATCGAGCTTGTCTTCCACATTAAGGCTTTGAGAGAGAATTAGCACTCCCTTCGTTTCTCTAACAAGTTCAGTCCAATATCTTGACGCATGTCTAGAAGCCTGGAGGATTTATATTAGCCCACACTTTACCCAAGTATTATCAAGGACTCTTTTTAACTATTTTCTGGAAGAGAAGATAGAGGTAGGCAGGCAATCAAGGGCTTTGAGATGGCAAGAATTATGAGGAGTTGCCTGCAATCACTGATGAAGTGGGTGAACTATGTGGTGGGGATGGTTGGGGTGGCCATGATCTTGTATGGCTTTTGGATGGTCAGAGTTTGGCAGAGGGACATGGATTCAGGCTCCACTTTTTACTCCACTGCTCCTTGGTAAGCTTGCTCCTCCAAACTAAGGTCATTTATGCTTACGACTCTTTTTCCGAAGAGAAAAATCCAAACTTTTCAACAAATGTTGAAGGCTTGAAGTGAAAATCGATATCATTGAATTCATGAAATGCATGTGCATTCAGCATATATCAACTCACAGATCATATGGGTTTCAAGTGGAGTTCAGCCTAATTGAATATAGTACGTACATACACTCAGTGCATGAAACTGGTGCATATTACAGTTCTTCCTTTCTCCAAGTTACAGTTATTTTCAGTGCTATATTTTTCTAGAAGGGAGATCCTACCATTTCTCAGCAAAGTTGGGACTCAAATGCAGGTTCATCTATGCTTTTCTTGGAATGGGAGTGATCTTGTGCCTTATAACATGGATTGGTCATGTTGCAGCTGACACTGCAAATGGCTGTTGCCTTTCTTGTGTATCCTTTTTCTTTCTGCTTCTCTCTTTCTCAATTGGCCCAGACACAATGCAAGGACATAGAGCTTCCTCCGTTGACAGGTTCCTAATGCGAAGTGTAGATGAAGTTAAACCACTTTGGAAGTGTTCCTGAAAAGTTGCTTATGAGAATGGATTAGAGAAAGAGTCTCAATAGCATTCTTCGTTATTTTAGAAGTAGAAATGTGCCTGGAAGATATAAATTCAGCAACAAATTTACAGTAAATTACCAATAATTATGCTCATTTTGTGCTTGAGTCAATTCTATTGTACCAAATGTTGATCCTTAATCAGAATCAAGTACATGTTCATCATGTGTTTGCTCATCCTGATTGAAATCATGGTGACTGCAGATGTACTCCTGAATTCTGACTGGGAAAAGGTACTGTTCATGATTAGGGCAATCCCAGAAATTGGCATTACACGTAGTTGTTTTTGATTTATCATCACTTTTGTGTATAATCCATGAAATGTTTGCTTATTTTACACTGTGGTTGATGCTCCTAAAGGACTTACCTGAAGATCCAACCGGAAGATTTTCCGATTTTGAGGATTTTGTGAAGTCAAACTATGATGTCTTCAAGTTGATAGGATTGCTAATACTCCTAGCACAGGTATCTCATGCTCCATCAATTTGTATCTACCTTTCAATTTATTTCGAAGAAATGCGTTGAGATTTTGGCCGATTTCGAGCAATCATCCAAGCAAATATGTCAACCGTCAATGAGAAAGAACACATTTGATTTGATTGGCCAGATTGCTTAGGTTATTACATTTTAGTGCATACTTAGAAACCCGACCTTATTGATAGTCTTATAGATATATGATTATGGGAATTTGCGAGGTTACCCACTAATTGTGCTCATAAATGATGTCATTTAGTATGGAAGTCTAAATTATGCTCTTTTTTCTTTCTCCAACCTGAATCAAAGCTTTCAACGTTTATTTATTGCTTCTTGCGACTCTTCAGGGACTGTCCATCCTGTTGACCGTGGTGCTTAGAACACCCAGGTCGCGCCAGGGACCCGACTTCGATGACGATGACGAGTACCCTCAGATGAAGCTTCCGCTCCTGGGTCATGTACCACCGCCACCTCCATACGCTGTTGCGCCGCCGACTTTCGCCTCGGTTAAATAGCTCTAAAAGCTTTGAACTGATAAATATGATGGCCACAGTTCGAGCTCTCTCCCTATTCATATGCAATAGGTGTTGTGCGTGCTGTCTCTTCTGCTAGAAGCATGAGACATGTTTGTGGGTTATGTTTATGCTTTGTCGTGTCACGTATGTCTGATGCTTTGGAAAATATCGCAAAATACAATCCTTCTCTTCACTACTAATCTTGACAAGTAGTTTCCTCTCGGCCTAGCATCATTGAAATTGCCATGATCGCCAACAAATGAAGAGAATGCCGAAGAGCTTGCGTACTGAACTCGAGATTTTTGCGAACTCTTCGCCATCTATAGCCTTTTCGAATAATCCGAAGAACAATACCTTCCGCCATTGAATAAGGGAATATGAGACTATATGCCGCGTCATCTAATGCCATTATATTCTCATGATGAATGTACATGGGACCATAATAGATATTATGTGCAAATGATTGATGATGAGACCCGTGCATCGCCAGCATCTCCGTTTTTTGCAAAAGGAAAGCAACCACGTCGCCTGCCACTGTCGAAGCTCAACTGCACGATTGAAAATTCGGAACCACGCTATCGCAAGCTTATCTATAAAGAGTTTAAAACCTTTACTTGATCCAGAGTTTAGGATCACTAGCAACAATCATGCATAAAATTAAGAGGTAAGTAACTCCAGAGAGGCCAAAAGACCTCAAATTTCAAACCTCCAGTGTGTTAGTGCACTGTGATTTAGCGTACTCATCATCCTGCTCAAAAATCATTACGAGCACAGAACAGCAGAGCTTTAAAATGGAAAGGTACATAACTTTCAAGGAAGTTCGAATATATACAAACATATATACACGAGTGTTGAGTTCATCTTGCAATGAGTTTATACATAGAATTGCAATGAACTTAAGGCCATCCAGCACACAATAACTTAGGCTGGCTTCATTAGAAAGACAAAAGAAAACCAACCATGAATTGGTTATTAAGGGGAGAAATTAAAAGAAAACTGTGCAAAGAACTAGCTCAAGTTGAGCCATTCACCTGAGATGAGAATCATAGGTGTCAAAAAGGGCCTCGGGGATTATCAGTGGCAACTTTTCTATGTATATGAAGAGCCTCCTAAGATTCTCCCTGGTTACTGTCTGCATGTCTACTATGTCCCTGGTGTCAGTAAGTACCCAGAGATCACCAGAGTCCACTCTCTTCAAACTGTCGCGACAGAAAGGGCATGACTGGGATATCATTCTCCTGCAAAATTCAAAGAGGTTTTAAGGAAGGAAAACTCTTGCTCCTGCATGGAGAGCAAACAGCTCATAATAAATAGATGCGACTAATTATTTCTTTCTAACAAGTTCTTGCTTCAAAAATGCATAGCCCATTTATTTAATCAGGTGAGAGCTCAAGTAGAAAGACTCAAACATCAAGAAATAACCTCTAATTGGATTAGTTTGTATAAGAAAAATTGCTAGAGTAGCATGCAATAACAATTTTACATA
Organism: Eucalyptus cloeziana; assembly: GCA_014182715.1. Lineage (NCBI taxonomy): Eukaryota > Viridiplantae > Streptophyta > Magnoliopsida > Myrtales > Myrtaceae > Eucalyptus > Eucalyptus cloeziana. Next base: position 11,454,435 of record CM024637.1, read on the forward strand.
TTTTGAATTTTATACGACAGAAAGCATATCCAAAGTCAGTATCTATACAGCAGCTCGCCAAAGCATTCTTCAGAGAACATAGAACAGAACATACACTGGCCAGTGGACTGATCAAAACCCAACAACAGAATATGCAACCAAATTGCACCCAAACCTAGGTCCTCAAGAAACCAATATCAAGCTAGAAATAGAAAGGTCAAGACAGGTAAGTCTGCAAGATTGGACACATACTATCCTCTATTAAAAGAAACTGAAATCCGATACTCATTAGTCATAAGCAGCATGGGTAATGTTGATATAAAGAAAACCGTGTGCATTCACAATTCAAGCCTTATAAAATAATATTACAATACCATGTTGAAAGCCTCCAACACAACAATTACTAGAACAGCTGATTATGGGAGACCAAACCTCCAATAATTATGGAGGCATAATTCCAGTACCATGTTAGACAAACCATATAGACAAAACCATTTAATTTATCAGAGCACAACCTGTTTTATAATAGCACAGATATGCCGTTTGCTGTAAACAAAAGACTCATATTACTAGAGTTGCTTTCCATGAAGCGGAAAAATACTTGACCGTCGTGACAGCCTACTAGGATTCATTAATATTCATACCTAGTTGGGTTTGTAAGCTTGGTCCGCCACTTAGCAATTGCAAATTGCTTCTATACATTTCACTATAATGGAAAAGGGGTCCTTGCGACTGTTGAGGCAGTAGCAATAGATTAAAATTCCTTAAAGCTGCACTAATACTTATAAAAGCACCTTTCTTATTCTGGATTATTCATCTGGGAATGTCGCTCTTCTATCAGAAGTCATAGCCATGGTCACTTCTAAAATCTACTACAAGAGCCATTCCTAAAAGAAATTGCTAGTAATGAAACATAACATATCCGTCAGACTACTACTCCTCATCAAGAAACTAACCCCCCCAAAAAAAAAAAAAGAAAAAAAGATTCTCTATTATGAAAATTGGTGAATCTTTTTTTTCCTACTCTGAATTATTCATCTGGCAATGTTTCCATCAGAAGTCATGGCCACGATCACTTCTAAAATCTACTGCCAAAGTCATTCCCAAAAGACAATGCTAGTGATGAAACATAACATATCCGTCAGACTACTTTTCCTCATCAAGAAATTCAAGCGATCATAACCCACAGAACAATTTTAACATTTCAAAATGCCATCCGGACAGCAGATGTATATTGTGCACTTTCTTTTAGGATTTTATCCCCCTATCAAAAGAAAAAAAGAAAGAAAAGAAAGAGCTATTATTTCAATTATACTATTGTTTCAAGAGAGGAGGCAAGATGCTTAGAAGTACAAATTCACTTCTCCAAACGCCTCCCCCACAACCAACCACACAAATAAGGAAAAAGACATTGGCATTTAACTAATTAAACATTATGGAATATGCTGATAAATCATCAAAAATTGAAGAGAGTATGGAGAGAAACCAAAAGAGAAGGAAGAGAGAAATATATTATTTTTATTTTTTTTGGGGGGGGGGGGTGGGGGGGGCGGTGGGGTTGGGGGTTTTGAGGGAAGGACATCTCAAGACCGACAGCCCAGCTGATATTTGCCTTAGTTGAAAGACAGCAAATGGTCCAAAGGATTACCAATCATGGTAGCATTTCAGGCACATAGCATGGTTGCAGTTTGGCAGTACTATTTTGCTATTCAGCTCCATGCATATTCCACATTCATCTTCCCTTTCAGCATCTACATCTGAGCGCTGTGCATGTTCCTCTTCCTCTCTCCTGCAGTATCTCCCCAGGCATACTTCCTTCTGTATTTTCTCTTCGGCATCTGAAATGCCTCTCTGAAGTTGCATCAAAGAGGGATAAATTACAGCTGGTAAACAACAGCAACACTGAATCAGGGGACAGATGCAATATGGAGTAACCATACGACCACAAAGCTAGATCGATCACTTGGAAATGCTACATTTTACCATAGAACTCTCTGATACTTGCTTTTCTCTCATGAATAGACATGGTTGTTGTGCCATCCGCATGAACCTACCAGAGAACAAAAATCTCAGGGTCAGATATTCATTCTCCCAAAACTGTTAATCATGCATGCTGCCAATAAATCAAAAAGAAAAAGAAAAGCTTTCCATGCCTTGTAAATAAGAATTCTCAAGAACCCAAGGGCACCGGCAAGGTAGCAATCTGTCCATTGCACCAGAAAGAGGAACAGGTGTGCAGCCGAACTATACGACAATCTCATTTGGAGACAGGCACCGTCATACTCCCTTGGAAAATCTGAAGCCCTGCACGACACTCGCATAGTAAAGATCTGCCCCAAGAAGAGATTCCAGACACGCGCAGAGTGGGGCACACAATCCGCACTGGTGAGGTTAACAGCTCAAGCGAGCAATCATGTAACAATTCCATAGAGAACAAAAAATGGGTGTCAATCACAAATCCGAAAGCCTCAAGAAAAGATAAACATGAGCTGAAGGAAGCTCATTTCCACCATCTAACCAAGCTTCTCCTTTCCTCAACCACTGCGGATCAACAGCTAGGTAAAGACCAGGTAAGCAGAAACATTAACTTCGCATTGCGAAGACGGGGCGCCATGAATTAGCAACACCCGAGTGACTTCCGCCAGAAAAAAAATCAAGCTTTAACAGAAAAACCATGCCAACTTCCTCCAGAAAATGGAAACGAGACATAACAAGCTTCAAAAGCAAAACTTCAAACAGACCCAGCAATCAGCAGCGAGCGAGGCGGAGCCCAGACGCGACAGCGAGCGCCGAACTCGCCTACCCAATTCGCCAAACTCGACGGGCGAATCGCGTCCGAAAATTTCAAGAAAGTTCATGATCGAGGAAGAAGCACAGAGAGAGAGAGAGAGAGAGAGAGAGAGGATCGGAAGGGCGAAATGGGGGGAAGCTGCTCACAGCGTGTTGGCGTGCTGGATGTCGGCTTCCAGCACCTTGAGGGAGTCCTTGAACGACTTCCGCATCGACCCCATGTACATCTCCTCCTTCCCGACGACCCTCTCACCCGACGAGCACCATCGAACGCCGCCGGCGACGAAAGCGAGGAAGGATAGAACCCTCGTCGGAGCCCGCCGCCGGAAACCCTAATCGGACGCCGGCCGCCCGCCGCCGACGATCGCGGGGAAAACGAGGAGGAAGGCGGTGGAGTGTGGCGAGAGGAAGGAGAAGAGGACACGTAGGAGCGGAGGGAACTAGATTTTTGGCAGCGACCACGACCGTCGTGGAGTGGGGATCGAGCGTGTGATGGCGCAGCGTACGGACGACGGAGGCTAAATTTATTAGTAATATTTATTTATCCGATTATATCTATAAAAAAAAAAAAAAAAATTTTTACACACTCGTGACCTTATCCGGATTAGAATAATTGATTGATATCTTGTGGATAGAATATCTGGGCAATAAAGAATTTTCCCAAAAAATAATGACACCCCACACCCCCCCCCCCCCCCGGGGCCCCGACCCCTTTCTTTTTTCTTTTTCTTTTTATTTTTCTTCTTTCTAATTTTTAATTTACTCGTCGTCTTTCGAGCCCAAACAAATTCCACCTGGAAAAAAGCGTTTCCAGGGCCCGTCGACGTTCGGATCGACAAGTCTCAATTTGAAGACCCGAAGTAGTATAGTAGTCTTGACCAAAATTAGCAATGCGTTTAGTTGTCTTATACGGGGTTCGGTCACTTCCTTGGTCCATGGTGTGCCCCTCTAGTGGACGACGGGCTTCCCCGGTTGGCGAGCGATGGCCGACGGGTCAGCTCCGCCAGGAGTCTCTATACTAGACAAGATTGGCTCGACCCGCTGGGTCCTGGTTCCCTGGGGCCCAGGTCGGTCCCGCCATCGGACAAAAGTTTTTTGTAGTATATATATTATATTATTTATAATTCTTTTTTCTGTATGGTGTTATGAATATTAAAGATGGATATAGTCCCATATCTTGATGGCGTGTCATCTTAAATTTGCTAAATATGTATTGGTATTTATAGTTTAGTTGCAACGTGTCGTCGACGATTTTTTTTATGAAAAAAATTATCAATCCGCCAGGAGTCTCTACACTAGACAAGAAGTGGTGTCCATGCGCACGCGCACGTTTGACAACACGAGGGCTTTGGGGCCTGGAATGAACCGGGCTACTAGGGGATCAAATTTGGGGGGGCGATGGCTTAATGCTTTGTGATCTAAGCCTTTACACTTTTCAAGTTCCAGCACTCCCGCCCTTTTGTTGAACTTTTGTCATACTTTGGTTCTCATCTCAAATACCATTTACCATACTAAAGATCACGTTATGTCCTCTGTTTGAAAAAAAGAAGAATATAAGATATTGAGAAAAGTATTAAAAAAAATGTTAAAATTATTACATTGATACCACTTCCACCCTTACTATTTTACATTTATATCAACTCAATTTATCTAACCAAATCTAATCGAATTATTATCAAAATATATACGCTAGATATCCTCTTTGACATAATTGACGGAAATATAGACAAAACTAATAATATTAATTATTTTTTTCTTTTCTTTTTCATTATAGGGATTGGGCAAAGGCAGCCTAGGCCATGAGGAGCTCGATGGCCTAGGCAAGGACGGATTGTGACCTTCAACCACATTGAAAATAAAATGAAAAAAATAAATAAATCAGAAAAAGTAGTTTAAAATATTTTAAAATTATCTATGATGACGCAAGTAAGATAGTCAACATCCTTAATAGTAAATTGACCTTATGTTCTGTGGACCTTCCTTCTCTTATGATTTTTCCTACTTTCTTTAGTTTAGTGATTGATATCAAAGCCTTGACTTATAAATGAGATTGACGGAGAGATAAAAAACGACATAAATGAGAAATGAGATTGACGGAGAGATAAAAAACGACAGCCGCAAAGAATGAGGCAATCTCAAATTGTTCACGTTCAAACACTGCTTAAATATATATATAATGTGAACTACTTAAATATATATATAATAAAGACTAGGCATACTTTTCTTTCACATTAAGTAGAAGGCTAGGAAGACAGGAAAGTTGGGAATTGGCTACATGCATCGGAAACCTTTTGCTCAGCTTCCCGAAAACATTTGAACTTGTATGTGTTAAGCATATAGCTAGTCCCGGCTAACTTCATGCCAGCAACCGCGATAAGACCGGGTGGGCGAGGAGGGGGGGAGTGTTCTTCGGAATGACTGGGCGTAAAGGGTACGTAGGTTATGAATCGAGTTCTATTTTTATTTGAATGGGCCATGTCTCCCAAACTATTTTTATTTGAATGTGCTGTAAACGATCAAATTGACATAGCTACAAAAAATTTAAAACTAATTGATTTAATTAAAAAGTGTAATACCGAATTAATATTAATAGATTTAAAACTTAATTTAAAACTTTTTCGATACTTTCTTGAGACATGCCTTGTCCATTTCGTATTTTTCCTGCTCCAAAATATGATGAGAATCCTGACATTATCAATCTCTGTCGTTAAATTACATTATTATCTTCAGCAAAATCAATGTCTGGTTCCCATCACTGAAAAAACATAAATAGTTTTAGGATTACTAACGTTCGCATCCTCAAACTTTTGACATCCAGAAATTCAGTCTGTGCCATGTTCATGAGTCCGTTTCATCAAGAGATTCAGTTCATCAAATCTCGGTTTTCACCTTTGCCCTGTTTCAGCTCATGGACTTTAACCGTTCATGGAAGACCCTCAACATGCTCCTGAAGGTGACGATCCCGGCGAGGCATCCGTCTTCCTCCACGACCCACACGTAGCTCACCCTGTGAGCGAGCGCCTGAATCATCACCGCGACGAGCGAAGAGCTCGGGTAACACATGATGGCCTCCGACCTCCTCACCATCCTCGCCGAGTAGCCTCCGACCCTCCCGCTCCTCCCGCACCCAAACTCTTCATCGGAAGAGGATGACGCGGGCGGCAAAGAGAAGGCCAATTCCTCATCCAACGATTCCAAGAACGTGACCAAGTTCTTCTCCTCCAACCTTTCCTTGACCAGACGGACTAAATCGTCTGGCGGACCACCACAGTCAATGTACGCCATGAGATCTCCGGCGGATAGCGTCAAGACAGCGGCAGCTACAGTCAAGTCGCAGGCACTGAGAGTCAATGGCGAGATCTCACCAATCAATTGGCCTCCGTCGTCGACGATTGCCACTGCAGTCTGTTTGAGGTTGGATTCAGGGATCAGCTGCAAGGCTGATGCAGCAGGGTCGTAGTAGTGCACAGCAAGGATCGAGTCAGTGTCGATGATGCCAAGAGAATTTATCGGAAGGGCCGGCAGGGGGCAAAAGATTGATGAAGTTGAGGAGGTATCGAACGATGTCTTCCTGCGTGAGCCAACAGTATTCGCGGTGGTTGTGGAGGATGTTCTTCCTCGGCGCGGTTCCCCTGCGAGACCGCATCGGCACCACCAGGTTCTGCGCACCTTCCAGGATCAGCTCGATCGCGTCCAGCAAGCTGGAAACAGAAGAGACAGAGTCGTCAAATGCATTCAACATGCCGATGCAAGAACAAAATCAAAGCGAAATCGACACATGCATAAGGTGCAACGGCGATTCCTTTTTACACGAAATCCGGCATCATGAAATTAAACCGACTTCATCAAGACAGTCGCAAACAACGGTAGGATTCCGACATCGAACATCCCAAACAAAGAACCGAATGCAAATTCGCATCGACATTGGATGAAATCCTACCTAAGAAAAGGACAAGAAACAAAACGGACGAACGGAGGCATGACTGGAATTAGATCCGTGAAGAACCGCAGTTTGAGGTGACATCGACAGTCAATTTCATACAGGTATCCGCAAACCAAATCGATTATCATCAAGATTGCCACAAAACGGTTCGAACGTAGCAGCGGAAGTCAGAAACAAGCAACGAATCATGCATTCCTATCAGGATCCTATCAAATCCTCGCTGAAATTCCACAACCTAATCGCAAACTTTCGAAGACAAAAGCGCCGAAACGCGCAGATCGCATCGGCGAAATCTCAAAATGAACCACCACGAATCATCTCCGACAGATACGAACCTGGCATGAGGCTCCAGGTGCCTGATGAGGCCGCCGCCCTTGGGGACGACGGCCGCGACCTTAGACCGGAGCGCGGCGGCCGGATCGGCGAGGTTCTCCTCCCTGCACAGGAAGCAGACGATGTCCACCGTGCACACCTTCCCCACGCACACGCAGCGGCCGGCCTCGCCCGGCGAGGAGCGGGCGTCTTCGTCGTCGTCGCAGCAGTTCCACAGGCCGACGGCGGCGTCGCCGGACCTCCGGAGAGCGGAGAGGGCGTCGCCGACGGTGGCGGCGGCGGCGGAGAGGCACCTCAGCGAGGGCTTCCCGAGGCAGAGTTCGGATATCTCATTCGCCAGGAATCCCACTGCCATGCAAAGACGGGTCGGGGTCGAGATCGAGATGGAAATCGAGAGGAGAGAGAAGAAGGTTCGGGAGAGCTGCAATGGAGGGAAAGCTGAGGAGAGCGTTTTCAGGTTCGCGAGGTTGGAGGAGGAGACGTGCCGGTATTTATACGGGGGGTGTCACCGGGTATTGCCGGTTGGCAGGTTCGCTCGGCCGCGGGAAAGACGAGTGGGGCCCGCTGTACTTGTCCACATGGGCGGTATTGCCGGACAGCACATCACGTGGGGGCTCCTTGACAAGGTAAACTCAAGTGTGAATCCATTAATTTTACCGATTAAATCCATCGGACTAATTTTAATAGAAATAACTGAGGTGGACATTAGTTATCTTATACTGAATGTTCGGTACCGACATGAATAATTTTTAATAATATATTAAAATTTTAATTTTTTTGTTGATTTTTGAATTCCTTTTTCTTTTCCTTTCTTCTCCCTCCTTTAGCCAATTGTCAATCTCAAGTGAAGCTCATCTGCCCCAATGAGGCTCGACCTCACCGTTGCTAGGCGAGGTTGGCCTCACCTAATGCCTCGTTAGTCCCAATGAGAGGTCAACATCACCAAGACTGGGGTGAGGCTCATTCTCACTAGTGGCCTCTCGCAAGGTCGACCTCACTAGCCCTCACCTCTGATTGATTGGTGAGGCCTGAAGACCGCCTAAAGAAGGAAGAAGAGAAGGAATAAAAGAAAAAAGAAAGAAAATAAATAATTTGTTATTAAAAAACGTTAATGTTAGTGTCAGCCACGTCACATAGAACCGCTAGCATTTACATTAGCGATTTTCGATTAGAATTGGTCAAATGGGTTTAATTGATAAAACCTGAAAATGTATAAGATTTAATTAGAAAAATTAAAAATTTTATGATTGAATTTGTATAAGTACAATAGATTTTGAACTTTTTAGATAAATTTTCCCAAAAAACCCCACCACAACTTTTTTTTTTTGTCGGTTCTACTCTATTCCTACTCTAACTCTCACTCTCAGACTTTTGACATGCCTCCATGTAGGGCGTAGGAGTCGAAACCCACTCCTGAAATGATGTCGTCTCCACCCCAACCCCCCGAGAAGGTGGGGATTCGAATCCTCCACCTCCCTCTTCCATGTTATATTTACCTCCATTTGTCTTATGATTAGATCTTTGCAATTGGGAGACAAAATCATGGATGGCAGATGTCATGGCAGATGTCATTAACACCATTCGTCGATGACATGCGTATCCGATGAGCGGCGAGTCTCTAAGAAGAAGTTGACGAACGTATTCAATGGACATGAATTGAAAGTGTTTCGTGCGTTCCAAGGAAAGACGACTTCGAAATAGAAGAATTCACCGTCAAAAGCGAAACGTTCTACCGGTCAAAGGATAGAGAGCTTTGAATCGATCGCCAAAGAATTTGGATGATGAAGAAGCAAATGAATCACTCGCTTGAAAAGAAAGAATTCCCATAAACAATCAATTCATATGGCTGATTTTTGCAATTGATGATGCGCCTTCTATTTATAGATGGGCTAAGATGTAGGAATTAAGGAACCTTTAAATTGGGCAACCTACTCAAATTAAAAAATCTACATAAGCTATGAAGTCTAGTCAAATTAGCCTTATTATTCTTCTCTTTTTTTGGGTCTGAAAATTAGCTTTATTCTTCAACTTCTAGAAACTCCATCTCAAATGCCTTCTTCTCATTGGTTCCATTGAATCATGTTATGGCTGAAATCTCTATTTGCTCACAAAAAATAAAAGGCTCGATTAATTGATTTGATGAGGTTTCAGGCGGGCTTGTGAGTTGATTATCTTCAGTGGAGTTTTTTTTTTTTTTTGATCATCACTATATGTACTACATGTAAAACATAAAATGAAATCTTTTGATCATCATTCTCAATTAAACCTCAAAGTACCCGCATAAAAGTTCATTGTTTGAGCCTCTTAAGATAAATTTTATCATTCGACCGGAAAAAAAAAAAAAAAAGAGACAAATTTTATCTTTAAGGATCAATACAAAGAAATTCATAATTTGACAGGATAATGAATTCAATAAAATCTCCCATATCCGAAAAGAGAAGAACCCTCTTCTCTATAGTGTTTAAAACTTGCAATATTTACATTTTCTTTCTTTAAACACAGGCCGATTCGAGATGGAATTGGACGATTTCCAGTAGGGAAAATATGGATATGAATTTTAACGGTGAGGATACGTTCTCATAAAAATAGCAGATTTATTAGATTATTGCTAGGAGATATCAAATTTTTAATCATTAATTTTATGTAAAGTTCTCTATACTTTTTCTATATTTATTGACATAATGGTATTTTCGTCACATGAAAAGCTGACAATAGACTTGAAAGGTGACTTTTCAGATTGTGCAGATTGCACGCGACGGTTTACATATTTCCATTTTTGCGTTAATTCAAAAAATATTATCAACCGGTATCATATATAGTAAAGTGTAAAGATAATTCATTTGCAATAAACAAACCAAGATTTATATATAAATATATTATATATCTACTAGCCGTGGACATGACTTGCACTGTTAATTACACCAAACAGCCATGAGTATGAAATATACTAGTAGATGTACCAATCGAATTATCATCTAGATTAGTGAGTTTCGATAAGAGATATTTGTTTTCTGAGAATTTTATTTTTACCATCAATCCACGTTAATCCTCAAAGAGTTTCCAGCTTGTTGATTTTTCAAAAATAAATTCATCCAATAAATAAATAATGAAATAATTTTTATTTTTGGTAGATAGCTCGTATCTTGAGTGTTTATTATTCTTCTCTCGGTTAGGAATATACCCTCTTCGTGCGCGGACAACCCCTCGATGCGTTCGTCGCTCCATGAAAACAACTTGAAACCGCCTTTGCTCCACAAGTTTGAAAAGTTTGACAACGATTTATTCGTCTAATGTATCTAGCGCCGCTTGCCGACGGAGTTTACATGCTATTCATATACACATGGGCTCGTTTGTCAACAGAGCTTATAAGTTTTTGTTTTTTTTTTGTTTTTTTAATTGAGCATTCGAACATGATTTAAACCCCAGGTTCAGGTCGGGTAGGGTTTTTATGACAGTCCTTCTCGTAGGGCACTTCAATCATCAAATTCCACATGTGATTATTCCTGATTTGGTTCCATGCAAGGATGCCAAAAGATATCGCACGTTTCTTGTCAACAGGAGATTTATATACTCTAAGTAAACTCTTTTCACCTATAAATTTAAACTTTGGATTGAACATTTTAACGATTGCCATGTGCAAATTAACATCTATATTTGCACGAGCAATTAAATCACCAAAGTGGTCATTTAACTTTAATGAATAAATATCTTTCTTGACCATACGTTACCATTTATTTTGTGAACTTTTGAGTCAAGCACATGCTGTTTTTCTGGTAAACGAATGCACTCCCATGCCACAACTTTCCTCATCAATGATCTAAGCAAACTTGGACTTGGCTTTTGTTTTGTAATGAATAAGAAGTCCGGCTTGCTAATACAGAGCATGTTGAAATACGCATGTAAGTCGTGTTAACAAAAAGGCATATCAGGACATTGGTATGGTGTATAGCGGTAAATATATTTTAGTTGGCTCATAACTTATTAACTTAAACTTTTAACTAAACATAGGTTCAACTAGATATATTGATGACTTTGAACTTGGTCTCTCTTGGACTGAAGGTAGGTAGAGGTTGTGGTGTAGCAATTGAATTTGGTCTCCTTCTTGGTGATCTCTTTGGATGAAGGTATCGAGTTTCTACAAAACAAAATATGCCATCAAGAACCCCTTTTTTAGGGAAAAAAAGAAGAAAGGACGTAATTAACGAGAATTAGTTTGGTGTATTGTTAAAGTTCCCACATCATTTGTCTACTCTGTGCGCGTGCAATCTCTTTAGCTATAAATTTAGGCTTTTGAACCGGATATTTTATTTTCCTTTTCCCTTTTCTTTTTTTTTTGTTTTACAACTCTGGCCGACAAGGGTGTTGCCGCCCTTGATGGATCTGGGTGAGAGCTTGAGGCCGTCGCTTAAGATACGCATGACAAAATTTCTAGAACATAAATTGATTTCTGGCCAGAAATTGATTTCTTAATTTCTATTTCAAAAATTGAGAAATTAAAAATTTTAGCTTCTGATTTTTTTTTTCAAATCTATTTCTAGAATAGAAATTTGTTCTAGAAATAGAAAATCAAATTGCGTTCTGCAACGGTTTAAACCTTTTCCTTTTACGGGAAACGAGAAAAATATAAAGTTATTATGCGCACGCACGCCCAATCTTGGTGAGGGCGCTGGCCAGGCCAAGCCTCACCAAGTTCGGGCGGGCAAGTTTCGGTCCACCTTCTTAACCCAAATTTTCACCCTGAAATTCATGGCCGCGCAGACATACCTTTTCTCTCTCATTTTTCAATTGGTAAGGCACTAGCAATTTTCCTTATCGGTCGTGTTTTCTATAGTCGTGGTCTTTGCACATTCTGAACAGTATTATTTCCTCAAGATATAGTGTAAAACCTTCGAACTCTTCATGGACTTTCATCTCCTCAACGAAACGTTCGTCTTGAAGTAGGGCTTTCAAGTGGCTATTTCAAGGGACGGACCAAGCAGAAAACGAGGGCATTCCTTAGTGGTTTAAGGGTTCCTCACCAAGAAGTAAAGTGTCTTATGACACCAACTGAGAGCCGTCCCGCCTATTCAACAAATATTCCATTGACAAGTTGACAGAATTGCGTTCCTTATTTTAATATGTCAGTGCTCGCGTGTCTCACTCTCCTAATTTAATATAATATCTTTATCGAGGCTCATCCTCAGCTCTACTCTCTGAATAATTTATGTCTAGAGATACCAAGGTCTGCATGAGATCTAGACAGAGCAGTTTAAGAACCTACTCCGATCCATAACGCATTCACGTTGAGGAATAAAAAAAGTTGAAATTTTTGTGGACTTTGCTACTGCCAAGGTACAATTTGTTCACGTCTCTTTTGGCATTGGTTTTCTTTAGCAGCCGTTTGTTTCTTCATGGACCAAAGGACAAACGACATCATTTGCTTTTGGACGAGATATTCCTGGGGAAGATACTGTGATTCTCAACCAGCTCGCGGTGCAATTTGGGGCTGAATTCTCAACCAAATGTTAAGAAGAGAAACTGAACCTCGCATTGAAGATATTTTCTCCATAGTAATTTGCAAAGAGACAAGACGGAGAAGCACGAGGAATTCGTGCATTTTGTATATATATCTTCCTAGAGTTAATAGAAATTACTTGAATTTTCGAAAGGCGCCAATGAATTTAAGTGCGGCCAGATTAAAAGCGACCTTTTGTCAAAACGATAATTTAACTCCTTTTGTGTGGATAGTATACATTGTATGAATGCTTCGATATGAATAATTCAGAGGCTCAAATCGGAAGTGGTCAATGTCGATCAGCAAATTGGCGAGGGATGTGGTTTTATCTCTAAATCAGGCGAAACGAAATGTTTCACTATGAACAAAAATAGTTTGTCGTAATTGAAGATCAATCAACAAAGTTGCATCATTGGAATGAACATAAAGTCGAAAGTAGTGGATCAGGGCGCCGCTCCAGGCTACCCGAATCTTGGCGCATCGTCACCAATGATTCACAAAAAGTGATGAGCATTTATAAAATTTAGAGAGGTGTCTCAATCGCCAACCAACCACCCAAAACAGCAAGAATATTAAAAGTTCCAAAGTTTTCTTAATATGGTATTAATTAGTCGTAATAGACATTCGATGAAATCGCACGTACGCTCGAATGGCACTCCGAAAATGCACTCAAAAATCTATTCGGTCATGATAAGGAGGTGGAGAAAACAATATGAATGGCACGCATTTGAAAATTCCCGATTTGGTTCTTTGACACGACGCAGCACCATTTTTTTTTTTTTATATTTGGGATAATAGTGTAGATTTGATAATCCACATCTCTCAACTAACTTATGAAAAACAAAATCAGGAGAATTAATTGAAAGGGTTAATACCTGAAAAACCCAAAATCGATACACTTGTGACAAATTTACCCTAAACTATTTTTTTGACCACCAAAAATCCAAAATTGGTATATTTTTAACAAATTTACCTCAAACTGGTACACTTATAACAAATTTACCCTTTGTTAGTTTTCGTTAAATTTTATTGTCAAATTATTAAGTTAAATGACACATGACAGTTGATTGGTATATCAAATTGGAATTTATGTCCCGTTTGTCACAGTTTACAATTTTTGTAATTTTTTTATGATATTAATCCAATTTAACGAATGATATATTTATCACAAATTTATCAGTTTGAGATTTTTTGCAGTCGAATAAATTAGTATGGGCTAAATTTGTCATAAATGTATCGGTTTAGGATTTTTTATGATCAGTCGGGGTAAATTTGTCGCGAGATATCTTAGTTTGAAATTTTTCACGATCAAAAAATAATTTGAGATAAATTTATTATATACATATCAATTTTAAGTTTTTCAGGTATTAATCCTAATTGAAAATCATGAGCCGATGAAATCGCTCTAACTCTCCAAAAGTAGAAGGGACCGCGCCCCCCCCTCTCTCTCTCTCTCTCTCTCTGTGCCCCCACGAGAAAAACGAAAGGCTAGCGATTGCAGAGGCCGCGTCATCGATGCCGACCGCGGGGCCCGGCCGTCATTATCCCTCCCGCACCCGTCCGTTCGTACACGAAAACCCGCCACACAAAACCGATCCGGGCTGGCAGCGGAGAGACGACCGATACGTGCCTGTCCCGAAGCGCCGTCTCCTCTCCATCGACCACTTTATGGTTCTTTGCCACGTGGGAATCGTGGGATCTTGCCCTGATCGGAAAGACGTGGCTCGTGCGGGTCGAGACGAGCACCGCAGCAGTACCACGTTCGCCGTGCGAAACCGTACGTGCAAGTCAAATCGCGCCACCTTGATCGGATGTAGTGACGTGTTCTTTAGACTTTGGCACATTCGGCTTGGATCATCTGAATCGATTGCGGCCTTTGGCTAGTGATGTGATCGCGCCGACTGCAAAACTATAACCCTCGTAAAAACAACGTAGGGATGAGCATTGTAGAATAGAAATGAGAATTACTGGGTTCTCCATCCGTCAGATTTTAGGTTTTAAGATGTACGTGATAATTTCTCTAGAACTTGTTCTAACGTTTTAGGTTTTGGGTAAAATCGAAAATTGGTAATCTGAGATAAGTTTTGTATTTTTCTTGTTTTATATACTCGCACAATTTTACGATATTTCTTAATGTTCAATAATAAGTATGCAATCTAAAAACTTATCTAAACTTCCATTTTTTATTTATGATATTTATAACTGAAATTTTTACTTTGTTAATTTTTCATAATCTTTGTTTTTTCCAAATATGAAATGCGATTGGTGAATTGTAACAAATAGTGATCATTAGATGCGATGATTTATTGTAATCATTCAACTAAAAATATAGATGAAATATGAGTAAACTTTATTACCAACCCTAGAACTCTGTAATAAGATAAGTTTTAGATTCCTATATATGCAAGAAAGGTTCTGGGTTTTAAAAATTGGAGAACCTGTTTCGATGTGTGAGTTCTAGATTTCAAGAGGAATCTGGACAAATTTGAAATCAGTCACCCCTAAAATATTGTACGATGATGATTTGAGGTGATAGGAATCTAGTAGGGTTGAAGAGCGATTGAGATTGTTGGACAGTCCCTCGCTTGAAGCGTAAGATGAGCATATAAGGCTCGTATGAAATGCAAATTCTGCAGATATAAGATGCGATGGAGATAAAGTGCATTGAAAGTGGGAAATGTCTGGAAATCAGGTTGCTCGGAACGAAGAGAAACACGAAATCGAAAGTTAGACCTCGTGCTGGGAGCGAACTGTGGGTCTTTTCGAAGTCCTATTTGTCGTATTTTGATGCTCGGGCTTGTGAGTTTACTTGAATTGAGAGACCCAGCTGGAATAGAATTATTTTGCTGTATCCAGACTAATACTAATTCAACCCATTTCATGAAAAAAAAGTGAGATTACTTGAATTGAGAGACCCAGCTGGACGGGTGAGCTCAGTTGATTTCAAACTTCAAGCTATATATATCGTTGTAGCATCCTACATCTGCGTACACGGTTTATGTGTTTTTGATTTATACGTCATCTCCATCCACTTATCAGTAGTTTAACCTTTTTGGGTTGGCCACTCTAACACGGTGTTAACCCGGTTTTTGCTCCGGCTTATTTCGCGCATGTGGCCTTCCATTCATCAAATTCCACTCATGTTCCCTAATCCCACTTACACATAAAAGTTGAAACACGGTGTTAAAGTATTCAATATTTATCTAAGGACGGTTGTATGTTTTTAATATCCACGTGATCTCATTTCACCTATCAATCAAAGTTTTTGGATCGGTCCGCTACAATTGTATAGATATTTTTTCATATATGCCCACCCGATCTAGCTCGGCTGCCCATCACTAGGCAAACCCGATCGTCGTGATATGCAAACCTAATCTACTACCATTTTTTTTAAAGGCAAATGGCTTTAGTGGAAGTTAGGACATTACTTAAAGGGTCCTTAAAGTCGATCAATCGATGAACTTATTTGATAAGTCACTCTCTTGAACTTGAGATCATAAAAGGTTGCGTGGGCAAGACAATGTCTACATAAATTATTTGATAAGTCGCTCTCCTGAATTTGTTCAAGTCCAACCACAAATATCTTTTCGTGCGAATGAAAAGAAAACATTTGTCAAGGAGATTTTCTTAAGAGCTTTGGGGGGGCGAAGTAGACCACCAACCATTTGTCTAGATTCTTGGAAAATAAAAAATGTACTTAGTGATAGATTTTGTACGATCCTTGTTGGTTGAAATGTTGTTTATATAAAAATGGGAGATAAGTGTACTGAAAACTCTAAAACTTGTCGCAAAACAAAATGGCTCAATGGCCTGCTGTTTTTATCTTAAAATTTGTTTTTCTTATATTAGGAATGACGCGTGTTATATCTCACACCGTTTACTGAGAGGGTTTACATACCATTCATATACACATGGGCTTGCTTGTAGACAGAGCTTATAAATTTTAATCTTTTCAAATTGGATATTCTTACGTGATATCGGACTCACATTTAGCCTTAGTTTATTTCTCCCGTACAATATTCCACTCATCAAATAACACATGTTATTCCTAATTTGGCTCCACTCGAGGGGTGTCAAAAGTATTGTACATTATTTGTCAACAAAGCCTTTTATCTGTAAGTTTAAATTTTTCAGTTGGATACTCTTACAATCGCCACATGCAAAGTGACATTCTTGCACAAGCAATTAAATCACCAAAGTGGTCATTTTACCATTTATTTTGTGAGCTTTTAGAGTCAAGCTTATGCTGTTTTTCCGGTCAACGAATGCGCTCCACTGCCACAGCTTTCCACGTCAATGATCTAAGCAAACATGGACGTGGATTTTTATTTGTGGTGAATGGAAAGTTCTCTGTGGTGATGTCAATTGAAAACATTTTATGTATGAAGCATATTGAGATGCACGTGAGTTATATTGATAAAGTATCACATCAGTAAATTAATGTGGCACGTAGATGTGAATATATCATAATTGGCTCATAACTCATTAATTTAAGTTTTTGAGTAAAGGTAAATTCAAATGGATATGTTCACTGACTTGAACTTGATCTTCCTCTCAACATTCTCCACGAGAGAAGTACTAAAAAATTCCTAAAACAATTATATTTGTACCAATTCAGTTTTAAATATTTCAATTAGATCAATTTAGTCCTAGACTTTTTCACATTGATCAATCCATTCGACTAATTTAGGTTGGAAATTACTGACGTAGATGTTAGTCAGGTCGACGTGGCGTGGCTGACGAAGACGTGGACATTTTTAATAATATTTTAATATCTTTTGAATTATTAAAATTTTTAAATTACTTTTTGATTTCTTTTTTTTTTTTTTCCTTCCTCTTTTCTTTTTTTTTTTTTTTTTCAATGGCCATCATTGACCACTAGCCATAGCCATGGTCGGGAAGGGTTGGCCTCACTTGGGCGATTGCCCTTGACGACCACAAGCAACAGTTGACCTTGCTAGGTCGAGGTTGGTTGAGGGCGAGCGCCAACCGTCCAAGCAAGACCCTCCTCACTAAATTTGGCGAGGCTGAGCCTTGCCTAGGCCGGAGCAGCCTTGTTGCGCCTTGCCTAAGTGAGGGTTAACCTCGAGAAGCCTCGCTTAGGTGAGAACGAGGTCCGGCCAGCCCTGAGTGAGGCGTGGCAAGGTCATCTTGGCCTGGGCGAGGGTTGTTCTAGCTATATCTGGTGAGGATGCCTCACTTAGGTGCGCTTGGATGGCTGGCGCTTGCCCTTGAGCCGTCGAGGCTAACCCTCACTTGTGGCTAGCGATGGCCACTAGAAAAAGAAAAGGGGAAGGAAAAAAAGAAAGAAAAGAAATTCAACAAACTATTTAAAAAATTTAATAAATTCAAAAATTAATTAAATTATTATTTAAAATGTCCATATCAACATTGACCATGCCACATCAATTAGCCGACGTCCGCATCAGCAATTTTCAACCTAAATTGGCTGGATTAACTGAATTGGTATAAATATGAAAATGTATCGAACTAAATTGATACAATTAAAAATTTTAGAATTGAATTTTTACCAATATATTGAAGAATTTTTGGATACTCTTCCCCATTCTCCACTAATGAAGATATTGGATTTCTACCACATGCTCTCAATAAATGGTATCCAATATTCATGATTCGGTCTATATGTCAATGTAGAAAGGGAGAAGACCTAACAATGAGCTCGCATGAGCACATTAGGAGGAGATTGTTAAAATGTTCATGTATCATTAGTTTAAACTTTTAAGTGAAGATATGCTGTCAATACATGAATCTCTGGATTGATTGACAATCCTTCACAACACGTATTTATCCAAAGGAACCCCAAAGAGGAACAATCCAAGAAGTGAATTATACTATTTTCAAGAAATTTTAAAGCAGCAAATTAGAAGAATATAAGAGAAAACTTTCAATGCAAAACAAAATATGCCATGGAGATCTGTCTTTTTCCCCCCTTCTCCAGAAGGACAATCTTAACAAGAATTAGTTTAGTGTATTGTTAAAGTCTGACATCATTGATTTACTTTGTTTAAGTGCTCTTTATATACATATAATTTCCAGACATTATAATAAGATATTAAAATCAGGTTCTTTCCCACTTTATTCCCACATGAGCCCCATTCCTTAAATTCCGCTTGTTATTTCTAATCATTGGTGTTTAAATTCCTTATAGGTCGTGTTGTCTATAGACATTCTAGCAGTATTATTTCCTTCCCAAGTTAAATTCTCAAAATATCAAATGTTCGTCTTGCGCTAGGGTTTTCCAGTGGCTATTTCAAGGGACGGACCAAAGCTGAAAACGAGGGCAATCCTCTCGAGGAATAAAAAACGTTGAAATTCTAGTCAACTTTGCTTCTGCCAAAGTACAATTTGTTCACGTCTGTTTTCGCATTGGTATTCTCTAGCCGCCGTTCGTTTCTTCATTGACGAAAGGACAAAGTACATCGTTTGCTCTTGGACAAGAAGACAATCTCGTGGAAGAAGATATTGGGGATTCCCAACCAGCTCGTGGTGCAAATTGTAGCTGAATTCTCAACCTAATGTTTAGAAGAGAAACTCAACCTCGCGAAGATCTTTTCTCCATGTTAATTTGCAAAGAGACAAGAAGGAGAAGCACGAGGAATTCGTGCAATATGTGCATATATCTTCCTGAATTTAGAGCAGAGACTGCTTAAATTTTTGGAAGGTGCAAATGAATTTAAGCACAACCATGTTAATAGCTACATGCCTATTCAAAACAATAATTCAACTCCTTTTGCATGGATATTATACATAATATGAACGATTTAATGTGAATAATACAGAGACTTGGGATCAGAATTGGACAATGTTATTGATCGATAAAATAACAAGGGGTGTGGGAAAGTTTTATCTCGAAATCAAACAAAATGAAATGTTTTATTGTGAATAGAAATAGTTCGTCGTGATCAAAGATCAATCAATGAAGATGCATCACTGGAATGAACATTAAAGTTAAAAGCAATGGGGGTGAAGGTGTTGCTCCACGCTACTCAAATCTCGACCCATCGTCGCCAATGATTGACATGAGAGCAATGACCATCTCTAAAACTCAGAGAGGTATCTCGGTCGCTAATCGATCGTCCAAAAGACCAGGCTCAAGGAATATCGAAAATAACTGTTAGAATATTTAAATAAATCACACATTCATCTAATAATTTAAATTTTTAAAACAATTAGTAATGACTTCACGTAATCTTCCATAATGGATGGAGTGTTGGAATATCTAAGACGCACCCATCTGCTTGAACAACACGTGGGAAATACACCCAAAACTTATCCTATCATGATAAAAGGAGGTTGAGAAGAAGAAGAAAAAAAATAAAATAATCGAAAACCATGAGCAGATAAAATGGCTCCGTGCCCTGTGAAAATATCCGGCCCACGAGAAGAACGAAAGGCCAGCGATTGCAGACCCCCGGCCGTCGTTATCCCACCCGCACCACTCCGTCCGTACACGAAAACCCCGCCACACAAATCCGATCCAGCCAGGCGGCGGGGAGACGACCGACACGTGCCGGTCCCGACGCGCCCTCTCCCCTCTCTCCCTCCCTGCGCGTCTCGACCGCGTACGGCCCGTCGCCACGTGGGGATCGTGGGATCTCGCCGACGAGACGAGGGGAGATGGCTCTCGCTGGCGAGCCGCAGGAGTACCGCGTTCAGCCGTGCGAAACCGTACGCACGCGGGAGTCAAATCTGCGCGACCCCAATGATTGATCGGAGGTGTTGACGTGTTAATTTGAGAGTTTGGCACGTTCAGCTTGGATCATCTGTGACTTGATTGCGGGCCTTTCGCAAGCGACGTGATCGTGCCCACCGGGAAAATATCACCCTCGTAGTAACGAGAACCACCGATTCTCACTCGGTGCAATTTTATATATATATATATATATATATATATATACTGATAAATTTCACATTGATAGAATCGAAAATCAGTAATATGTGATAAGACTTTATATTTTTTTTATTCATTTCTCAACATTCAACTATAAATATATAATTAATTGAGATTTGACTCAGTGACCATTTTTCAACATAAAAATGGGGAGGTGGAGGGTTCGAATCCTCACTTTCTTAGGGAGTTGGGGTAGGGACGAATTAGTTTCATGAGTAGGTTTCGACTCCCACGCCTTGTAAGGAGACAATGCAAAAGTCTGAAAATAAGAGTTAGAGTATGAATAAAATATGACTAACAAAAAAAAAAACTATAAATATACAATTAGAAACCACTTGTTTAAGCTTCTATTTTCGATAATATCTATAATTAAGATTTTTGTTTTGTTAATTTTTCATAATTTTCATGTGTCTAAATATGAAATGTGATCTATGGATTGTAGAGAATTATGGTCATTAGAGATGATGGTGATTTATTATAATAGTTCAATTAGGAGCATAGGTGGAACTTGAGTAAACTCTAGAATCAATCTTGAAACCCGTGATAAGATAGGTTTTAGGTTTTAAAAATTTAAGAACTTGTTCCGACGGATAAGTTATAAATTTCAAGTGGAATTTAGACGGAAAACGATGATTTGTTTTGATTTCAGGAGATAGGAACCTAGTAGGCTGGAGAGCGATCCAGATTGCTAGACAGTCCTCGAGTGGAGCATAAATTCGAAAGTATGTGCATGTCTTTGAAGTTCTATTTATTGTATATGGATGCTCGGACTTTCAAGCTTTACTTGAATTGAGAGACCCAACTCGACGAGCACATGTTAGTAATCAAGCCATAAAATCTTAAAGCTCGGTCGATTTCAGAGTTCAAGTTATATTTATCATTAAAGCATCCTACGTCTGCATGCATGATCTATATACTTTTAATTTACATGTCGTCTCCATCAACTTATTAGCAGCTTAAGTTTTTGGGTCGACCACTCTAATACGCTATAAATTCGTGATTTCTACTACAGTTTATTTCACACATGCGGCCTCCCATTCGTCAAATTCCACCCGTGATCCTTAATCCGGCTCTCACACATAAAACGGGATGTCGAAATATCCAACATTTGTCTACAAAGGAGGGTTTATATGTTATTTATATCCATATGATCTCTCTCTACCTATCGCGTAGATATTTTTCCATATTTGTCCATTTAATCCGGCCTAACTGTCTGTCACTACTCAAATCAGATCATCAAGACAAGCGAACCTAATCTAGTACACTCATGCAAATGGCTTTAGTGGAAGTTAGGACATTACTTAAAGTGTACTTAAAGTTGATCGATCGATGAAATTATTTGATAAGTCGCTCTCTTCTTGACCTTGGGATCAGAAAAGGTTGCGTGCTCAAGAAAATGTCTACGTTGTTTGAAAGGTCGGTCTCTTGGACTTATTCAAGTCCTGCCATAAATATCTTTTCGTGCGAATTACGTGACAACATTTGTCAAGGAGATTATCTGGAGAGATTTAGGGGGCCGAAGTAGACCACCGACCGTTCGAATTCTCTAGATTCTTGGAACATAAAAAATGTATCTAGTGATTGAATTGTTTTGGTTGTGATAAGGATTTTGTACGATCTTGTCGGTTAAAATGTTCTTTGTATAAAATCGAAGATAAGTGCACTAAAAATCTTAAAATTTGTAAAAAAAACAACTGCCCCATGACTTGTTGCTTTTATCTTATGATATCATTAGCCAAAAAAATACAATTTCATGCCATTTTTTATTTTTCATTAGCCAAATTGTAAAGTTAATGAAAGAGGGAGTTGATTGCTCCAATTTGACAAATTTTATGATTTAATTGCACTTTCTTTCATAACAAGTTCGAAACTCTTAGCACATATCCTATAAAAATAAAAGTTAAATTTCTATAGATATAAAATTCTATCCCATCTATAGTGTATGTTATGAAGTATATTAAATATTTTACAACTAAAAGCTCATTGAAAGAGTAACTCTCGAACTATAAAGCTTGCAACACCAAGCAAAATGTAGGAGTGGTCGATTTCAGATTGGATAGGCTCTCTCAAGGCCGGTTTCCAATTTTTAGGACCGGAAATCAACCCGGTCGATCCAAGACTCGGGCTAGGACCGCACCAGTCAATTCCAGGGTCAACTAGGAGCCGCCTATCCCCCAAATGCACATCAACTACTTGCAAAGAAACAGACCTGGAGCAGCTTATTCAAATGTTCACCCACGGTGTCAAAATGACAAGAAACTCAAAAAATGCCGGGGAAGCAGCATCGCTGAAGCGCACATTTCGCATGACCATGGCACATACGAAGGAACGTCAAAGGGAAGGAAGCAATGAGCAAAGAGATCAGCGAACGAAAAACTGAAGGAAAAAAAAGAAGGCAGGACTCGAGAAGAATGGTATGGTATCCCATCAATACTCGGTCATCAAGTCATGAAACCGCCGGCAGAGAGAGAGAAAGAGATGTCAAGATTAGAGGTGAACTGATCCAAAAAGGTTCGGCTCCCGATCTTCAAAACTGAGAACTAGACCGGTCCCAATGTGAACCGGCCGGATAAGGCAGGTACATGTCATTTCTCGTGTTGAATTGACCAGGTCGCTCGGTCCTAAAACGTGGAATCATTATTCCGTGGGTCATTTGTGAAGGGAATATCACGTGTCAATTTGAAAAACCTTCCACATATTTATCACACGGCGCACTCCTCTCTCCCTCCTTCCATGTATGGAGTAGAGGATCTTCTCTTGAGATTTGAGTACAAAGAAAGAGACATGTGGAGCCAAAAACATGCGGTTCATCGCGAATCAAAGGCGAACTATTTCTTCATGCCTATATATTTTTTCTAGTAGACCCTTGGAAGAAAAAAGAAAATAGAACCAGACCGAACTAGACCGCAAATTGAATAACTTTCATTTCAAATCATAATATATGAATTCAACCTAGAAAACCATAGAACCGTCCTTGAACATCTGAATCAATTTCATCCGCCCGCCACCAGACCCTTTGCCTCGACCGGCCCACCCGTTATCATGGCTCGTAACCAAGCTCGGTTCAAATCGAAACCGTCTCGGATGATCAATCGGGAACCCGAGATGGTTCGGGCCCCCGAAAAGATCCGGGCCGGAGTCTTCGAAATGCCATCTCCTGAAGCCGGCCCGACCCGCCCATTTGCCACCAAAAGGGGACGACCGAAATACATCGGATCTAACTGGAAGGCCCACATTCATCCATAATGATCTGAACGACTCTTGATAGCCCAACCTCTTTGTGCACCCTAATTCTTACCCCTCCCTCTCTTTTTTGGGCCTGGATTTGGGCCGCAAGGCCCACTACTCAGGCTTAGTGAGCAGTCAAACGGAGTGTGGTGAACGGCACGTTCGCCAAATTCTGTGTGGGGACTGGGCCAGTGCACTTTTGTTATTTATTATTATTTTATTATATATTCTGAATTTTTATTTTTATTTTTATTATTTTCTGGATTTTTAATTCCGGAAAAGGAATTAAAAACTAAATAAAAGGAAGATTAACGGAAAAGCGGGGCAGAAGGACACGTGGAGATGACCGGGATAAGACCAGATAGCCGACATGGCTGACTCGGATCGGCGTCAAGTGTCACATCCGCCTCTTGTGGATAAGGCCACTTTTGACCAGTTCCTCGTACTCCTAAAACATAAATAATTTATTACCCAAAAAAGAAATTGCTGCTATTGCTTTTATATGTAAATAACATTTTTCTCTTCCAGATCGACATTCGAGATAACACCCTCCTTTTGTCTTTAATATTTCTTCTATTTTTTTTTTTTTGTTCTTTTTTAACAAAAATGAAAAAATAAAAAGAAAAGGAAATCACAGAACTAGAGGAAAATTTCTTTATGATTTCAAGAGTAGATGGGTTGTATTGATTCATTTTTTACTCGGATCTAATTTTTTGACAGTCTTCCGATCATTTTATTGTAAGTGGAGATGTGAGCTTAACTCAAATTTATAAGTAAATTCGTTGAAAGTCCTCAAATATTTTCAATAAATAAATTATTCCAATCAATAATATATTCATCTGAGCACGAATTTCAATCGCTTTGATTACACGAAAGCAAATCGACACGGTTATTTAGAGGACAAACCACCAAACACGCTCCTCACTCCTCCTCAACCCCATGTAAGGCCTCATCATCATCTGCGCAAACAAAGAAAATGAAATTACTAAATTAGACCATACCAATTTCGAATAAATACTACTAAATTAGGCCTCATCATCATCATCATCTGTTGTCATCTGGGCCCACCATTCCGGATAACGTTTCCACGTCGGTCCCCCGCCCCCACCATATATAAATACGCACCGAAGACGGACAGATCTCCACCATCATCATCAATTCATCCGATCTTCTTCAAACCCACCGTTTCATCGATTTCAGGGTCGATTCCAAGCTCTGTCCAAGTTCTTGTTCTTTCTGTGGGAGTTTGATCGTGGTATTGCGAAAAGGGGAAGGAAAATGTTGGGGATATTCAAGAAGGGCCTGGCTCACCCGCCGCAGGAGCTCAACAGCCCGCACCCGCTGCAGGCCGCGGCGGCGACGAGGGAGCCTAAGTTCCCGAGGGAGATCTTGGAGGATTTCCTGGCTACCCATCAGTCCGGCAGCAGCAGCAGCAATGCCTTCTCGGTCAGCTTCGAAGACGGCGCTCTGCTCGCTTACGCTCGCGCCGAGAAGTCCTACTCGGTCCATCAAAGGTTAATCTTTCTCTCTTTCTCTCTCTCTCATGCGCGAGCAGTAAATTTAGAATGATGCACATTGGAAAGAGCAAGACTATAAATGTGACGCCTTCATAATGTGATTGATGCTAATTTCCGTTGAAAGTGTTTATAAACAAAGCTAGAATTGCAGATGAATTCGGAGAATAGTCGACGGCGCGTCTCATGTCGTGCTCATCGGGAGTCTTCTACTGTCTTAGCAATGCAAACCAGTCTTTCTGAATCAAAGTTCTTTTTTTTTTTTTTAAGGGAATTCTGAAATGGGAAGTTCCTGAATTTTGAGCTGATGTGTTTTTTGGTCTTTCCGGGCAGACTGTTCTGCGGCATGGACGACATCTACTGCATCTTCCGGGGCAGCCTGAACAACCTATGCAGCCTCATCAAGCAGTACGGCCTGGCCAAGGGCGCGAACGAGGCCATGCTCGTGGTCGAGGCCTACCGGACCCTCCGCGACCGGGGCCCGTACCCGGCCGACCAGGTCCTCAAGGACCTGGACGGCGGCTACGGCTTCGTGCTCTACGACGGCAAGGCCAGGACCGTCTTCGCCGCATCCGTAGGCTCCTCCGCAACATTCAATTCTGTTCATTTTAGCAACAAAAAAAAAAAAAGAGTTTTATTTCGATCTGAAATTTTTTCCAATTCTTGATGATGAATGTAGGGAGCGGAAGAAGGGGTGAGGCTGTTCTGGGGGGTTGCAGCAGACGGTTCTCTGGTGATCTCGGACGACTTGGAGGCTGTGAAAGGGAGCTGTGCCAAATCGTTTGCTCCATTCCCTGCAGGTTCGTATGCTGTAAATATCTCTCAATAATTAGGAAAATCAAGCAAGACTAATGGTTCAAATTATTGAAAATGTTTTGAAAAAAATGAGAGAATATGCTTAATAGTTAAATTAATGAAAAGGGCTTCTTTTTATTTTATTTTTATTTTAGATAATATGATTAATAATTAAAATTACTGAAAATATCTTTCGAGGTTTGTGTACTGTAAATATCTTTCAATAATTAGGAAAATCGCGATATTAATGATTCAAATTGTTGAAAACGTTTTGAAAAAAAGGAGAGAATATGCTTGATAATTAAATTACTAAAAATGGTTTTTTTTAAAGAAATTTTAACCTTTTTTTATTTTTATTTTTATTTTTTGTGGGGTAGGATGTATGTTTCATAGCGAGCATGGATTGATGAGCTTCGAACATCCGAGGAACAAGGTGAAGGCGATGCCAAGGATCGATAGTGAGGGAGTCATGTGCGGGGCCAATTTCAAGGTCGATGTCCAGTCCAAGGTTCAAGCTATGCCACGTGTCGGGAGTGAAGCTGATTGGGCAATTTGGGGCCAAAATGCATTATAATCATCCCTCAGGAAGAAACCCATTTTAAGCAAAGATCGAAAGTTCGATTCTGCCTTTGTAATTTTCTTTTTTCAATTTCCTGCTTGGATTTTTCGTTGTTATTTCTTTATCTTTTTTTTTTTTTTTATTTTCGCTCTCGAGCTGACTTTGGTGGTTTCCCATTGGGAAAGTTGCACGTCTATGCTGCTTATGTACATGTTTGACCCTTAACAACATTAATGAAAATGATTTGAATTTGGGAGCGAAAATTAGCTTGTAGAACATGAACTTAATTCGTTTGTATCTGAAATTTCAGTTTTCATCATATATCATCTTCATCGGAAGGTGTAATTGGGATTCCCCAGATTTCATCTTTTTATATTTATCGCGTTCGATTTGTTCGATGCGTTTATTTCATCGCTTCAAATTGTCCAATTGGAGTACGTACTGCCCGATTCTTGATGATGAACAGTTTTTGCGTTACTGAGCAATTTGACTCAACTTGCATGTGGCAATCACCCAATTTTTGTTGGCTCATTTTCTCGAGAGATCAATGGGGATTGTGATAAGAGACTGAAGATGGGCTATGTTCTTTGACATGGTCTACTCAGCTTCGCTGCTCACATTTTTTATTTTTCTTGCATTTCTACACATCAACTTTACAGAGTATCAAGTAGATAAAGTGAGAAAAATGAATAAATCATTCCGAAAGCAAGAATGATCTTATCATGGAATTTATTCTTGACATGTAGAGCACTCTGCTTTTAGCAATACCAGAAGATTGCCTGTGCCATACACAAGACAATATTCTTTATATGATCTATTTTCATCAAAGGAAAATGTAAATAAAAAGCAAAACAGAAATTTATTTACATTAAGAGAATTTTGAATAGCTCTTATATTATTAGTCAATTAATGAAAAGCTTGGGAGATAATATTGTAAGAAACTTATTTCTAGAGACTTCCATGTCCTTCTAACTTTTTAAACGGCCATGGTCAATTTGCCAAAAAAATAAAATAAAATAAAATATCATAATTATTCCTCATATGTGGTGCCACATTTTTTAACCTTTTCAAAGTGGTTTATATACTCGACGGGCAATGTCTAAAGAAGTCAGTGGTATGATGTCCAACAATAATGTGAAACGTTAGTAATGAAGCATAACCAAAAGTTTGTTCACCTATCAAGTAAACTTCTCCGTGATTCTAAGGCAAATGTTGATTTTTATTTTCTGATTAGTCGGACTAATGTATGCTGATGAATCCAAACTTTATCTTGACTATGAAACGATATAAAGAAAAGCACTTACACCAAATGCGTTACAAATGAAGCTCTTATTACACATATTAATCCCATATCGTATGGAAAGTAAGGTCATCAAACATTAAGTTAAAGAAAAGGATCCAGTTAACAACATTGGCCAACAAAAGTAGGGTAATGGTATATTTGGATTGAATATTGAAGAAAGAAATTACTTTAAAACAGTAGCGTTAATTTGTTTGAAAAATGAAAAAGAAAAAAATAAAAAAGAAGAAAGAAGAGCAACTAGCTCCCCATGCAACGAAATTTCACCTACTCTCACTTGGCTACTCTCCCTATTATGAGGTCAACACTAGGTCGACCAACCATGTTTAATGTACTAAGATCGTCTTCAAACCGAAGATATGCCAATTTTGTAAAGCTAATTATGGATTCAGCAATCAGAATTAGTCCATTTAAACTCTCCAACATGAGACAAAGCCCAAAAAATATCAGGGAACCCAGTCGTATGATATGGGCACAGAACCTTTCTGCATAGCCATTGCAAACAGAAAATCAAGGGGACATACCTCCCAATCTGGCAACAGATCATAACTTTTGGCCTATGTTATGTCAAACACAGTAATGCCTATGAGGGGCTGTTTTGTTTGTGTTTCTTATTTCTGTTTATGAACAGATTTTTTGTTTTTCTTTTTCCTAGGAACAAAGAAAGAACAGAAAAAAAAAAAAAAAAAAAAAAAAAAAACTTGTTTCTTGTTTCTGGAACAATTTTTAAGAATAAATTTTCTCTCTCCGTTCTTTTCTTCTTCTTTTCTTCTTCTTTTTACTTTGGCAACGTCGCTGAGGGCCGGCAACCTCGTCGGAGCGTCGCCGGCCCCTAGCAAGGCTCAACCTCACCTTGGTTGGGCGAGCTCGAGCTCGACCAAATCCGGCACCGCCGAGCTCACCCAACCACCCTCGCCAAGCCATCGCTAGGTCAGCGTCGCCTGGCGGTGGGCCGGGCAAGCTCGGCCTCGCCGGATCTGGGCAAGCCCAAGCTGGCCCAGCCAAGGCAAGGCCGAGCCTCACCGTGGTTGGGCGAGGCCACTGGCCCTCGCCGGCCGGTCGTCGGCCATAAGGAAGAAAAAAAGAAAAAAGAAAAAGAAAAAAATAGAAAAATATTAAAAAATTAAAAGAAACAAAAAAAGAATACAAATTTACCAAACATGTTTTTACATTCTTTTTTTTTCTTATTCCAGGAACAAGTTTACCAAACGTGTTCTTCTGGTAAAAAATTATTTCTCGGAACAGAAATAGATTTTTCTATTTCTGTTCCCTAAAATATTTTTTGAACAGAAACACAAACAAACGTACCCTAATTCTCTAAACTTCGAGCTTAGTAGCAATCAAATTCGGCACAAAATGAAGGTGACCGGAGAAATTACTTTTGGAAGAGAAACAAGTAGATAAGATATGAAAGGTACAAGCCAGACTTGAGGAATTAGCCAAATGAAATGAAAAAAGTGAAGGCAGCAGATATGTTGCATATAAATTGATGACATAGTCAAGTGTTCACTATTAATGAGAGATTGTTCTTTATGTAAAAATCGAAGGTAAGTGCACTAAAAATCTTAAAATTTGTAGGAAAACAATTGCCCGATGGCTTGCTGCTTTTATCTTAATAAATTTTCTTACGATATCATTTTTTTCTTTTATCTATTTTTTTTTATATATAAAATTTTTATTATATATATATATATATGATATGGAGAAAATAACAATAAAAATTCTTTTTTTTTAGCAAAAAAAAAGTCATGTTGGTATTTTTTGTTAGCCAAATTGTAAAGTTAATGAAAGAGGGACTTGTTTGCTTCAATTTGACAAATTTTATGATCTAATTTTACTTTCTTTCGCAACAAGTTCGAAGACTCCTAGCGCACATATCCTATAAAAATAAAAGTTAAATTTCTATAAATATAAAATTCTATCCCACCTATAGTGTATGTTATGAAGTATATTAGAAATTTACAACTAAAAGCTCATTGAAAGAGTAACTCTCGACCTATAAAGCTTGCAACAACAAGCAAAATGTAGGAGTGATCGATTTCAAATTGGATAGGCTCTCTCAAGGCCGGTTTCCAATTTTTAGGACCGGAAATTAAGCCCGGTTGATCTAAGACTCGGCCTAGAACTGCACCAGTCAATTCCAGGGTCAACTAGGGAACCTGCCTATCCCCCAAATGCGCATCAACTACTAGCAAAGAAACAGACCTGGAGCAGGTCATTCTCAAATGTTCACCCACGACGTCAAAATGACAAGAAACTCAAAAAATGCTGGGGAAGCAGCAACGTTGATGCGCACATTTCGCATGACCACGGCGCATACGAAGGAACGTCAAAGGGGCAGAAGCAATGAGTACGGTGTTCGGACGGGAGGACGGTCTGATGCTGCTCCTCTACTCACTTGAACTCTATCCCATCGATACTCAGTCATCAAGTCGTGAAATCGCCGGCAGAGAGAGAGAGATGTCAAGATTTAGAGGTGAACTGATTCAAAGGGGTTCGGTTCCCGATCTTCAAACCCGAGAAATAGATCAGTCCCTATGTGAACCAGTCGAATAAGGTAGGTTCAGGTCATTTCTCGTGAAGTGGCTCAGTCCTAAAACGTGGAATCATTATTCCGTAGGTCATTTCTGAAGGAAATATCACGTGTCGATTTGAAAAACCTTCCATATATTTATCACACGGTGTACCCTCTCTCTCTCCCTCCCTCCCTCCTTCCTTCCATATATATAAAATAGAGGATCTTCTCTTGAGATTGAGTACAAAGAAAGAGACATAGGCCTGGCACAACATTTTTTGAAGTTCTCGGTACTGGTGTTCACAATAACAACGGGCTTGGGAAAATATTTTGTATTTCGCAAACATTTTTAAAAACTCATTGGTCAAATATCAGTATTCCCGATCTTGAAAGCCCAATGTAGGTCCGAACCTACTTTGAGCATTCGGCATTTTGGAAATGCAAGTTCACTGTTCATCCGCATCACTATTCATCTTTTTCCCCATTCGTCTTTGTCTTCCTCGCTGAGAGTCGGGCTTCTCCGGCAGTCGCCACCGCCGCCTAGGGGTCACGCGTCTCCGATGACCACCGCCTGGGGTGGCGCAACCCACGACCCAGGCCGCGTCGCCTGTTGCGTGTGAACCAGGCAACGCCGCTTGGGTCCGCGCGACCTGAGGCCGCCATATCTGGCCTCTATGACCTTAGACGACGGTGTCACTTGAGGTTGTGCCCTAGGCGGCATCGCCTGAGGTCGCAACCTCAAGCGGCCAAATTTGGCCGTTTGGCGTGGGATTTGATTTTCAGATTAAAAAAAATAAATAAATAGCAAAAGCCCATTACAAATGTGAGTTTTGCCAAATGGTATTTATGCTAAAATTACCTTTCAATGCTATTTGAGATTATAATTTACTAAACGGTGTAACATTTCGGAAAACCCCTTTACCTCAAAAATATTTACATTCTCCCAAAGGCATTTCCCTAAAGTTAAACCAAACGAGCCCATAAGGTGCAAAAAACCAGCGGTTCATCGCAAATCAAAGGTGACCTACTACTTCATGCCTATATATATTTTCTAGTAAACCCTTAGAAGAAAAAAGAAAGCCAAACCAAACCAAATCGGACCACAAACTCAATAACTTTCATTTCAAATCATAATGTGTGAATTTGACCTAGAAAACCATAGAAGGGCCCTCAAACATCTGAATCAATTTCATTCCCCCGCCACCAGACCCTTTGCCTCGCCGGCACACGTTCATCCAAATTTGATCCGAACGACTCTTGATAGCCCACCGTTTTGTTCATGGTTTAGAAGATTTCGAGAGTGCCCCTTAATTTTTGCTCTCTCTCCCTTGGGCCTGGATTTGGGCCACATAACTCAGGCCCAACGGCAGTCAAACGGAGTGGTCAACGACTTATGAAACACCGATACTCTCTAAGAACTTTCGTGTCGTGTCGAACACTTCGACACGTGTCCGACACTTTCCATACTCGGTCAACACGTGTTGGAAAATCCGACACTTAGTCAACTTTTTCGAAACTCGAGTCGGAATTTTAACATACGAGTAAAAATGAAAGGTCAAATATATATATATATATATATATATATATATATAAATAAAACACAATAATAAAAATAATAAATGGAGAAAGAAGAAAAACTTAGTGTTCTTTTCTGACTCCCACTTCCCGTGATACATAATTCATCTCTTAAGTTTTTTGTTTCTCCTCTTCTAACATATTTAACATGTGAGTTCAAAATATGGAATGCTTGTTTTTTCTCCAAATTTTATGAATTATTGAAATAGAGTTGAATTTGTCAAATTGAAATAATAAATGATATTAATAAATGACAGATTAATTAGTGTAAATTCATTCTATGCTTTTTTTATTTATTTATTTATTTATGAATTTGATTCAAATTAATTCTATTGAAATAATCATAAAAATGATAATTTACAACGTGTCGGAATTTTCTGTTTTTTGAAAAATGACATGTCGGCGTGTTGTGTCGTGTCGTGTCGTGTTGCGTGTTGTATATAAGTGTCGGTGCTACTTAGTCAACGACATGTTTGCCGATTCTGTGTGGGACTGGGTAGGGGTGTGTATGGTCCGGGCGGGCGGTTCTCGACCTAGAATCGGGAATTGCCCGCTAAGGACCGGTTCCGAAAAATTGAAACCAGGATCCATCCGTTTGTTGCATGGATCCACCCGGGAATCGGACCACCGGTCCGGTCCGGTTCCCGGGTGGATCCATGGAATTGATCTTGACACGAAACAATTTTGGTTTTCAACATAGAACGACTACGTGACATCAAAGCAAGCCAAAGAAAGAAAAACCAAATTTAAGTACGTGGAACAAAGATTCATTTATTGCAACTATAAATGTATCTTGTAAATAAATAAAAACGCGAACAGATGGAATGCAACATTCTCCCGTTTCCTGCTTGCAAGTAACCACAGATGGCTAAATTATGTGTCATTTTTCTAGAAAACTAGAGGTATTACTATCAAATAAGTCTAATACATTCCTTTATATTGCATCTCACATTATTGGTGTCCTTAACTTTTAAAAATATGTAAAAGGCATAGCCGCAAAAAACGCCAAGTAACTAGTCCATGTAGTTCGTGAAGACTTCAAATTTTGTGACTTGAAGATACAAAGCAATAAGTTTTTTTTTTTGGTTCAGGAGGAACCAGCTTGCACCGATAGTGCGTCGTAAATCCCCCAGTGACGCTAGCAGGAAACCACCACCCCGACGCCACGCTTAAATCGCCAAATGATCTGCCAGCCTCCCTACAACTTGCGTTGCAAGGGCTTCGAACTCTCGACCTTCTCCTGACAAAGGTCTAAAGCCTACCCAGCGGAGCCACCATAGTCGATGGTGCAATAAGTTAATATACAAGTAATCATTTACTTCCAAACGGGACCAGTTGTTCTTCGACGATACATAGATCTGATGCTCTTCACAGCCTTCTTGAATTGCATACTTTTTTTATTTAGTAACGTTGCTGCGTAACATGTCTCTAGTAAACGAGTGATCTTACATGCTAACGCTTCCAATTTTAGTTCAACATAAAAGCTACGTTGCTTGCTAAAATGACCTTTATCACCCATACACATCCCCAGTTGGACATGATCAATTTAGGTGTACGAATGCAAAGCCTCTATAATAATAGCAGATGAACTGCTTTCAAACGGAGTTCAATCAAATGGGCAGGGAGTGTGTATATCCATAGATATGATTTACAGACTAATGTTGCCTATACCATGTTTGTTGTCCATGACTGTTTCGACTCGAGGAAGTTGGCATACCTATAAACATGCTTATGTCAATTCCCGCTTGGGGAGGATAGCAGTAGCGAAGGAGCAGGGGCGGCGGCGTCAACGCTCGAGGAGGAATCAAAATGGCGATAGAAGGAACCGAGGAAGAGACCGAGAGAGAAAGACAGAACCGAAGACGAAGAGACAGTGAGATGAGATCTAGGGTTTGTTTTAGTAATTTTTTTTTTATAATATTAAAAATTAATCGGTCCGGTCCGGGTGGACAGGTGAGCGGGCAGACAGATCCGCTCATGGAACCGGAAACCGAACTAGTACCCCTTGGTTCCTCCCGGTCTGGTTCCGAGCGGTTCGGGCGGATCCCGATTCTTTTGCACACCTCCTAGGGCTGGGGTTGTGGACTTTTTTTTTTTTTTTTAATTCCAAGAGAGGAATAAAAAATTCAATAAATGGGGTAGGAGAGGATGTGGAGATGACTAGGATAAGACGAGATAACCGACATGGCTGACTCGGAGTCGGATCGGCGTCAAGCGTCACATCCGCTTCTTGTGGATAAGGTCACTTTTGACCAGCTCCTCGTACTTCTAAAACTTACAAATTTATTACCCAAAAAAAAATTTGTTGCTATTGCTTTTATATATAAATAACATTTTTCTCTGCCAGATCAACATTCGAGATAACACTCTCTTTTTGTTTTTAATATTTCTTTTAGTTTTTTTCTTTTTCCTTTTTTTGGACAAAAAAGAAAAAAAATTACAAAGCTAGAAGAAAATCCCTATGATTTCAAGAGAAGAGTTGTATCAATTCATTTTTTACTTAGATTTAATTTTTTTGGTCTTTCGATCATTTTATTTAGCGAGAAATGTAGGCTTAACCTATACTTATAAGCAAACTCGTTGAAAATCGTCAAATATTTTCAATAAATAAATTATTCCAATAAATATCATATTTTATGAGCACTTCGTACAATTTCACTTGCTTTGATTAGACGAAAGCAAATCAACACGGTTACTTAGAGGATGAACCGCCAAACACAGTCCTCATCATTATCTGCGCAAACAAACAAAATGAAATTACTAAATTAGACCATACCAATTTCGAAAATTTACACGTGGCCTGTTGTCATTGGGCCCACCATTCCGGATAACGTTTCCACGTCGGTCCCCCTCCCCCCACCATATATAAATACGCACCGAAGTCGTTCAGATCTCCACCATCATCATCACTTCATCCGATCTTCTTCAACCCACCGTTTCATCGATTTCCAGGGTCGGTTCCAAGCTCTGTCCAAGTTCGAGTTCTTGTTCTTTCCGTGGGAGTTTGCTTGTGGTTTTGCGAAACAAGGGAAGGAAAATGCTGGGGATATTCAAGAAGGGCCTGGCTCACCCGCCGCAGGAGCTCAACAGCCCGCACCCGCTGCAGGCCGCGGCGGCGAGGGAGCCCAAGTTCCCGAGGGAGATCTTGGAGGATTTCCTGGCTACCCATCAGTCCGGCAGTAGCAGCAGCAATGCCTTCTCGGTCAGCTTCGAAGACGGCGCCCTGCTCGCTTACGCTCGCCCCGAGAAGTCCTACTCGGTCCATCAAAGGTTAATCTTTCTCTCTCTCTCTCTCTCTCTCTCATGCGCGAGCAGTAAATTTAGAATGATGCACATTGGAAAGAGCAAGACTATAAATGTGACGCCTTTATAATGTGATTGATGGCAATTTCCCTTGAAATTGCATCTAAGCAAAGCTAGAATTGCAGATGAATTCGGAGTATAGTCGACGGCGCGTCTCGTGTCGTGCTCATCGGGAGTCTTCTACTGTCTTAGCAATGCAAACCAGTCTTTCTGAATCAAAGTTCTTTTTTCTTTTAAGGGAATTCTGAAATGGGAAGTCCCTGAATTTTGAGCTGAATGTGTTTTTTGTCTTTCCGGGCAGACTGTTCTGCGGCGTGGACGACATCTACTGCATCTTCCGGGGCAGCCTGAACAACCTGTGCAGCCTCATCAAGCAGTACGGCCTGGCCAAGGGCGCGAACGAGGCCATGCTCGTGGTCGAGGCCTACCGGACCCTCCGCGACCGTGGCCCGTACCCGGCTGACCAGGTCCTCAAGGACCTGGACGGCAGCTACGGCTTCGTGCTCTACGA
Source organism: Eucalyptus cloeziana (assembly GCA_014182715.1). Classification (NCBI taxonomy): domain Eukaryota; kingdom Viridiplantae; phylum Streptophyta; class Magnoliopsida; order Myrtales; family Myrtaceae; genus Eucalyptus; species Eucalyptus cloeziana. The sequence goes on from CM024637.1 coordinate 11,490,186, forward strand.
CGGCAAGGCCAAGACCGTCTTCGCCGCATCCGTAGGCTCCTCCACAACATTCAATTCTGTTCATTTTAGCAACAAAAAAGGAAATTGAATTTCTTTAAATCTGAAATTTTTTCCAATTCTTGATGATGAATGTAGGGAGCGGAAGAAGGGGTGAGGCTGTTCTGGGGGGTTGCGGCAGACGGTTCTCTGGTGATCTCGGACGACTTGGAGGCTGTGAAAGGGAGCTGTGCCAAATCTTTTGCTCCATTCCCTGCAGGTTCGTATGCTGTAAATATCTCTCAATAATTAGGAAAATCGCAAGATTAATGATACAAATGATTTAAAAAATTTTGGAAAAAAAGGAGAGAATGTGCTTTATAATTAAATTAATGGAAAGTGCTTCTTTTTATTTTTATTTTTATTTTGGATAATATGATTAATAATTAAATTACTGAAAATATCTTGCAAGGTTTGTGTACTGTAAATATCTCTCAATAATTAGGAAAATCGTGACATGTTTAAAAAAAAAAAAGGAGAGAATATGCTCGATAATGGAATTACTGAAAATGGGCATTTTTAATTTTTATTATTTTTATTTTTGTGGGGCAGGATGTATGTTTCATAGCGAGCATGGATTGATGAGCTTCGAACATCCAAGGAACAAGGTGAAGGCGATGCCAAGGATTGACAGCGAGGGAGTCATGTGCGGGGCCAATTTCAAGGTCGATGTCCAGTCCAAGGTTCAAGCTATGCCACGTGTCGGAAGTGAAGCCGATTGGGCAGTTTGGGGCCAAAATGCATTATAATCATCCCTTAGGAAGAAACCCATTTTAAGCGAAGACCGAAAGTTTGATTCTGCCTTTGTAATTTTCTTTTTTCAATTTCCTGCTTGGATTTTTCGTTGTTATTTTCCTTTTTTTTTCCTACTCTCGAGCTGACTTTGGTGGGTTTCCCATTGGGAAAATTGCACGTCTTTGCTGCTCATGTACATGTTTGATCCTTAACAACAATAAAAAAAATTATTTGAATTTGGGAGCAAAAAATTAGCTCGTAGAACATGAACTTAATTCGTTTGTATCTGAAATTTCGGTTTTCATCCTATATCATCTTCATTGGAAGGTGTAATTGGTATCCCCCAATTTTCATCTTTTTATATTTGTTGCGTTCGATTTGTTCAATGTGTTTATTTCATCACTTCAAATTGTCCAATTGGAGTACATGCTGCCTGATTCTCAATGATGAACAACTTTTGGGTTACTGAGCAATTTGACAAATTGCATGTGGCAATCACCCAATTTTTGTTGGCTCATTCTCTCGAGAGATCGATGCGAATTGTGATATCAGACTGAAGATGGGCTATGTTCTTTAACATGGTCTACTCAGCTTTGCTGCTTACATTTTAATTTTTCTTGCATTTCTACGCATCAACTTTACGGAGTATCAAATAGATAAAGTGAGAGAAATGAATAAATTATTCCAAAAGCAAGGATGATCTTACGATAGCCAAAACGAGAATAAACCATCAAGAAGGTTTCCGCACTACATTTCAACTGGTCTACCCAATGATTTTACAATAGACAGGTAGAGAGCCGAAATATAACAAGAAGCATGAATAACCAACCAGCCGTTCTAAAACAGCTTGTCGAATGGAATTTCGACAGTTTGGTAGCTCATATGAACAGTATTTAGAGTAAAATTCGCTTTTTTTCGATTGTCAAGGCGATGCAAATGGATTTAACTACTTCATCACTAGTAGCAACAGCTTCACAAACAATCCAGTCAATAAGATGTAAAACAGTCATCTAATTACAAGTGCACTATCTCTAGGGGGGAAAATCAGTCTTCCATTTTAGGGAAGGAAGAGAAAATTGGCAGATATGACCCATTTAAGCTTTCAGACAGAAATTGGAGGTGAAAGTTAGCTGATGCACCAAACATTCTGTGTGCACATCCAGAAACTCGATCAGATTCTCACCAACAGGATTGACAAGTAGAAATCTGCATTAACTTGAGGTGTATATGTACAATGACCAAGCAATGGCTTGTCTATGAAGATAATCAAAATGCACTTTTTCTCGCAAATTTTGAACACAATGGAATTGGAGTTAAGTTATCTTCTGACGGCCGAATAGGACATGGGAAGATAGATCACTTGACATCCACGAAGATCTGCAAGTATCCAGAAGAAATCATTAAAACGAACCAACAGCATATCATGTGACCCGTCCAATACCAATAAATTAGATTACGAGATCCACCAAGTAAAAAACGATGTTGATTTTGCTGACAATTCCTAGTCAACACTAGAAATTCATATCGAGCATGGTATGTTGGAAATGGCAGCTCAAGTATGTAGCAAAACCATTTTGTGAATGACCTGTATGGCTTAATGCAATTTTAAGTGTGTGGGGAAAAAATTCATAGGAAACCTTCTTACTTTTGAGATTAAAGAGCATATGCTTGTGATAGGTACAAAGAGTTTTATCATGGAATTTATTTTTGACATGTAGAGCACTCTGCTTTTAGCAATACCAGAAGATTGCCATGCCATACACAAGGCAATGTTCTTTATATGATCTATTTTCATCAAAGGAAAATGTATATAAAAAGCAAAACACAAATTTATTGATACATTAAGAGAATTTGAATAGCTCTTAAATTATCAGTCAATTAATTATAGGCTTAGGAGATAATATTGTAAGAAACTTATTTCTAGAGACTTTCATGTCCTTCTAACTTTTTAAATGGCCATGGTCAACTTGCCAAAGAAAATAAAAGAAAATAAAATATCGTAATTATCCATCATATGCGGTGCCACATTTTTTAACCTTTTCAAAGTGGTTTATAGACTCAACAGACAATGTCTAAAGAAGTCAGTGGTATGATGTCCAACAATAATGTGAAACGTTAGTAATGAAGCATAACTTAAAGTTTGTTCACCTACTAAGTAAACTTCTCCATGATTTTAAGGCAAATGTTGATTTTTATTTTCTGATTAGTCTAACTAATGTATGCTGATGAATCCAAACTTTATCTTGACTATGAAATGATATAAAGAAAAGCACTTACATCAAATGCATTACAAATGAAGCTCCTATTACACATATTAATCCCATATCTTATGGAAAATAAGGTCATCAAACATTAAGTTAAAGAAAAGGTTCCAGTTAACAACATCGGCCAACAAAAGTAGTGTAATGGTATATTTGGATTAAATATTGAAGAAAGAAATTACTTTAAAACAGTAGCATTAATTTGTTTGAAAAATGAAAAAGTAAAAAAAAAAAAAAAAAAAAAAAGAAGAAAAAAGAGCAACTAGCACCCTATGCAACGCAATTTCACCTACTCTCACTTGGCTTTGGCTACTCTCCCTATTATGAGGTCAACACTTGGTCGACCAACCATGTTTAATGTACTAAGATTGTCTTCAAACCGAAGATATGCCAATTTTGTAAAGCTAATTATGGATTCAGCAATCAGAATTAGTCCATTTAAACTCTCCAACATGAGACAAAGCCCAAAAAATATCAGGTAAACCAGTCGTATGATATGGGCACAGCAACTTTCTACATAGCCATTGCAAACAGAAAATCAAGAGGACATACCTCCCAATCTGGCAACAGATCATAACTTTTGGCCTCTGTTATGTCAAACACAGTAATGCCTGTAATTCTCTGAACTCCGAGCTTAGTAGCAATCAAATTCTGCACAAAATGAAGGTGACTGGAGAAATTACTTTTGGAAAAGAAACAAGTAGATAAGATATGAAAGGTACAAGCCAGACTTGAGGAATTAGCCAAATGAAATGAAAAAGGTACAGGCAGCAGATATGTTGCATATAAATTGATGACATAGTCAAGTGTTCACTATTAATGAGAGATTCATTAAGCACTGTACTATTCATCCACACAATTATATCATCAAGAACTGGAACAATTTGAGACGAGAAAATAAGCAGCTCCTCCTCCCCCCAACAAAAAAAACACCCACGAAAAAAAACAAAAAAAAAGAAGCTAACGGCAAGTCCAAAAGGCAAAATTCTGACTTTGATGTGACATCAGTAGACCTAGTGAACATAAAGACACTGCAGCTAGCCCAGTCATATCATGAAAGGTACCTTGAGGTAAGGCCATGTTTTTGCCGGACGTACTTCAATTTATGAATGTATAGCATTACTAAGGCAACCAATAAATTAAATTTAAGAATTGAGAAGCTAAGGAAATACTCATCAGACTCAGGCGTGTTTGCTACATGATTAATGGATTGGAAATTAATGGATTGGAAAAAAATTTTTACTCAACCTGTTCTTTTCTTATGCATGATGCCCCTCATAATTTTTAAAACCTGACCTTAATTCTAATTGTGGATCACCTACTGCATGCAGATGCAAATGGGACTAAAAGTAACTTCTTCCACATTCTTGTATTCAATAACATCATAAACTGACCAAATAACACTGGCAGGGGCACAATGCAGTGCACATCATCAAAGAAAATCTACCATGATTCGTGAGTCACAAATTTAGATAACAAGTTCCAAACCAAGCAGAAAAACCAGCATAGGAAGCTCAATTACTTAGAGAATAATTGCACTGTAGTAGATAAGACATCACAGAAGCTACACAAAGGTATAGTGAAAGAATCCAGGTAAAAAGTTTGAAGAACATTTTTCGTACCAGTGCGAAATCTGATGAACCGAATGCCTCCACCTTTGGTAAAGCCTACAAGATTCAAATCAACATTTCAATAAAATAAGTAATCAAAATCCTCACTGACGTAAAAGGCACATATTTCCAAGTCACACCAATTTGACTTCCCATTAGATCCACCTGCTGCATGCTATCAGATGATGACACAAGCTTAAACAACAATAGAACGGCATGCTACTCATGTATTTCATCACCAGACATTAGGTAAGTCTACTTCGATACAGGTTTCAGTCCTGTCCAGGCTATTATAACATGTATTTCATCACCAGACAAGCTAGATAATCCAATTACCATCTTTTGAAGACCATTAACCATAACAGCCCTGTCCTCAGCTAATTCATTCTGTGATAACCAAACTTCAAAAGGGCCCAAATCTTGGTCCATCAAGTTCATGAGATTGAAGTGTACCTGCAGCGTGCATTAGTAATAGCGCATTCCCAAATGTTTCTCGGCAAAGAAATAAGCATTTTCTGGGAGAACATAACATTTAGGCAACTAACCGAGAAGGATCTTCCCAAGTTAATATTGTTTGGAGACTCTACAATACGCAAGTCAATCTCTTTGCGGGTGATGGCCTACAAAAGAAAACCATTTGAGAAATGGATATAATCTTCAGTATCAGCTAGTGGTCAAAGTTACAATGGAACAACGTTCATAAAGGGCTCACATTGCAGTTTTTCAAATTTAAATATTTCAAGTTTACATAATGCATAGCCATGCCCTAACAGTTTTCCCCTCAAAATACATCCTCTCGTAAAAGCACAAGTAGATTATCAGCTAAAATACCCCATGGTTCGTAAACTTGTTAAATTTGCTTGTCTACTGTTACCATGGCATTTTCCAAGCAATAGCTTAAGTTATATGCCAGATCAACCATTCTATGACCCTTCATTTAAGTGTACCAAAACATCACCACAAACAGACAATCCACAAGCAAAAGCATATCGCACCCAGCTAAAACCTAAGTTCATCATTGACCCCAAACTATAACAACCATCACAAAAAGAAAATTCAAAGTACAACTAAGTAACACAAAAGAGAATCTAACAAAATGAAGCAAACAGAGCAACTGCAAACCACTACATAAAGAGCAAATACAAATACTTATTCTTTCTAAGTAATGGACGTCAGATGAACTAGAATTTCCTATCCACAAGCTCGAAGGAGGACACTTACAGTCCCAAGAATCTGCTGTGTCTGTAAACGACCAGGTTCGCCCAGATTTGTGCGCCATGTGATCTGAAGCTTACCAAGAACATTATTTCCCTCAACTTTCACTTGTCCATTACTCTGCGAGGATGATTTCAACTGATAAAGATAGTTCTGAATTCCTCCACCTGATCTGATCAGGACCGGTGGCTTAAATACCTCTCTGTAAGTCAAAAAAATCATTGCCTCTTGGCATTCAAATTTTTTATGAATAGAACAGCATATAATCTGTGGATTTTACTGAAGAAATCCTTTACATACTTAGCTGAAGAATAAATCTCGGACTGGTGCTCATCAGCCTTTAAGATTGTTGCACCCCAGTATTGTGCTGGCTCAAAATCAACTTGGTCCATATACAAGTTTGATTTGGTGTGATTTTCAATGCACGCTTCCAGAAATGTAGTTTCCTGGTATATGTTTTCAAGTTGTCACATCCTAATAGGGAGGAGCAGCATACTGACATGTTTTGTCCTCAGCATATAGGGTATTTGTTCCATGGTATGAAAAAAATGTCAACCAAAATGGTTAAAGGTTGAATCTCATAAATGTAGATAATGCAATGAGCTTGATTATCAGCATTTGTGGAGCTGTCTTAACTAGGATTTTGGACAAAATCTTACTAGGTTGGACAGCTTCAAATATGCTCTGTGAGAGATGTGAGAGAAAGGCATGGTAGTTTGCAAGTTATGGTGATCAAGCTTATGCCTGAAAGGATCAAAGCAACATCCAATATGGACTACAGAGACACAACTTCTAGCATGTCATAACAAGGAAATAAGTTTCCTCTCAACAGATTTCTGGACATTGCTATTATTCGACAAGTATTTGTAAGACAATCATCTCCTATAGAGAGGAATGCACCTGAACAAAAGATGAGAGAGGAGTCTCCTCATCCAACCACAAGGCAAACACAACGGCCCTCTAATGAGAAAAGGATATGGCAGAGCACACAGGAGTCCAATATTGTAAAACAAAGAGACCCATGCAAACTCTGAAATGCTAAAGATATTCACCGGGGGGGGCGGGGGGTGGGGGCGGGGCGGGGCACGGGGCACAGAGAGAGAGAGAGAGAGATGAGGTGAATGAAAACAGAACAAATCATTTAAAGAACCAAAACCATTAACCAATTAGCTAATTCGATCTTTTACATTAAGCTATCTAATCTGATGACAAAATTAATTGCCACTAAAACTTCTGCAAAGAGCTAATAACAGGATCTAGCACGTGGTTCCTGTAAATGCAATATAAACATCGAGATAAAAACCGTAACTTACATTAACTAAATTAGCCAATCTCAACCTACCTTGACCACACGGACCTGCAAAGACAAAAGAAAATAGTAAGACAGATTTCAAACAATATATCATGCATAAACAACTGAGAAATTTTGTCACTGCCATAACAGCACAAAAGAAGCAATGTTGTCTACGCATACATAATATTCAAATTTCAACTATTAAAAGAAATACCATTTTGCAGCCAAATGAACACTAAGATGATACCTTTGTCTTCACGGAAAGTGGATTCGCAACAACGAATTTGAAAAACTGAGGAAGATATTTTCTTTCTCCATCGCCATCAGAATACAATGCCGTGCAAACCAGGCTGAAGAAGAAGAAGAAGAAGAAGATTAGCAAAACATATGAGATGCACAAGTTCGAAGCATAGACACCTTTGCACACCTAATCGAACGCGCATGTAAGTTCATCGAAACAAAGTATAGCAAAACTCACGTGTGAGCTCCAAGTTCCTTCACATCATGTTCCACAATAAAATCATAACGCCCTCCCGCACGTATCGTTTCCACCGGAGACTTGGAAGTATCCAAAAGCAAAATCCGCTGCCTCTCGGTTTGAATTTCCGCCTGTAAACTAATCTTTCAGATAGACATACTAATCACCAACAACCAGAGCAAACCAATTGAATCTAAACACGTCTACGCCCTCTTCCCTTCTCATCATCGACAATGCCATAGATAGGCAAGCAAACGGACACCAACCGAAGACAATAAAGCTCGATCATCGAACTACTCGACTTCGAAATCCGCATCTAAGAGCCGAACGCACCGACCTTAATCGTGACGTCCCTGACTTCGAAGCTCGAGCTGTTGTTGATACTGATGTAGCTGCAGAACGTCTCTCCCAGATAAATCGCCCTGCAAAACGCCCGAACAACAGCTCGAATCAGCGCGCCGACCGAACCGAAATCATTTCCGACGACACACGAATTCCTCTCCAAAGAGAACTTCAATCCAAACGACGAAGAAGAAGAAGAAGAAGAAGAAGAAGAAGCACTCGAGATCAAGTCCGATCGATACCCGAAGGCCTGGGGGAGGAGGAGGAGGCCGGAGAGGCCCATGGCGTCGGCGGGGTGGCGGAGGACGAAGCGGGAGCGGTAGGTGGGGTCGGCGGCGGCGGCGGCGGGGTCGGAGGGGAGGAGGTGGGAGGCGAGGAGGGAGGGGGAGGCGGGAGGCGGCGAGGGGGTCGTCGAGGATGTCCTCGCCGGCGAGGAGATCGGAGGGGTGGACGAGGAGAGGGGGTTCGACGAGGAAGGAGGGGCGGCACAGCCGCATCACCCGGAAGGCCAGCGAGTGCGGCCCCTGCGTCGTGCTCATCTCTCTCTCTCTCTCCGATCGCCGCCGACGAAGAAGAAGATCTCTCTCTCTCTCTTTCAGAGTCTGAGATTCAGTTCGGTTTTGAAGTTGTGTACGTCGGAGAAGTTCTTCAAACGCCGGACGATCGAAGCATCCATTTTTTACGATCCTTAGAAAATATATTTCTTTAAAATAATCGCTCGAATAATTTTAAGTATTTAATCAATAAAAATAATTTCATCGTCGACAGTAACATACATCTAAATATTTCCGTTAAAAATAAAAAATACACTTTCCAATCATTTAAAATCATCTATTTTTCGTAAAATAAAACGACATGGTGACGTGAATTTCACGCGAACAAATTTTACCATATATTTGAAAGTATTTTTTTATGACATCACTTTGACATGGCTAATCACCATGTGTGTATGCAAATATTGTTCGACTGCATAGGTCTCCAAGAAAATGACCTCACTTAATGAATTCAACGAGAAAATAGAAATGTGATACAATTCTCTAGTGTTAAATTATAAGTTAATAGGAGTAAGAACAGTTTAATCACTTGGCTTATTAAAATAGGATGTATTTGATAACATTTCTACTCCCAAAATAATTTTTTCCATTTCTATTCCCGAGACAAAATTCTCTAATCACTTTCTTATTCCTAAAAATTAAAAAAAAAAAAAAAAAAAAAAGTTAATTAATGTTATCCGATGATTTTTTATTCTTTTTCTATTTCAAAGAACAAAAGAATAAGAAAAAAAAATATGATTACCAAATAGACCTTAAATACGATATACTATGACCAATGCGGATTAATCTGAATTACAACCACAATCACACCAGCCGACGCACATCACCGGAATTTTATAGGCCGGCGCACATCATTTGCCGCCTCTTTCCGGCATCCATTTGTCCCTGACGAATGCAGCAGGGAGAAAGAACCACTTCTTGACAGACCAGGAATCAGAGAGGCATAAACATAAGGAGAGACCACCAATTTTAAGCCTCAAGCTCAGAGAAACTGGAGGGAATTGCATTGTGATGCCTCTCCATCGTGGCATGACAAATTACGGTGTTCTTGGGCCAGAAAAGAGAATGCACATGAAGAACAAGATATAACCATCTCAGCTGTATGAATAGGCAAATCAATTCCTTTACAGCAGTTTTTCATCAGTACTTGCCGCGCTATCTGAGACTATGGTAATTACACAAAAACACAACATGCTCTAGTAGAAGAAGGAACCAAACAGATCGGCCGCCTTCAAAGCGGCACCATTCTTGCTGTCGAGGTTAAGAATCTTTGCTGGAGCAAGTTATTCTACTGAAACACTATAATGTACAAAGATGTAGTCATCAGGCCTTCCCAAGGCAGCCAGCGCATCTCAACTTTCTTCAATACTGGAAGCCAAAAACATTGCCCTCTTGATAACCTTCCCATAATTAGCCATTCGGGATGAACTTAGCAAGATCGTCCGCATGGAACATGGAACGGATCCAAAAATGAGAAGATAGGAGAAACATTCATTTATACACTGGAGGAGAAGGGACAGGGAACAAGGGCCATTTACACAACTCGGACCCAAGCTCCACCACAGATGGGACATCCGTGAACCCACCGGCTGATCCAATAGGTCTCCCGCTCATTTTGATTAGGTGGACTAGCAGAGCCCGGCGAAGCAAAAGCACAAGTCTGCCTCAAGCATCTCATGCATTTATACCACGTTCCATCCAGACCAGTTCTCCACATGGCTGTGATGACGTCCCTTCGAGATCCCATTATACCAAGATATGCGCCCAAGCCCACCGAGGTATTCAATCCAAAAGCAGCATCTCTCTCTGACATCCTTCGCTTCCTCGGCCATAAACTGAGGACCCCAGGATAAGCATCAAAAGCTTCCAAAGAGTTTGAGTTCAAACTTCCATTGCTTGATTTCGGGTTATCCTCAACTGGACCTGCATCATCTGGATCAGACCAAGGACCACCATACATATTGCGCCTGTGCCACTCCTCAGCGGGTGGATGAAGTTCCAATTCACGAAGCAACAAACCAGCTGCATCTGCACCTCTAGGCCGGGGCATACTCTAGATAGCCCACCAGATAGAAAAAGGCACGACATACATGAGTTTATACACTAAACAAGAACTTCAGCACTTACGACAAGCATGTGGCACGTAAAATACAATCCTAAGTCTGATCGTTTTCAACCCAGTCTAGTGGCCCATCAATTAAGTAGAACCAAAATCCAAATCACATAATCAGTTCAAGCATGTAAGCACCTGCATCTTTGCCCATACAACAAACAAATAGCCACCAGCAAATTTGCCAACATTCTAACTGGATGCTACGACAATTTATGTGAAGCGAGAAAAATACATAGTAAAAGATAATACAATATTAGAGTAAATCCAGTAATACCTGCATATATGGACCCAGCGATGCTTCCACAACTTCAGGCAATACAGTATAATTCCCATCTATGTAATGCAATCGAACTTGAATGTTGCCAATCCCAACCTGAGAAGTTGGCAAAGGATGTGGCAGAGGAGCCGTTCGGAGACACAGATCTCTAAGGATGAGAAAAAGGACCCTCACCTACACGACAAAGATGTCTAAGTCTTCTACACAATATCCTTTCCTATTGCTGGGGTACAGAAAAAACATTGCATTGAAAATATATAAGGAAAATCTTGGCTATTCTTATAAATTCATCAATGAAAGACGGAACAACAAAACTGAGAGCTGCAGAAAGATGATTTGCATTTAAAAACAGAAGCCAAAAGCTCAAAACAGGAAATTATTGGAAGTTAAGACCAAAAACTAAGCCTAATCTCTACCTCTTCGAATGTGTATCCTTGGCCAGCATTACCCGACCCCAATCTTGACCTTCCAGCAGAACCTTCTTCTGCTGCCTTTGATCCAGTCGCCGTCTGACCAGCTCGAGCTCCCTGACCTTCATCTGACCTGGTGATAGATGATGCTGGCTTTGTGGAAATAGAATTCATTTCTTCGACCTTGCCAGGGCCACCAGGCTGTGGTTTTTGCCCATTTGAGTCACTAATTCTCTGAGCAGTACTTGCAAAGCGAGGTAACTGGCTTCGCCGGAAGAAATAGCAAAAGAGAAGAAGTTGACACAGTCTGTGGAGGAAATGGCAGTCACCAATCAGTCTGACAGCTGGTGTTCCAGGAAACGTTCCTGTGTTGATACTGATTGGCATGAAGGATGATGGACCATTCATAGGGGGAGCTGCACCAGAGGCTCCTTCATTTGTGTTGCTAATCTTGGCAATAGCTCCTTGTACCCAGGCATTTATCTGGGTGCTGCCAGAAGAGCTTGCCGTGCCACTTTGACCAGCTGAAGAGGAAAAGGAACACTAGAGAATAAGTGAGGCTGCTTAAGAAAAAACTATCGAAATTTACAGAAGCTCACCACTTAAGCAGTATGATATTTGCATGTTTCACAATTCTAACTGTATAAAAAAACACTAATCAGGCTGTGAATTGAACAACTTACCAAAGATATTTCATATATGATTTATTACCCAACTTTTATTATTTGGATCAATCAATTAATGACTTAAGACGATCTGCCTATTATTAAACTATATCAGTCAATGCCCTAAAAAACTTGGTCGAGGCTACATAAACTCATACAGGCCAGATGAATCTACTACAACTTAATCAAGTTTCAAAGGGATATGCAGCCATTCTTCTTCTTCTTCTTCTTCTTCTTCTTCTTCTTTATTAGTATGCAATTTATAAGATTAAAGAGGCCAATAATGATTTGAGACCTCTTCAGATTATGTCTGGTGATGTTCAAGAATTAAGTCTTGTAACATCATTAATATCATTACCTTGTCCATCAAGAGAGACGTACAATAAAATTAGTACTTTAACACACACAAACACAAGCAGAGAAGACTCGAAAGACATGGAAGAATCACATCCTGAGAATTTACATTTTCCCACTAAGGTAAGTTTGATGGTGAAATCTTAATTAAAGGGCAATATGAACATCAATACTTCAAATTTCAACAATATACCTAGTTTAGGTGGTCTATCCAGCCTTTCTAAGCAATTCCAGAATTTGCAATCGAAACAGGCACTTATGCTTTGATTCAATATTTTAACAACCATGGTGATATGAACAACTGTCAAAGTTCTGTATGACCTAGAATTTTTCATCACTCCATCAAAATTGAGGTCTCAAAAAATAGAAAGTTCACATTAGAAGATCCCCAATTCAACCAAAGTTAACTCTTGAAAAGCAGCAAATTCATTACAAAGTGGAATGCATGTACCTTGACTTGTTGTTGGAGATGCTGATGTTTGGTTTGGACTAGTCACCATGCTCCGGTTACTGCCAGTTCCTGCATTGACAGCATGGCTAGCCAATGTGCGACAAAAACTAGCATAACGCCGTAACCGTGTGATAAAATGTGAAGCCAGATCAAGAACTGCATCAACATAAGCCTGCGAGACATCTTTGACAGTCAGAAACATGTATACTATCATACCTTTGTTTCAGCTAAAGTCAATTGCCATAATCTGGATAGAAGAAAAGGTCAACAACATGGGGGGAGACAGCTGGAGGGTACACGACAAATGCAGTGTATTAGATGGCATTTGAAAGTGAACGTGGCCTTAAGAGAACTCTATGCAAGAGTATGTCATAGCCATTTATTTCACACATCAAATCACAATCTTGATATATTTCATACATACTATTATTTGAAAGCCAGAAGATATCTGGGCAACCACTTTTTCAGCAAAAGCTACCTTTCTTTAATTAAAAACCTCATTTGTCCTAGATCTTTTGTAAATGAATTTCACTATCACAGTGCCCATAATGGAATTTCAGTTTAGAAAACAGACAGGAAGATGGTTATTGAAATAACGACTTAAAGCCATGGCAAAACAGTCAGAAGATCTGCATTTCATAGTCCCATGTGACAACAGGGAGATCTAATATCAAAAATCAAAAGAAGGTGAAAGTACCTGTATACTAGGGACAAGTGCCGGTTCAACAGCCAGAGCTTCGGGATCAATTCCAGAAAACATTTCACTAGATGCCTGCCATGGCTCAGGTACTAATGCTGAAGGAGTCACCAAAGCAGACTCAATACCCTTCCCCAGCATATCTAGCAACAACCTAGCTTGCATGTCTAGTACCATTGCCCTGACCTCTTGAGCATTTGTACCTTCCAAAAGCCGGCATTTTATACGGTCAAGACTCTGCATGTGAAGAACAAGTTCTGTTAACCAGGAGGGGAGACAATCTTTCAGCGACTCATCATACAGAGATGACACAAAGCAAATGGTAATGTCAGCTTAACCCACCCTTCCTTTTTCCTTTCCCCTTTCTCTCTTCATGAATATGAGAAATGCAAGAACAAAATATATCCAAAAAGAAGCATATCACTTTGCAAACAGCTCAAAGTATGAGGAATTTGTTTCCCTCTCTATTTGTGCTAGCTTTTTCAATGGGAACAACTACTATGCTGGTCATTTCCTACTAAAAATTCCTACAAGCTTGTTACAATCATCAGTAATAGTTAACAGAGCCACTATTCAGAATAGTACCACACCACTTACAAGTATACTTCAAATTAAGAAAGTCTAAACCATTAATAACATCTAAGGAAACTGAAAACCAGCATTGTCACATTAAACTACAAAATATCCCCAGATAAATCTCTTCATAATTCGTTTGTGCAAATTCCAGAACTATTTTCGGGCATACAACCAAGCAGTTTAAATGTTTAGCAAGTAAGATTTGCATCTATATCAAAAGCTAAACATCGTAACTTCAGGTCATCATGACCCATAGTCAAGCAACATAACAGCATTTACTCAAAACAAGAAAAACATGCTTTGACGGTTTACAATTTTGTCTTCAAACCAGACTATGTTATGGGAAAGCAGAGACAAAATAGTTTAGTAATACCAGAAATTTGTGCACCCTAGTCCATGTCACATGAAGCCGCGATAATCTCAATAACCATCTAACCTGTCTACTTCAATTCTAAAGACTGCAACATCAGTATGCAAATTGGTCCAACTTACAGGTCCATACTGTTGCCTGTGCTGAGTCGAAGGAAGAGAATGGAAATCAGCATCCAAGACCGCAATGACACTATTGAGGGAAACTGAGAAAACAGGAAGGAAGAGAGCAATTTATTATTAAGCAAGGAGCCATACCAGTGCAAACATATTTTGGAAAGAATATAAAATAAAGAATGAAACTATAAGATTGGTATTCATGCTATGCACTGTTAATGTATCATCACCATGTCATTTCATATTCTTTCCGGTAAAATTGAGATGATACAATCAGTTTGATAGGAAACAAAGTCTTCTTGAGTAAATTTGTCGTGTTATGGTTGGATCAGATTGGTTGACTGTTTGAGGCAGATTTTCTGTTCAAATAGAAGAGAACTCCGCCAATCAGGGTCCTACAGTCGAAGGGGGTAAAATCAAAATCTCATTTTTCTTCAAAATAGTTGACTAAAAACTTATATTTTCATGTTTGATATTACCTAAATAATGCCTAAGAGTGATTATGACTGCATAGGTAAAACGGTTAGAGATCTAGGGTTCACATCACCACTACTTTTGTAGTTCAGAAGACTCATACCCAAATTAACTCCTAAAGGACTAGCAGCAACTAGAAGTTACCGGCAAATGACAATCCAAAGATCTAAATTACCAAAGTCAGTTAATTGCAACCATCATTATTTTGAGATCAAATTGCTTTGGCTCTACCCATATAGGGTAAAGCATATTAGTGTATCCCAACTAATACACATGCTTGCTCCCCTGTAATAGAAAAGAAGGCAAAGGAGCCAATAGTGATATCTAGAAAATATACGGCTAAGAAATCTTCACCAAGAAGCTATCAAGTACTGAGATCTTTTCTCGGGTGAGACATTTCATCATAATTAGCAGGTTTTTATCATATAAACAACCCTACTTAGAGAGAAGGTTTGGTTGCTGTAATATCATCAAAATGGCCTGTAACATTTTTAAATTAGTTTTAATGCTTACCAATGCCACACTCGGCAGCACTCTGCGTGCAGCCAACAGCGTCCCACCAATCAACACCAACCATAAGACTCCACCAAAACCTGCATGGACATACAACAGATTCCATCATGCTAAACATTGTCATGCCCCCAAAATCCATATAAAGCTCCTTAAAGGATCAAGCAATAAGCACAGTTGAACAGTGGAAACTATTACTGAGAGATACTAGACCAACCTCTCAGCAATTGCACGTTCCCAGGTGGATGCGTTAGCCTTTAATTGACTACTAGGAAGAGCAGGAGGAAGGACACGAATAATCTTCAGTATGGTTTGGTCCTTCTTGCTGTCATGCCACACAGAAGCTGAACAGCAGCTTGTTGAAGAGAAGGCAGGAGCAGCAATTGCAGAGCCAACATTAATCTGGTAATTATCAACAGCTGCAAAGTTTGGCCCTGAAAAAATGTGGACCCCCCCTCGTAGAAAAGCAATAGCAATCTCTCCACCATGTGCAGAATAGACGATTCGAGCAAGTGTTCTGATATCACTTGGCAAGTCAAAGGGATCAAAAGAGACCCTTTTTGCCTTCTCAACATCAGAATCAGATGTCTTCACACCATCAGATGTAGGTCCTGTCGCAAGTGATTGATGGGATCTGAAATCACTTGTTGGTGGTATGCTTGTGTCGACTTTTGATATCCAAACTGTTTGCATGGGTGCCTGCCCACCAAAACTAGAACTAGGGTTACCAAATATTTGATGAATAACAACAGGCTGAAGAGATGATTCCCAGCGTTGTACTCTCCATCCTGTAATTGAAGGACCCTCATCCGGATCATAAGGGGACATGTACTGCCCTGAAAAATGAAGTATCGGTGGTTGGTAAATTCCTACTCATGGCCCACTGGCAAATAATTCATCCTAACCAGCAAGAAAAGAAAAGTTAAATTACAACAATAGCAGCATGAAAGAGAGGACAAAAAGTTACCCTCAACTATAACAATAGCTATAACGGAGCCGCCACATGTAGGATCAAAGGCAACAGCTGTAACACCAGAACCCCATGTGGTGGTTGCTGCTGATTGTGCTGCGGCTTCAGGACTCACGTAAGCAGAAAAGTTTGAAACAGGTGAACAATGCAGAGATACTGCGTCATTTAGATCTTGATCTGTCTGCCTTTTGCCTTGCTTCGCCTCAGACAATAAATACTCTTGCCAACTGAACAAATATGCAGCCAAAGGAGCAAAGCCAGCCCAATTGGGTGGATTGACTGAGGGCGGGACCCCAGGAGTTGCACTAACCTTCGGAGTTGCTTGAAATCCATTTCCAGGACCAGGAGTGACCTCCCACACAACAACAGTTGAAGGGTTTACAATTGGAACGCCTGCAACATGCATCGCACCACTGTCTGTTATGATTGCATCAGCAGCCATGATCCCACTGGGACCAGCACCCAAGAGTCCTTTACTTGTGTGAAACCACTTTGGCGCAACACCACTTTGACTTGGAGGCCACTGGGACCAGTTTAACTGAACAGATCCAGATGAAAATACGGAACATACGCAGAGAAAATTGGGCCATCTAGCTGCAACAAGTTCATGTATCAGATATCCAAAAATCAAATTCAGAGAGAGAAGAAACTTGCAGGTCATCGTTGTCACAATGTCATATATCTATATTCAAAAGGAGAGGTCATACCCATGCTTCCTACATGGTTCACTATGGACTTTCTATATCTTTAATTAAAAGTAT
This sequence comes from Eucalyptus cloeziana, assembly GCA_014182715.1. Classification (NCBI taxonomy): domain Eukaryota; kingdom Viridiplantae; phylum Streptophyta; class Magnoliopsida; order Myrtales; family Myrtaceae; genus Eucalyptus; species Eucalyptus cloeziana. Next base: position 11,507,455 of record CM024637.1, read on the forward strand.
ATATAACACCCAATGAAGTTATTAGGAGGCATAAATCAAAGAGCTTTCAATACAGATTATACTCATACTATCATCTCTCTCAATCCTTAATGTACAACATTAAACTCCATTATCCAGAATTCACTCTTCTGCAAAATTCTATTGTGGATTACAGCGCCAGCACAGATACCTACACCTAATTGTGTTAGGACTGAATAATGGATTTAATGATCAAGAGCATGCATTGAATCGAGCATGGATTGAATCAAAATGCAAAGACAGTAAAGATGAAAAGAAAGTACAATGCCAAATTTCTACCTCGAAAGTTATCCAATCAAGGGGCTTGCTAGGTTTACTCTCATCCAAAAGTCAATCAGGGCTAAATCTCAGCAAAAATGGTTCTGCTTTTTGAACAACTGGTGATCCGTGTGATATTATTACTTCATCCTTCTCAATTGTATGATGCCATAAATAAGCTCACCACAGCAATCAACATACCTGAAGTTTGCGACTGCTGAGAAAGGAATTTTTCCTCGAAAGTTGACTTCGAATTCACAATAGTACTAGATTTAGAGGAAAGCCACCTATACTGATTTTAAAACAAACGAAACAACAAATAGTGTTCAGGAGACTGATAATACAAACCAACCTAACCATAGCTGATGGTAAAACCAATATAGTAACATGCAAGATGGTGACACTGAACCATGGTAGACAAAAATAAAACAAGAACTAGATCACTTTAAAAGTAATGAAAAACTGGAGGAGGGAACAGACATCGCTTGTGGTTCATTTTTCATCAGGAAATGGCTTACTGGACCAGCGATACAACCTAAGCTTTCATTCTTAGAAAGCATCACATATTAGAAGATATGCAAGGGCATGAAGTTACGTGATACCAGACTTTTCTGACAATACAAGAATTTTAAGCATAATCAAGTACACAGGAATCATAGATAAGAAGGCTCTTCATAAGTTTATAAAAGAGAGACAGAGAGACAAGGTGTCAAACATATATCTTTGCTCATAGCACGTGATAATATAGATTCCTCCATTCAATTTGTTAATGAAATAGATCAATCAATCATCACCAAGATAACATACCGGAGACACCCCAGACAACCACTTTGTAACAACAGCAATATCCTGCCGCCATTGATGCTCGCATTGCCAGCAGCTAGCGTCCTTTACCAGATTAGCTGGCCCCTGAAAGAAAGAAATACACTGTAATTAGTGTACTCAAAACATAATGAAAAAATTCAATGATGTACCCCATCTATTAAGATGGAGAAATAAGTTTATTGGCAAGATCTTGTGAAAAAAAGCCTTGAGTGTTTGAAGAAAACAATCCAGTAGGTTTGCTTACTTGAAATGGTTGAGTCCAGATAGTGACACTCCCATGAAAATTAGCTATTAGTAGTGCTCGAGGGCATGAGCTAGGGGACCATTCAATAAACTGAACAGAATCTCTTGGAGAATCTGCAGAAAATTCAAAGCAAGTACTTGTAATTCATATTATTCGGGCACATCCTTGAAAAGAAGGGAAGATATATGACCTATCAACGAAATAACAGACTATGACCACAAAGATAAAGTTGAATGGAAATAAAGCAAGAAAAGAGTTCTACTCACCCCAGTGTTCTGGGGTAAAGAACAGACATTTATGGTCAGTCCCCTCAAAAGAGAAAATGAGAGAAATCTCTGTATCATCCAAACAAGGGGCAAACTAATCGAGCCATCAAGGAAGCAAGGCCCAACTTATCTTCAAAAACTTAAGTAACATACTTTTGAAAGCAGAATATATGATCCTTTTTGTAAACAACAATGGAAACACGATCATTGACAAATAATATAGTTCACTTTTCCCATGAAAGTGTAAAGACCAAAGAACTCATGTAGCAAATAATCCTTGCACTATGATCCTTGGATATATTATCTAAATGGATTAAACCTTTTAACCTGATAATGTTTAGAGATCGTGGAAGATGATCAAACATATAGCAAAAGGATAAATCAAAGTACCTGCTCTGACATTAAAAACAGCACACTCGGTTGGACGCTCAGGGATAACAATATGGATAGGAATCCAGAATGGTGGATTAGCAGTCGAACTGGAGATAGTACAAAAAAGAAATTACTAAATTAAGCCGACACTTCCACTGCCAAAGCAAAACAGAGTAAAGGCTTCTTGCCCAATTCATTCAAAACTATCATGCATGCAGATCACAATATACCAAGTGTGTGTTTAGGGTGGCTTTTGCTTTTTCACATTTTGCTTTTGGCTTATGCCTTTTCTTGTCCTCTCAATTTTCACTTCTATCTCATATTGAACACTTCAAAACTTTACAAAGGTACATATATCAACCTTTAAGAGGCATTTAGAATTTTTCCTTATTTCTATAACTCAAAAGAGTTTTTTTTTTTTTTTTTTTTTGCCAGGAAAGCAAAATTTGGGAGGTAAAGCAACTAAGGCTGCATTTGGTTTAGCTTTGGAAATGGGTCTCGGGAAAATGCAAATATCTTTGGCCTAAGGGGCTTTGGGGAAATGCAGATTGCGTTTGGTAAAAAATTCTTTACAAAGTTATTTTGGCGTAAAGAGTGTTTGGCAAATCTTTTTTTATAAAGGGCCTTTGGATTTCATTTTTTTATTAAAAAATATTAAACTCTTTACCGACTCTAGTGAAGGTAAGGGTAGTTGTGGAACAATGAGAGGTAAAACCGAAAAACTAAAAAATTTATGATAGTTTTGAAAAAAAAAAGTAGTTTTAGCATTTAGCATATGCTGAAAGCCTAAAGTTGGTCCCTATCAGCTTTGGGCTTTCAGCTTTCCAATGCCAACATTTGACTGAAATCCCCTCAGACAGACTTGCCAAACACCCCAGCATTTCTTCAAGAGGCTTTGGGGGTTGAAAGCTCCTTCGGAAAGCTGAACCAAACGCACCATAAGGCCCTGTTTGGTCCGGCTTTTCAAATGGGCTTTCGGACTCAAAAGCCCCTTGGCCAAATGCAAACGCGTTTGGTTCGGTTTTTTAGGTGACTTTAGCAAGATGCAATTGCATCTCCAAGTGGCTCTAAGGGCCCTTAGCCCAAAGCAGGTCCAGAGGTACTTTGGCAAGTTGCATTTCGGGAATGCAAGTTCGGAGTTACTGTTCATCTTCTCCAGAGAGGCCGATCGGAGGCCGACGATCGCCGGCCAAGGGGTCGCACGCCAGCGACCGCCGCTTGAGGGTCGCCCGAGTCCGGCGACCGTCGCCGAACCTCAAGCAACGCCTGGGTTGGGCAATTCAAGCCATCGGTGGCTTGAATCGCGCGACCTCGGGCGACGGTCACCGGGTCGCGCGGCCTCAAGCGGCCGTCACACAGGGTTGCCCAACCCCGGCCGACGGTTCGGGGCCGATCCGGCCATCCGGCCGCGGATCGGCCCTCCAGCTGCCGGATCCGGCAGTCCGGCCACCCGAGATCCGGGCCGAGACTTCAAAAAAAAATTACAAATATTTTTTGTTTTTTTAATTTAATAAAAGTCATTTACACATGCAAATTTCACCAAACGGTATTTTGGCTAAAGTTGTATCTCAATGCAAATTTTACCAAACGATATTTGCATTTCGGAAAACCCCCTTCACCCAAAGGTATTTGCATTTCTGCAAATGCATTCCCCAAAAGCCAAACCAAACGGGCCCTAACTACCTTTGATAAGCTCCTCCAAATGCATTATAAAACAAATTCAAAAGCAATTTGTGCAATGCATTTTCATTTAGATAGCAGAATCAGCAGATCTACCCCAATGTCCTGGGGTCTAATAGTGAGAACCACAAAAAAACCACCAACCTCGGAATTCTCGCACAAGTTTCAGATGCACAAGCTATCGCATTTAGCTTCCCACACCAAGCAACAGCACTGAACAAGAAAAAGAGAAGAAGTAAGTAGAAGAAATGAAAAGATAACCACAGATCAATCACCATGGAAGCGCACATACAATAGTGAACTCTCATGTCTTATATGCAATTACTGTAAAAATCCTAAAACACAATCTGTTTTGACTCACATTTTGCACCCACAGAATTTAACTGTACCAGAAGAAGTCAACCGGAATAGCTTAAAATGTGCTCTACCACACCATGCAAAATTTCTATATCCCTCTTCGTCTCCCCAGAAAATACTATTAAGTCAAAGACAGAGGCAACAGCTGCATAAAGTAACATCAGGTATACCAATGAAATGAACAGCTAATTCTCCAACAGATGCATATCCCTAGATTTTGCCTCGCTGGGAAAAAAAATGGTCAATATAAATTCAAGACCAACGGTGAGCTTTTCAGTCTTTCCTCACAGAATCAAATTTGGGACTTACAACTTACAGCCAAGGAGAGAACGAAAGTTCGAACAGGAGAAGCTCACAACAAACATTTGCAACACTAGATGTAGACAATGCTAACCGAGCACCAAACGCACGTTAACAAACCAAAAACATACAATATAAACATCACCAGAAGAACCACATTCTACCAAGAAACCCATATAATGGAGAAATCATGATTCTGCTTTTAAGCTATTGCTATTCAAAACCACCCTCCATATTGGTGTTTCGACCAAAGAATAATAAGAATGATACTAATAAAGGGGCAAGTTCTCTTCGATCGTCTAAGAGGTTAGTAAAAGTGATTATGTTTCCATTAACATGATGTCCATTGAACTGAACGACTGGTCCATCCATATAAGGTTTTCAATATTTTCACCTCAGCCGAGTGTCATGTTAATTTCAAACTGAAATCTTCCAACCTGATACAAGAAGCCTCATTGAAAATTGAAGTTCAACATGAGAATCAACAAATTGAAGGTGGAAGATGACAGAAGAATACAATTGACTCCAAATACATACGGTCCAGGAATGGGGTGGGCCATATAACTAGCAATATTAAAAATTCAAACACACATTTATACAGATTGCAATTGAAATTCTATGGCATGTTGTGTCTTGACTTGGCCTTTATAATCAATATGCTGTTCTCTGAAGTTTTGGTCTCCGCTACCATTAACTCACTTGACAAACTATTGTGGTTGTCCCTATGATCAGCTTGACCAGAACGCAATCAAGATACACCTACAGCCAGGTTTCGCTTATGTTTAGAGGAGACGATCGAATCTGTGTTGCCTCCCGAGAAATAGTTTTTTTTTTTTTTTCATATGGAGAAATAATACCAAAAAAAAAAAAAAAACTGCTTCCAACCTTGCACGGTTCAGGTCCGTACGAAAAAGTCTTCATTTGAGCGCCAGATTCAATCACAAACGCATAGCTTCGTACATAAATAGTAGAAATGCTAAGGTAAAGCAATCCCACAACAGCCAATTTGTACAAAAATCAATTCATACGCAATCATCGCATATGAGAACATAGAAATCCTTGTTAATACTTGGAAACACATATATGCAACATTGACAACATCATCATCCCGAATTCGATGAGATTCCCAGCACTCCCTATTTCGAAGTAACAAGAGACACTATTCCGCCGCGGCTCGTAGGCCGCAAACCACAGCTTTACAGAATTCCAACTAAATTACAATAATTCGATGTGAACTCATCCCAATTCAGCACAACACCTCAGACCCTAATTACAGGAACAAACCTAACTCAACCCCCTCTCCAAAAAGAATCACCTGAAATTGCGACACAGCTCGGGGACGCTCATCTTGTACATCAAATTGGAGCGGGGCTGCTTCAGCCGGATCGCGAACACGGTGGCCGGGCTCACCGCGTCCTCCTCCATCGGCTCCTCCTCCGCCGCCCCGCAATCCTCCTCGACGGCCTCCTCCTCCTCCTCCGCCGCAACGACCTCAACAGCTCCTCCTCCTCCTCCTCCTCCTCCTCCTGCCAAGGCCTCGGCTTTCTCGGCCGGGGGTGCCGGCGGGGGCGGCGGCGGCGGGTGGGGGATTTGGCGGCCTCGAGCGACGGCGGGGCCAGGGCGGGGGGATCTTCCTCGGAGGCGGCCTGACTCATCTCCGAGGGGACCCCGAGGCCGAGGCTTTATAGGGGGTGGGCTTAAAGCCGAGGAGGCAAGGGTGGGGGAGCAGGGGGAGAGAAGGGGGGGAGAGAAGGAAGAAAAAAAGAGGGGTCGTGAGTGGTGGGAAAGTCGCGATTGAAGGCGACAGGTACAACACTGTGTAAGAAAAGAGGAGAGAGAGAGAGAGAGAGAGAGAGAGATTAGTGGGGTTCGAGCTGTGCTGGTGTGGGAGAGCGTGATTGGGTTCTGGGGGGCGCGGGAATTTCTTTATTAGGGTTTTTCCATGGGGGGGGGTGAATTCGGGGGAAGAATCTGGGCTCGATTTTGGAGCTAGAGATAGAGAGAGAAAGAGAGAGGGTAGAGAGAGAAGGAAGGTGGGCGGGGGGGCGTCCGATTTGTCAAAATCTGGGCTTTGTGCGCTAGAAAGCGAGGGGAGATAGAGAGGGATGATGGGTTGGCCGCTTTTGCTTGGAAGACGGAAGCTTTCGGTTTGAATTTTGAGGAGAGAGAGAAGAGAGAGAGAGAGAAGGGAAAGGAACAGGGGAGAAGAGGGCGTCAGCAGAGGAGAGAGAAAGAGAGAGAGATTCTCAGTGTGTCCGACCAGTCGACATGGGGAAGGGGCGGCGGTTCCTACTTCCTTCCCTTCTTGAGTGCTGCTCACGTGCTTCTTCTTCCTCCTCCTCGGACTCAAGTGCCCTCCCTTCCTCCCTCCCTCCCTCACTGCCTCTCTTCTTTTTTTCTCTTTCTCTATCTCCTCGATCCATCTTTGCTCGACACGACTCGACTCGACACCATGTGAAAACCTGTCGAAACTTGACCTTACCCCATCATGAGCTTTTTCCATGCTCATTCTAGAATCTACATGAAGCGAAAATGCGAACGAGTCTAGTTATCAATGATTATGAATTGTCTGAGCTCGAGTCGACCACTGAATAGTTAAAAGTATCGGATTTGTTGCAAAGCTTTGTGAATATGTATCCTTTTGGCTTTTCCGCCAAATTTGAAAATGAAAAAATTAGGGAAAATTATACGTGCGAACATCTATTTGCAATTTGTGAAAATTTCAAATGTTTCGAATTTTAAAAAAAAAAAAAACATTTCCTAGGAAATTTGAAAATTAAAATTCAAAAAACTATGAGGAGTCATATAAGAATATATATTTCCACTTCGTGAAAGATTCAAATATTTTTTATTTAAAAAGTTAAAGTGTGCACATCATAAAATTTTGATTAAGCTAAAGTAAATGTCAATTATGACGTATTCCTAGTGCGTGAATGATAATTATTTTTTTCTAAGAACAATTTATGGCCAAAAATATGGTTTTCGTATTTTTATTCTCTGGACAAGTTTTTTTAGCAAATATACGCTTTTGATATTGACACAAAATTTCTACTCATGGTATAGAATAGAAATTCATTTAATAGGTTTTCTTAAATATCTTCCTCTCATGCTCTTTTCCATTCATTGTACTTCACTCTTTTGTGAGATAAAACATCCTTAATCAAATGAATTGAAAGCGTTGATGTAGAAATCATACATCAACGGGCAACGAGCAGTGGATAATAATGGCGAGCGATGAGAAGAGTTTTTATTTCTGTTTTGTTCTAAAAATTTTTACTTCTTATTTCTATTTCAAATCTAATTCCAATATAAAAATTTATCTCGAAAATAAAAGAATGAAATTGTGTTATCAAACAAGTTTATGTTTCAAATTTGTTCCCGATAACAAAAAAATGTAATATAAAAATATAATTGTTATCATGCACACTCTTAGGTCATTTTGGCGGAGTCGAAATAAAATTCGGGATAGGATATGATTTATCCTATTCTATATTTGGTGCTCGCCGGGGACGGATGATAAAGTCGGATATAAGGGGATATAAACAAGATAAAATTATCCCATGGGAGAGGTGGGATAAAGATGGATAGGATTTCTAATGTCCATAATAGGAAAGTTATTTTTCTTGAATAACAAACTTATTAAATTAACAAAATTGAAATTATATTTCAATATAAATAATATTTGAATTCTAATTTAAGAAATTAAAAATAAAAATTATTTTAATTAATCTTATTTTAATTTATATATTCAACTTTGATTCTATCTTATATTTATTATATATTTTAGTTATTTTTGTATTTTAGATATGTTAGTACAGTTTACTATTTGATAAAATTTTATTAAAGAATGATGAAAGGGGAAAAAGAAATAATAATGAAAATAATATAAAAAAAGAAGAAAAAATAAAAAATGAATAAAAATGAATTAAGGTATAGTGGTACGAGAAATTTTCACCATCTCTATTTATGAATATTTAGGTTCATTTATAATGATATGCTGTTTATATAAAAAAAATGTACATGATATGATATAAACATATCTGACTTTAATATTGCGATTTACCAAACAATGGATGTGATATAAAAAAATCCCGGGATTTTATATCCTCTCCTATCCAATCCTATCCCGATTAGAAATCCGAGATGACAAACGTCTTAGTGTAATTACTTATGTATTTTCTTAAACGCAGAGAATATGGAGAAGTGATGTTTATAATTTTAGGTTCCGCATGGTAATGCTTCTATTCTTTTGCTCCTTGAAATAGAAAAAGAACAAAAAATTGTTTGGTAACGTCAATTAATTTTATTATTCCCCAAAATAGAAAAGTGGCTGAGAAATAGATTTGAAACAGAAATAAAAAATAGAAAAATAGCTTATTGTTCCCAAGAATAATTTATAAAAATAAGTCATTTTTTTCTTTTTTTTTTTTTTTTTTCTTCTTCTTCTTTGGGTGGACAATGGTCGCGGCAAGGAAGAAGAAGAAAAAAAAAGAACAAAATCTTAAAAAATCAAAAGAAATTCTACATTACAAAAAAATTTGTCAATCCTACCAAATGTATTTTTATTTTTTTCTATTCCAAGGACAAAATTTTATATAATTATCAAACACGTTTTTTTACTAAGAAATTGTTTTAAGAAATATCAATAGAAAAAAACCATTTTTGAAAAGAAATTATTCTCCGGAATAAAAATGCTACCAAATGTACCCTTAGTTGTTGTTGGAAAAATTGGACTCCAAGATCAAGGTCAAGCTTCAGTTTCGATCTCTATCGAGATTAGATCATCAAAATGAGATGAAGTAGTTTTAATAACTTTTTATAGCTAGCAAACCTAGCTCAAACAAAAAATTATATCGTATTTTGAAATTTTCATATTATAGAATTTGAATAGTCTATCTCAATAATGCTCAACTTAATTGCTGTATAAGATAATGGAAATCCTATCTACACGTCTCTAATATGGTGGAATCATGTTTATAAAGGAAATTCTTGAACTTTTAATTTTTTAATTTGATCTTTAAACTTTTAGATATTTTCATATTGTTTATGAATTATATTGAACATTTGCCAATAGTTTATAGATTACATTTGAATAAACTAAAATTACATAGATGATATTGTACCTTAGAATGAAATTCAGGACTAAATTGTACAAATTAAAAGTTCACAGACGATATTACATATTTAATCAAAGTTCATGGAACATTTGTTGGAACTAAAAGAGTAATGATAACTTTGGAAATTTGGAACAAGAGCACAAATGAAGATCGGAGGGAGGACCTTACTGAAAAGCAAATGCTCAGACCACTCCTCTTTAATTTCGAAAGCTCACTTTGCTTTTTGTGGCTTGGATACAATGTTTCACAAGTGCTCTATTTATAGCTAAAGTCTTACCATTCAAAAACTAGTGCACCCTATGATTATTTGCTCCAAGACAAACGCAGCATTTAACGGAGAAGATACTTTTTTTTTTTTTTTTTTTTTCTCTACTCTACTCCTATTCTAACTCTTACTCTTAGACTTTTGCCCTACCTCATTGCAATACGTGGAGTCGAAACCCACTCCTGAAACTTAATTCATCCCCACCCCAACCCCCCGAGATTTTTCATTCTTGAGTTCATGCAGCCCACCATAAATCATGCCTGTTGATTTCTTTTTGTCTTCACAGAGATATTATCAACACATTAATCAATTTTCATTGATACTTCAACTCCATTTGTGCTATTATCTTGAGCTAAAAACAAGTTTGAAAGGTCATGTCTCGCCCCTAAGAAGCTAAGCTTCTCTTATTTTTTCCAACACTGTTATCAAGAACCACTCAAGACATAACTATTTTAACAATTTAAACTTTTAGAGGATTACATATTTTATCACTCCTCATCATATTTATTTGATTTTTTTCCTAATACTAAGAGTTGACAAATTTAATTGGGAAGACAAATATGATTTGAATTCAGAATCGCTTGCTCCAATATCATGCGAGATTTGAACTCTCACACCTTGAACATTCTTTGGTCCTTCCTCGGAGACATCATACTTCACGAGAACGTTGAATTTGGTGGTGAAAGCATCGGAAATCCAGTCTCAGACAAGTAACTTCATAGAAAGGGAAGCGAAATCCAAACCATATCCAATTTAAACTTAACGAAGATTTAAAAGAAACTCTAAAATGACAAGTCATTATTTTTTATTTTATCTTTTTTAATCTGAGATATTCACAAAAGTTGAATGCACAAAGACATCTTAGTTTGTGAAAGACGCAATCCTAACATCTCTTTTTATGTTTGCTATGTTATTGGTCACTCTAGTAAGGTAATACCTCAATATCGGGTACGCATAAAATAATAAGCTCTCCATTTAAGGTCATGCCATCGTTTCGTCAGCATCATTTTCTCACTGTCTATCTCCGGTAAGATCTCATAGAATCGAAACTAAAACCTCGCACTTAACCACGAGTGGGATTTCGACTCTTGGTTGTGCCGTCATCTTGGCCAATATAAAAAGAATGTCTTCGTCATCTCGCGTCATGACTGACCCTCTTTCTTCATTTGTATAATGATCGTCGTCATGTCTAAATTTCGAAACACATTTAACAATTACTGGAGCACATGCGTACACAATCTCAGAGGCGACTCTGTCAAAAGGTGAGAAGAACAAGAGGAAGAAGGAAGCTTGAGAAGGAAAAATTTTCCTCTGTATTGTATATTCATGTAATGTACCGAATGTGTCTAATATAATACATGTTGTATGTAAATAAAATGAAACAGTATTGTATACAAAATCAAATCCGATATTAATTGATATCAGATCCGATACTAATTGATCTAGACTTGTACAATGAATATACTCGCGTATCTTCAACACTCCCCCTCAAGCTGGTGGCTTGTAGATGTCCAAGACGCCTAGCTTGCTCAAAAGATACGCATGTTGTCTCTGACATAAAGGTTTGGTGAAGATATCTGCTGGTTGTTCTTCTGTTCCAATACCTTGTGTCTCGATCGTCCCTTGTTGGATCTTTTCTCGTGTGAAATGACAGTCCACCTCTATGTGCTTGGTTCTCTCGTGCACAATAGGATTCGCTGCAAGCTTGATGGCTGCATCATTGTCACAAAATAGTCTGGTCGGTCCTTTGACTTGCACTCCCAAATCTCGAAGCAATCCTCTTAGCCATACTATTTCACAAGTTGTTTTGGCCATGGCACGATATTCTGCTTCGCCGAAGAAAGTGAAACAGTTGGTTGCTTTTTGGTTTTCCATGAGAGTAAAGAGTTTCCAAATTTTATGCAAAAACCAGTTATGGACCTTCGCTCATCGGACAGTCGCATAATCGCATCGAATAAGCAATCATCCTCATGTCGCATTTCTGGATAGAAGAATCCCAAGTCCTGGACAACTCTTCAAGTACTTCACTACTTTAAGTGCTGCATTCATATGAGATTCCTTTGGTTGATGCATAAACTGACTGAGTGTCTGGACTACATAACTTATATCTGGTCTGATCATGGTTAGATATATAAGCTTCCCAACGAGCTTCTGATATCTCAATTGATCCTTAAGTATGGGATCATTCTGTTGAGACGAACTAGTATCATAATCTGCTGTAGTAAATTTAATGTTTTGCTCGATTGGAATTACAGCTGGCTTACATCCCGATAAACCTGCTTCCGATATAATCTCTAGTGCAAATTTCCTCTGATTGAGAGAAATCCCTTGGTCCGAGCGTGCAATTTCGATTCCAAGGAAATACTTTGGTGATCCCAAATCCTTAATGTGAAATGTTGAATGCAAATAATCTTTGAATTCTTTGATAGCTACTTCATCATTGCCCATAATAAGTATATCATCTACATATATCATCAAGTAGATAGATGACATACCTCTAGTCCATGTGAAAACAAAGATAATCGAATTTGGACTTTGAAAACCGGCAGCTATCAATGACTCAGCAAACTTCGCATACCATTGTCTTGAGGCTTGTTTGAGTCCATACAAGGATTTGCGGAGACGACATACTTTATCCTCCCCCTGTCTCCGTAAACCTGGTGGAAGTACCATATAAATCTCCTCATCCAAATCACCATGCAAGAAGGCATTGTGCACATCCATCTGATGCAATGGCCAGTCCTGAAAAGCTGCTACGGACAGGAAGGAATGAACAGTAACAGCTTTGGCCACAGGGGAAAAAGTTTCGTGGTAGTCAAAACCTTCCCGTTGTGTGAAACCCTTCGCCACTAAACGAGCTTTGTATCTCTCACCAGATCCATCTGCACGATACTTGATCTTGTAGACCCATTGGCATCCAATCGCCTTGCGATTTGGAGGGAGGGTAACAAGATCCCATGTCTGATTATCCATCAGAGCTAGTAACTCTGCTTCCATGGCTTTCTGCTAGCGAGGATCAATGCGAGCCTCCTCAAAATTTGATCGTTCTCGCCCATCAGAAATGCGAGCAATGCAACATCTATGATCTGGAGAGAGTCTAGCAAATGAAACAAATGAGGCAACCGGAAATAGAATACCTGGTGATCTCTGGATTCCACATATGTAGTCTTGTGTCTAGGTTGACGGACGCGTGTTACGTCCGGATCGCCTTGGTACACGGTGCTGGGATGGTGAATGATGATCATCTGAGTCACCAATAGTACTCGAAACTGGAGAAGCAACTTGCTCCCGGTGGTGTATGTTCACTTCGAGTGATGTCGTCATATCCATAGGTGTCATATTAGATGGCCCGAGAGATGCTTGTGACGAAGGAATTAGAACATAATTTGGATCTTCCGAGTCTCCTCTGTCCGAATAGTATGAAGATGATCATTTTGTGCTGTGTCGATGCAAAAGGAAAGGAATTCTCCCCCGGAACGAAACATCTCGAGTAATTATGAATTCGCTTGTGTCGGGATCAAATACCCCGTATCCCTTCGTAGACCGGGATATCCCATAAAAATGCATCGACGAGCACGGGGTCCCATCTTATCTCTAGGACCTACTATAGTGGCATAGCAAAGACATCCAAAGATCTTCAAATGTCCCAGAGCTGGTTTCCTTTTATAAAGTAGCTCAAAAGGTGTTCGCCCGCCAAGAAGTTTACTTGGCATACGGTTGATCAAATAAGCTGCTGTTAAAACACAATCACCCCAAAAAGTGTCTGGAACAGAGGCTTGGAATTTCAAAGCCCGTGCCACTCTAACAGATGACGGTGCTTCCGTTTTACCACCCCATTCTGTTGTGGTGTATAAACACATGTCCTCTCATGTAATATCCCATGTGATAAAAATAGAGCAAAGTGCATTCGTGATTGAAGAATTCACTTCCATTGTCTGTCCGTACCTTTTGAACAGTTTTCCCAAATTGAGTTTTTGCCAAGGAAATGAACGTCTTAAGATGGGACAGAACTTGAACCTTACTTTGCATTAGAAAAAGCCAAGTGGCTCTAGAATGATCATCTACGATAGTGAGAAAAAATCGAGACCCATCATGATTTAATGTATGGTATGGCCCCCAGACATCGACATGCAACAAGGAAAAAATATCGCTCGAACGATGTTGACTTAATGGAAAAGGTGTTCGCGATTGTTTCGCAAGAGGGCAAATTGGACATTGAGGATAAGGAAAGAAAGAGCTATGGCCCAATCTGGAATGCAAAAGAAAATTCTTATCATTGGTAGTCAGGTTACACAATGATTTATTACAAGAGAGTAAATCAAGATTTTGTGGTGAATTTCTCCAATAAAACAATCCTTCGAAAGGTTACCCTGACCCATCGGTTTCCCGGTCGAAAGGGCCTGAAATAGACAAATGTCGCATTGAAAAATACTTGACATGAATTTTCTTGGCAAGCTCTAGACACTTTGAGATAAGATTGAATTGAAAGTCTTGAATATAAAGAACATTTTTTAGAGTAATTTGTGGGCTAAGGATGACAGTCCCAATTAAGGTGACATGGGTGATATTGCCATTTGGTAATTGCACAATAATAGGATTAGTGGAATCTTCATGGATATCATAAAATAACCCCTTATTGCATGCAATATGATCACTCGCTCCAGAATCGATAATCCAGGCATTTCTTGATATACTACTTGCAAGGCAATAAGAAATACATGTAAAACTGCTCCCCTTTTTTGGTACCTCCAATTTTTGCAAAGCCTGCATTAATTGATGATATTCTCCATGTGTAATGGGTTGATTCACATTTGTGGATGAATTGGGCTGATAAGCTGCTGCTGAAATCTCCTTTCCCTTCCTGTCAGGTCTCCCATGTAACTTCCAGCAATTGTCAATTGTGTGGTGGGGCCTTTTACAATAATCACAAAATAACTTCCCTTTATTTTTAAAATTCCCCCCAGAATTCCTTGAAAAATTCGGACCATAGGATCCCTTTAAACCGAGCACATCTCTACGGTCGAGATCACCCGATTGCTGCGCCTCCTTTTGACCGTCGGATCGCTGGGATCGATCGTGGCCGTCCACAGGTCCTTTAAAAGAGCCTTTCGGGTCCTCCGCGAACCCTAGCATCCCTTCCCCGAACCCTAGCGCCTCTCTTCCCTTGGCTAGGGTTTTTTGCCCTTTTTCAATTTTCGCCGCCAAGGCTAGGGTTTCGGTGGATTTGCTCTCGGTTGCGGTGAGCCTCTGGTTCTCCTCCTGCACCGCGAGCTGAAATATCCGGCCAAGGGAGGGAGCTGGTTCCATTGCCAAGATCTGTGATTTGAAATGAAGGTAAGAATCGTTCAAAATCAAAAGAAAACGAGTCGCCTTTTCTCGGTCCTTTATGGTTTTGTATTGCTGGAGCGTCGTCTCTAGTCCTTCGAGTCTCTCCTCCGCCGCTTCTAGCTCGTTCCAGAGGGCGGAGAGCTTGTTGAAGCATGTCGTCACTGACATGTTTCCTTGCTTGAGCTCGCTGAGAGCTTGATGCAGCGAAAATATTTTGGCCCTGTCGAGTTTTCCATACATTTCTTGAATATTTTGCCAAATTGTTTTTGAATCCTCCGTGGGAGGTAAACCTGCTGCGATCTCTGGGCTGATGCAATTACCTATCCACGTTCTTACCAATTGGTTACATTTTTTCCATTGTCGACCCATTTTCTCATCGGTCGAATTGGAATCGTCCCGTCGATGAAGCCTTCTTTGTCTTTGGTGATGAGTGCTCTCCGAAATTCTCGTGCCCAGCTCGAGTAATTTTCGGGTCCTGTGAGAGGGTGACTAATAAGTCGCAACTCCGGCCCGTTAGAATTGGAGACATACAAGGCGTCGCCGGGTTCTGGGCAACCCATGGCGGCCGCCAAGGAGAACGGCATGAAACCGGTTGGAAAACCCGAATAAGGGTTTGCTTGCTGACCCTGAGTCCCCGCATGTGAATCGCCTGACCCATTAGGGTTTTCGCCCGTATTTGACGACCCTATTGTTTCTGATTGGTTCGCCCCGCTCGCGGCTGGTGGAACATTTTGATTCTGACTTCCTGAGAATGATGATACATTCTGATTTCCTCCATAGTATACTGGCATGGGCACCCACTGGTAGGAAGTCCCCGAATGGGGATGCCCCAGATTTGGTTGCCATGGAAAAAATTGCCCCATCGCGGGCTGATCAGTCCGACCTATGATGTTATGCACTTGATTTTGTGCTTCTGAGGTCGCTGCATCCACAGGCAATTGCCCTGATTGGGTTTGATCGTCAGTCATGACGGTAAAGTGAATTTCCTCTTTTCCTCTTCCTTCGTTTGATGCTAATTTGATTTCCTCAAAGTGCTGATTCTTGCGCCGGAGTGCTAATGCGTTTTGCAGGTTAGCTAGGTGGTTCCGACAGAAGATCAGAAAACCAGAAGGAAAAAATTGAAGCGGAAGAAGTGAATTAAAGCGGTAGAAGCGAATCAAAGGTGCGCAACCCGCTCTGATACCATGTCAAAAGGTGAGAAGAACAAGAGGAAGAAGGAAGCTTGAGAAGGAAAAATTTTCCTCTGTATTGTATATTCATGTAATGTACCGAATGTGTCTAATATATTACATGTTGTAAGTAAATAAAAGGAAACAGTATTGTATACAAAATCAGATCCGATATTAATTGATATCAAATTCGATACTAATTGATCTAGACTTATACAGTGAATATACTTGCGTGTCTTCAACAGACTCTAAGAAGATGCACAAACATATAATGATTTAAATTAGCGCTTGGTCCAAGAGATTAATTTCGATCCTTTTTTTTCCCTTGGTTATGTCATCTCCAGTTGTGCTTTCCATTGTTAAATCGAAGTAAGCGTTGAAAGTACTAGAGGAGGGAAAATCCGTAGGGCTGGCCCAAGAAGAGGAACTTGGACCATGGGCCACAGAGCCCAGTGGTCGGGCCAGCGGCCCATGAGCATTCGAATCCGGGCCAGCCCAAAGCCCATTTTCTATGGAGATCCGTGCATGGACAGGTTATATTCCCAAGTGTGGCCCACCAAGGAGACTCTCGAGAATTAAGAGAAGGATAATCAAACCAAACATCCTAGAATTTTCCCAACGGGGCCGTACTAATTCCTCAAAACTTTTCATTGTCTCACTAATATCCCAAAGCTTGTACCGGTGGCTTGAAATTACATTTCGTTAGGCTTCCGTGCATAGTGACGGTAAAAAATCCGATGTGTCAACATTTGTGTATAATGGCTAAGCCAATGGATCTGATGTGGTAATCGATGCATGCCGAACGTCGACCTAGAGTGTAGGCACATCGGGTTTCTAACAGGCACACATGTTGTCAAGTTGGATTTCTTACGGCCATATGGACGGAAGGTACTTATGGGTAATTGGCACAAGTTTAGGGTATAAGTGAGATGAAAAAGAGTTCGAATTATTAGCATTCATGATTTCAGCGAGATTGTCGCTAAATAAAAAAGGAATAAGACGACATAAGGTAAAGGAGATTCCTCTCTCTTTTGGCTCTCTTCTCATTCCCGCCGAGTTCTTTATGTTATCCGACCTCTTGACTTAAGTATTAGAGGTTCCCCCAACGTAAAATTCGGTGCACGACAAAAAGAATAGTACAAGTGCCTAATCTAACTTAAAGCGAAGAAGAAGATTGGACGATCGGGCATCAAAAGGTCTAATCTCTACCCAAAAAAGACAATGTACTTAAAGGAATGATCCCTTTTAAATTGAGCTAGATTCGACTTTTTCAAGGTGAAAATCGTTGTTCTATTCCTAGCTCTCTCTCTTTCCTTGGCAAGTGAACATCAATCCACATGTAATCACAGTACCAGAAGCTTTCCCTAGAAAAGATCACCGCAAATTGCTCTATCCCTTTTAATCACCGCAAATTGCTCTATCCTCTTTGATAATCTATGACTCAATACAGTGGAGGAGCACCCAAAATCAGATAATCCAAACAAGAACTAAATGCAAAATATCAAACCTGCTATAGAGGGAATAGAATTGGGATGCTATGTACGTTACATATATCAATACATATATCAAAAAGGTACATATTGTAGATTAATCTATATTAAGATTCTTTTTTTCTTTTTTTTTTTATACAGTACAACTTGTTACATTGGATTCTCACCAATGTTTGCGTTACTCAAGCTGACATTTTCGCTTTGCTTCGTCCACCCCTGCTCTCGGGTGCTTCCCTCTAAGGCGGAACGCTCCCCTACCGATAAAAAGAAAAGAAAATTTAAAATAACAACAAATTTTGTTTTTATTTTTTCCTATAGGAAGAGATGCACGAGATATTTGATAGATCAACAAGAGGAGATTATAATCGCTTGAAACACAACTCCCAAGTGTTTTGTGGGCCTTAATTTACACTCGAGAAGTCTCACAATCTCAAATCAAAAAGATAGAGAGTGTTTACATCACACACTCACACTCCTTAATTTCTCCTCGACTTTTTCATTGAGTTTAGACTTCCATTACATTCAAGTTAGAAAAGTCCTTAGAGTACATTGCCGTGTGCATGCTGGCATTCGGGATTTCTCGAACGTTGCCCAGACATGTCTGGACATCCGATCTTCTTTGCGTGTGTCGGTTGGAAGTCTAACTAGCAACGATTGTACATTCTTGTTGAGCTCTACGTGTGTCCACAACTCATTTTTTCGACCTATGGTAGCTTCACTGTCCTTTGCACACTTTTCTAAGTGTCCAAACGTCAATTAGGACATCCGGTTCGCATTGTCATGCAACTTCAAACTCTTTCACTTACTCCGAATGACTTAGATTTCGATATGGAGTCGAATATAAACCAAAATTGGTTGAGTCATATTTCAAAATAACCTTTTTGGAAGAACAATAAACATTGTGAAACTACTTAGCAATGCTGTGAATAATTGAAGATATTAATTAAATTGAATCCTAATAGCAAAGGATAGCTTTTGAAAAGTCATACCTAAGCTTTGCCTTCAATATCCTTGGATAAATGCAAATACTATTTAACAAATTTTTTGGAGAGATTTGGGAAAATGCAATGGCATTTCCAAAAGCCTTTAAAGATCTTTAAATTGAGGTACATTCAAAAGTGTTTTGAGCTTTGAGCATTTCTAGAATGCAAATACAATTTTCCTTTTTTCCAACTTTGCCCTTGCTCAATTTTCATAATTTCAAAATTTTCCCCACCTCACGCGATGTCACTGAAAAGGGTTCAGGTTGCCAATGAAGCTAGATTTGGTTAGTTGTCAATTCAATTTGGCTCACCGGCTACTAAGTTTTGCTACTATATAGTTTGAGAATTTCTTTTTAAAAAAAGCAAAAGTGTAGTTTTTTTTTTTCAAATGGCATTTAAGTCAAAGTTGCTTCTCAATATATTTTTTACCAAGCACTATTGTGTTTTGAGAAAATCACTTCCACCTAATTTTTTTGCATTTTCCTAAAGGTTTTTTCCTCAAAATATTTCCAAACGTGTCCTTATTCGACCAAGAATCTTCTCAACAAAAGCTTGCAAGACTTCTCAGACATTTACAAGTATTTCGACAATTAAAAACTCCAATTGAAAACCATTGAAATCAACCAATCCTTGAACATACATCACTATTTGGACGTCCTACTCCTACTTTTCATTATTTGATACTATGTTCCTTCTAAAGATCTTATGCAAATATACTGAAAGACAAACGACAATTTTCTTTTTATCTTTATTCAATATCATGTTTCAATTTTTTTTTTAAATTTAATTTGGCCATTGAACTTTTGAAAATCCAATCAATGTGTTCCTTCTAATAAATAAACTGATGGCGTTAGAGCCTTAATGTTTTGAGCTTACCATGACATTTATACAAATCGGCATCTACGTGACTCTCTTCCGCTCCCTCCCTCCCTCTCTCTCTCTCTCTCTCTCTCTCTCTCTCTCTCTCTCTCTCTCTCTCATGCACACATACCCCAAGACTACCTCGTGACAAGGCACAATGGTCAAGAACCTGCAATGATCATGATGGTCACAAACAACAGTCGAGAAAGAAAGAAGAAGAAAGAAAAGAAAGGAAAAAAGAGAAGACTTGACTTATGACAAGAAAAGTAGCGGGACAAATTTTTAGTCTAGTCATCATTGAATTAACAATTCATGTCAAGAAAAAAAACACGTAAACGGACATTACGTTGAGTGGAAGGATCCCATTAAACTGATTTTCAAAGTTCAAGGATTAAATTGAGAAAAGAAGAAACATTTTGGGGGCACTGTTGAGTATAAGAGTATGTTAAGCGACCATTGTGTCATTACCCCCTACGTAATAAATGAAAGAGAAGTTTTATGGCATGAAAGACATTTGTTAATTTACGTCACTCGCCCATGGGAAAGAAAAAGATATAGTACAAGCATAGCTTATCTTACGATAATTTTTTACTAAGCTTGGAACCCGCGTTCGCTATTCTATGGATGATGAGGGTGGCTAGTAGGAATCACCCGAGGGGTGAATAGATGATAAAATAAATCTTGACAAATAAATGCGGATAGAACAAGTCAAAGATTAAAGTCTGAATAAAGATCAGATTCTAAAACAAGGCTTAGAATCTGCTATGTAGTAGAACAAACTTTAGAAGCACCCAACAAATGTGCAATAGACATTAACAATAAACAATAAGAGATTATGGATAAAGAAAATTGCACACGAAATTTATAGTGACTTGGTTTAGATCAAAGCCCATGTCTACTCCCCTATGCTGATAGTATACTATCTTGATTCTACTAGATAATCAATAAAAGGCTATAGTCAAGTTGTGCCGCTTATACCCAAGTGTTTCTCCCCAAAGCAGGTACTGCTTATACCCAATCCGATAGGACTTGCTATCTTATGCCAAAACACACTTATAATATTGTCAACACTTCTCAAAGATTACACAATTTAAGCTTACGAAAGACGAGTGTCTATGATTAAAGTTCGCTTAGACTTTAGAAATCTAGATTCTACGCATCGTCCCTTACTTGCTTCTTAGTCATTGATCTCCTTAAATACTCCTCAACTTCCACTCTAGCCATTGGACAGTATTCAATCTAGAGGATCGTCTTCCAATCTATCTGTTGGACACAATTGTATCAAGAAGATTAGATAGCCGTTAAGTGATAGAAGCAAAATCCCCACTTGATTCTGATCGCTCATATAGATAGAATCATGGTTTACATAGGTAGAACTTCTTCGTTTAGAAAGAACTTATCTTTAAGATTCAATTGCCAATCAATTAGATTGAGGCAATCAAATCTATCTTGGTTTGAAATCCAAACCAAATCACTAGTCCTTGTATGTTTTGGGCTTATGTCACGTTTTATCAAGTTGTCTCGTTCTAAACATGGTACGTTATGAACTTGCTTCATTTTGAACTTGTTACATTTTGGATCACATTCTGTATTTGTGTTGTTTTGAACCCGTCACGTTTTGGATCTATTCCATCTGAAATAGATTTCACAATCTGGACATAAGTCTGAATATATTCATCCTTAAAGTCTAAACATAATTTGAGTAAGTTCAGCTCAACATAGAGTCTATCTTTGAGTTCTTCCAAGTATAGTTCCTGATAATATCATTTACATAATCTATTACTCAATCATTAAACACGCTAATAGCCTTTGATTTATTTTGTCATTTTCAACACATCATAAAGGATTTTCCCTAATAGATGAAACATTAT
This sequence comes from Eucalyptus cloeziana, assembly GCA_014182715.1. Taxonomy (NCBI): domain Eukaryota; kingdom Viridiplantae; phylum Streptophyta; class Magnoliopsida; order Myrtales; family Myrtaceae; genus Eucalyptus; species Eucalyptus cloeziana. The sequence continues at coordinate 11,528,859 of CM024637.1, forward strand.
TCGATGCAAGTAAATTAGGTTATTTGCTTAATCAAATTGAAAGTTCTTCTTCCGCACTTATTATCTTATTAAATTTTTATTTGGGAAAATATTATATTTCATGATAAACCAAAATATAGCCATTTTTTTTATATTATTGTTATTATTATTTATTATCGTCACCTTTGTCAAGAGGGTGGCCGGCATCTGGATTTTTATCTCGTACCCGACAACGAATCTTAATTGACTCGCAACAGAGAATCTGGAGAGGGTCCGAGCAAGCAAGCTGTCTCCCGTTAATCCACAAACATTATTTCAAGATTCGTGTGCTGGGAAATGAATGCCTGTGTAAAAGGGTGACCACGTTTCGCTGAATTTGCTAAGGGCGACCTCTACTATCTTTTAATAATAATTGTTAATAGGGAACATAAAGTCTTTATAGGACGCCGACCATTGTTTGGTAAGCGAAATTCTCGAGAATTCAACTACACGTACATAAATAAATCTTAAAGCAAAGGTGATTGCATGGATTCTACTGTTTAGTAACGTCAAAGTTTTCTAGAGTGAATCGCATCGAAACAACGTTCTATTGCTCAATGTAGGTTTTAGGCTCACTATAGGCTCCGTGTGGAATTTGGAATTTACCCTCCATATTTTGGAATTTATCCGTTAAAATAGAAATACCGTAAGATCATGTGTGAAAACATAAATAAATAAATAAATAAATATACACAAAAACTTATTTTGGGTTTCAGGCTGGAACCTGCCAATCAAAATAGTTTTCCTAATTTTTAAAACTTGAAACCTAGTTTACATATCTTGAAACCAAACGGGTTCTCTGCAAACTTACTAGAAGGCAAGGACAATTGTCATTTTATCTTTATACAATATCATGCTTCAATTTCTTTTTTCTTTTTTTAATTTGATCGTCGAACTTTTAAAAATCCAACCATTTCTGTCCTTCTAATAAATAAAACTAACGGCGTTAGCTAACGAGAATCCTAGTATTTTTAAGTTGCCATGATAATTATATAAATTGGCACCCACGTGCCCCCCCCTCCCTCACACACACGTACCCTAAGACCAGCTTTTGGCAAGGCAAAACTGTCAGGAACCCGCGAGGATTGTGACGATCATAAACGACAGTCGAGAAAGAAAGGAGAAGAAAGAAAAAAAAAATAGGAAAAAAGAGAAGAGACTTGACTTACAACAAGAAAAGTAGCGGGGCAAATTTTCGACCTAGTCATCATTGAATTAATAATCTGCGTCGAGAAAAAAAATATGTAAGCGTACACTATGTTGAATGGAAGGATCCCATTAAACCGATCTTCAAAGTTCAAGGATTAAATTGAGATAAAAAGAAACATTTTAGGGGTAATGTTGAGTATAAAAGTATGTTAAGCGACCACCATATTATTACCCCTATGTAATTAAATGAAAGAGAATTTTTATGGCATGAAGATATTTGTTCCTTTAGGTCAATCGGCCATGGGAAACAAAAAGATGTTGTACAAGCATTGTTGGTCTTATGATACGTTTTTGACTAAGCTTGGAACCCGCGTCCACTAGTCTATAGATGAAACGTTATTCGATGCACGTAAACTAGGTGATTTGCTTAATCATATTAAACGTTCTTCGCAATTATTATCCAACTAAGTTTTTATTTGAGAAAATATTATATTTCACGATATACCAAAATATAATAATTTCTTATATTATTGTTATTATTATTTATTACTGTCATCTTTGTCAAGAGGGTGATTGGCATGTGTATTTTTACCTTGTACTTGATATCGAATCTTAATTGACTCATAACAGAGAATTTGTAGAGGGTATGGGCAAGCAAGGATTTGTTTGGTAAAACTTATGTTCTGGGAACAATTTCTTTTTAGAAATAATATGTTTTTATTTCTATTCCCTTGAATAATTTCTCAATAAAATAATGCATTTGGTAATCATACAAAATTTCTATTATTGTTAGTGGATAAAATAAAATATTTATTGGACACCAACCATCGTGGTAAGCGAAATTCTCCATCTTTCAACTACACGTACCTAAATAGATCTTAAAGCAAAGGTGATTGCAGAGATTCTACTATTCAGTATGTCAAAGTTTTCTAGAGTGAACCGCATCGAAACAACGCTTTATTGCTAGATGTAAAGGCGAGTGATTTTAGGTTCAGTATAAGTTTTATCTAGAACTTAAAATCTACCCTTCATATTTTGAAACCTACCTGTCGCAATAGGAATACCACATGATCGCGCAAAAATATAGATAAAGAAAAACATAAAAACTTATTCCAAGTTTCAGGCTAGAACCTACCTGTCGAAATAGTTTTTTCAATTTTTGGAACCTATGACCAACCTTGCATATTTAGGAACCGGATAGGTTTCCATTGGTTCGGTTCTTCGATTTCAGATTCTACCTTAGAATTATGCTCACCCTTATCTAGATGGCCAGTTAGTTACTACGCCTTAACGCATTGAAAATAGCAAGGAATTTCCGATTTTTATCTTCTGTCAGTGATAAGCTAGAGGAACGCGAGATTGACATTATGTGGCCGCATCGGATGTTTTCATACGAGAACCGCGTCGGCCTGGCTGTGCCAAAGAAAGATCCAATTTCCACAGGTCAGGACAGGACAGGACGAAGGGGAAGTCTCGTCCACAAGGTAGGATCAACATCGAAAACCGAGAATGTTGACCCAGGTCGAACAAAACACAAGGCAATGCCATGCCATGCCAATCGCCATCCTCATTGGTCGCCAAGTTGATTCTTTGCTCTTCCATTGAATTAGTCTCCCGACATCATCGATGACATCTCGGTTTGCTCACTCTCTCTCCGCGTCTTATACATCAACGTCACGTATTATCACAAATTTGTTTTCAAAAGTAGATTTAGAACAGAATTAAGAATGTAAAAAAATTATTTTTTTGTTTTCGGAAACAATTCAAGAACCAAGCCTAAATTATTTTCTTTTCTTATTTTCCTTTTTCTCTTCCTCTTCTTCTTCATCTAGCTAGTCGTTGGCCATCACAAGTGAGGTCTGGCAACCTAGCTAGGAACCTGCAAGGCTCCCTCGAGGTTGGTGCTCGGCTAGAAGAAGAAGAAGAAGAAGAAGGAAGAAGAAAAGAAAAAGAAGGAAAAAGAGAAAATTGTAATAAAATTATTAAAAATTAAAAGAAATTTTAAGTCACAAAAAATTTAAATTGTATCAAAACGTATTTATATTCTGGGAATAGAAGATTTATGTAATTACTAAATGTTTTCAAATGCTTAGAAATTCATCCGGGGAACCAAAAAAAAATATTTAAGCAAAAATTGTTTTCGGAACATAATGGTTATTAAACACGCGCTTATTCTACCAAGAATCTTTTTAGCAAAAGGTTGAAAGACTTCTCAGATATTTACAAGTATTTTGAGAAGTTGAGAATATAATTCCAAATCATTGAAATCAACTGATCCTTGAACATACATCACTATTTGGACGTCCCACCCCTACATTTCGTAATTTGGTACCATGCTCCTTCCAAAGGTCTTATGCAAACTTACTAAAAGACAAGGACAATTGCCTTTTTATCTTTATACAATATCGTGTTTAAATTTTTTTTTTTTCAATTTGATCGTCCAACCTTTAAAAATCCAATCAATGTGGTCCTTCTAATAAATAAAACCAACGGCATTAGCTAATGAGAATTCTAATATTTTTAACTTGCCATGATATTTATATAAATTGGCATCCATGTCCCCCTCCCTCCCTTCCTCACATGAATACCCTAAGACCACCTTGTGGCAAGGCACAGTAGTCAGGACTCGCGATGATCGTGATGATTATAAATGATAGTCGAGAAAGAAAGAAAAAGAAAGGAAAAAAAGGAAAAAGAAGAAGAGACTTGACTTACAACAAGAAAAGTAGCGGGGTAAATTTTCCACCTAGTCATCGTTGAATTAATAATCCACGTTGACGAAAAAAACAAGTAAGCCGACATTATGTTGAACAGAAAGGTCTCATTAAACCAATCTTCAAAGTTCAAGGATTAGATTGAGGAAAAAAGAAACATTTTGTGGACGATGTTGAACAGAGGAGTATGCTTACCGACGGTCGTGTCATCACTCCATACGTAATTAAATGAAAGAGAAGTTTTATAGCATGAAAGACTTTTGTCCGTGAGGAGAAAAAAGGTATTGCACAAGCAAGTGTTGGGCTTCTATACATTTTTGAATCAGTTTGGAACTTGTGTCCCCTACTTCGCGGATGCAACATTATTCGATGCATGTGGACTCGACGATTTGATTAATCAAGTGGAAAGTCCTATACATACAACATTAACTTCATCAACACATACTATCCAATTAATTTTTTATTTGGAAAATATTTTATCTCGTGATAAACCAAATATAGTAATTTCTTATATTATTATCATTATTTATTACCGCCGTCTTAGTCAACAGGGTGGCCGGCATCTTGATCTGGCCTCGTACTCAAAATTTGAATCTTAACTGACGCAACAGAGAATATTTCAAGATTTATGTGCGAAAGGGTGACCACGTTTCGCTGAATTTGCTATAAGCGACCTCCACCATCTTCTCATAATAATTGTTAATTGATAAAATATGGAATTAATTGGACACAAGATGCAACCGTTGTTTGCCAAGCGAAATTGATGAGAATTCAACTATCACGTACGTATTAGTTCTTTAAAGCAAAGGCGACTGCATAGATTCTAACTGTTCTGCAACGTCGAGTTTCTTTGGGCGGACCGCACCGAAACAACACTTTACCCGTAGATGTCTAGTTAGTGGGTGCTACCTCAACGCAATTGAAATTTCATTGAATCCTTAAAGCTGCGTTTGGTTGCCCAGACAAGGATTGAAATAGGATAAGATAGCACCAAAACCTGTTGGCTGATTGTGCTAAAGGAAAACTAAATATTGGAAAAATAACATGGACGTTACAGGAAAAAATAAAAACTCCCAAATTTCTTCTTAATCAATGCTTGACCGTAGCACTAAGAAACCTATTGGTCGATTCAAGTGCCCGAAACACCAACCGCCGAAAAGAAACCTCCAATTTGATTAGACATTGTCTATTTCCTTTAGAATCAAACTAAGAAAGAAACCGGTCGAGGATATGCATTGTCGCAGTCGAGACATAGTTAAGGATCTGCTGTCGAAGTGGACCACCTTAGCACAACACTAGATGGACGAGATCTAGGGCTTGGTCGACCTCAGATTCGAGATCCAAGGATCAACCTTGCCGATCAAGCTTGGGCTCAATGACGACGAGGACGACTGCAAGCTACCTAGTGAGAATCAATGGTGACGGGTTGTCGTGTAGGCGACAACGGTGGTGGAGGGCGTAGGCAACGCGGATAGAATGGTACGGTGGTAGTCCTCGAATGGCGGCCAAAATGCTCTCGTTGGAGGTCGTGATAGGTGGTCTTTTAACCTCAATTGTCGGAACACAATTAACTAACCAGCTGACGATGGGCGGTTGTTGAAGGTGACGGCAATTGATGGTTGTGGGAGGCGATGATGATCGAGTGGTTGGAATTGGTGGTGCTCTCGTAGTGATTATCGGAAGAGATGGTTTTCTGAGCTTTTTTTTTTAATTATTTTTATCCAATCCAAGTTTATCCCATCTCTTCTCCCGAATTTCTTATTCGGCATTTTTTATTCAGGTATATTTGGTTTAGAGGATGTTACCAAATACCGGAACGGATAATATTTGGACTTAAATTCAGACTCCGGTGACAAGCTAAAGGAAGGGGAGAATGATGTTTAAGTCATCTGATTGGGTGGATTCAATATCGGACATATGTTTGGTCTAGTTGAACTAAATCAAAGAAAAGAATAGGAGAAGGGTCCGACTTCTTCATGCATGCTCCACTTGGCTCGGGAATATGGTTTAGTCGGCAGAGCTCCGCTACTACAATGGGGTCGTCGCGAATATGGGTCCGACTTCTACTTTTCTAGGCACATTCTCGAAGGAAAAAACACATCCAGCTGTTCATCGTTTGGTAGGCAAATGGAATTTGGTGAGAGGCTTCGTCCACAAAGAAGCATCGACGTCGGAAACCGAGAATGCTGACCGAGTTCGAAGGGGACGGTCAACAAAACACGAGGCAAATGAAATGAAATGCCATGCCATGCCATGCCAAATCACCGTCCTCACCATCGGTCGCCAATTGCTTCTTTGCCCGTCAATTGAATTAGTCTCCATTCATCCACGTCAACAATCTTGGTTCCGCTCGCTCTCTCTTCGCATCCTTAATTGGGACGTCTGGCTCGCACTGTCGCACAACTTCAAACTCTTTCGCTTACTCTAGATGATTTATATTTCTATCTCGAGTTGAATCTAAACCAAAATTGGTTGAGTCACATTTCAGAATGACCTTTTTAGAAGAACAGTAAACATTGTGAAATTAGTTAGCAATGCTGTGAATAATTGAAGAAATCAATTGAACTGGATCCTAACAGCAAAGGATAGCTTTTGCAAAGTTACACCTTTGCTTTAGTCGTTAAAACCCTTCGGATAGATGCAGATATTGTTTGACAACTTTTTTGAAGAGTTGTGGGAAAATTCAATTATATTTCTAAAAGGCTTTATAAGTTTTTAGTCTTAAGTAGGTCTAAAGGTGTTTCAAACTATGAGTATTTCCATAATGCAAATACAATTTCCTTTCTTCCAACTTGTCCCCGTTCAATTTTCATAATTTCGAGAATGTCCCCACCTCACGCAATGTCACTGGTGAGGGTTTAGGCCACTAATGAGGCCAGATATAGCTGAAAGCCAATTTGACTAGCCGGCTACTAAATTCCGCTGGCAAATAGTTTGAGAATTTCTTTTTTTAAAAAATAAAATGTAATTTTTTCCAAACGGCATTTAAGTCAAAACTGCTTCTTAATGTGTTTTTTTTACCAAACAGTATTTGCATTTTGGGAAAACCTCATTTTACCTAAAATCCTTTACATTTTTTCGAAAGGCTTTTCCCTCAAAGTATTTCCAAATGCATCCTTTTTCTACCAAGAATCTTCTCGGCAAAAGCTTGCAAGACTTCTAGGGACATTTACAAAAATTTCGACAAGCAGACACTATAATTCAAAACCATTGAATTCAACCGATCCTTGAACATACGTCACTCCTTAGACGTCATACTCTTACTTTTCGTAATTTGTTAATATGTTCCTTACGAAGATCTTATGCAAATTTACCAAAAGACAAGGACAATTGTCTTTTTATCTGTATTCAATATCGTGTTTCGATTTCTTTTTTTTTTTCAAATTTGATCGTTGAACTTTTAAAAATCCAATCAACGCAATCCTTTTAATAAGTAAACCGATGGTGTTAGCTAACGAGAACCCTAATGTTTTTAACTCGCCATGATATTTATACAAATTGGCATCCGTGTCTCTCTCTCTCTCTCTCTCTCTCTCTCTCATACACACATACATACACAAATACCCCAAGACTACGTCGTGGTAAGGCACAACGGTCAGGCACATACGATGATCCTGATGGTCATAAACGACAGTTGAGGAAGAAAGGAGAAGAAAGAATAGAAAGGAAAAACAAAGAATAGACTTGACTTACAACAAGAAAAGTAGCGGACCAAATTTCTAACCTAATCATCATTAAAGCAATAATCAGTGTCAAGAAAAAAACACGTAAATGGACATTACGTTGAATGGAAGGATCCCATTAAACTGATTTTCAAAGTTCAGCGATTAAATTGAGCAAAATAAATAAATAAATAAATTTGGGGGCGATGTTGAGTATAGGAGTGTGTTTAGCGACCGTCGTGTCGTCACCCCCTCCTTAATTAAGTGAAAAAGGAGTTTTATCGCATGAAAGACATTTGTTAGTTTAGGTCACTCGTCCACAGGAAAAAAAAGGATATTGTACAACCATTGCTGGTCTTACGATACATTTTTGAGTAAAAGCTTGGAACTTGCATCTGCTACTCTGTGGATATAACCTTATTTGATGCACGTAAACCGGGTGATTTGTTTAATCAAATCAAAAGTTCTTCTTCGGCACTTGTAATCCAATTAAGTTGTTAGTTGGGAAATATTCTATTTCATGATAAACCAAAAATAGTAAAGTATATTATTATCATTATTATTATTACCACTATCATCTTTGGCAAGAGGGCGGCCGGCATCTTCATTTTTACCTCGGACTCGACATTCAAATTTTAATTGACTCGCAACAGAGAATCTGGAGACCGTCCGGGGGAGCAAGCTGTCTCCCGTCAATATATGAAATATCATTTCAAGATTTATAAGCTGGGAAACGAATGCCTGTGTAAAAGGGCAACACGTTTCGCTGGATTTTCCCAAAAGCTACCTCCACTATCTTCTCATGACCATTGTTAATAGATAAAATAAAGTATTTATTGGACGCAAGATGCAGCAGTTTTTTTTTTTTTTTTTTTTTTTGCAATCCGAGAACCGCCGTACGGCCGGCAGCTGGCGACGTGAATTGGTAAGAATTCGATTATCACATACCTAAATAGTTCTTTAAAGCAAAGGTGATTGCATAGATTCTTACTATTCTATAATGTCGAGTTTCCTTGAGCGGACTGCACTAAAACAGTTCTTTGCCCGCAGATGTCCAGTCATTGGCTGCTGCGTCAATGCATTTGAAATTTCAATGAATCCCTAAAGTCGCATTTGGTTGCCCGGACAAGGATTGAAATAGGATAAGACGGCACCAAGAAACCTATTGATGGATTATGCTTAAGGAGAACTAAGGATTGGAAAAATAACACGGCCGTTATATGGGAAAAAAAAACTCTCAAATTTCTTCTCGATCAATGCTTAGCCATAGCACTGAGAAATCTATTGGTCGATTCAAGTGCCTGAAACACCAACTGTTCGAGGAAAACCTGCAATTTGATTATACATTGACTATTTCCTTGAGAATCAAACTAAAAAAGAAACCGTCAAGGAACTGCATCGTCGCAGTTGAAACACAGTGAAGGATCTGCCATTGAAGCGGACCACGTTAGTGCAACACTAGATAAACGAGATCTAGGGCTTGGTCGACCTCAAATTTGAGATCCAAGGATCGACCTTGCCGGTCAAGCTCGAGCTTAATTACAACGAGGTTCACCGAGGCTACCTAGTGAGAATCAATGGTGACAGGTTGTCGTGGAGGCGACAATCGTGGTTGAGAGCGGAGGCAACAATGATATGCTATTATGGTGGTGGTCTTCAAACGGCAGCTAAGATGCTCTCGTTGGAGATGGTGATAGATGGTCCTTTTCACCTCAATCGTTACAACGCGATTGACTGACCATATGACAATTGGTGATTGTCGGAGGTGACGGCGATCGGTGGTTGTCGGAGGCGATGATGATTGAGTGGTTGGAAGTGACAATGATCACGCGTCAGTGGTGCTCGCCTAGTGATTATGGGAAGAGATGGTTTTTTAAGTTATTTTTAATTTTTTATCCAATCCGGGTCTATCCTATCCATTCTCCTGGAATTCTTATCTGACATTTTTTATCCAGATTTATCTAGTTCGGAGAATGTTATCAAATACCGGAGAAGATAATATATGGACTTAAATTTAGACTCTGATGACAAGCTAGAGGAAGGGGAGAATGATGTTTAAGTCATCGCATCGGGTGAATTCAATACCGGACGTACGTTGGCCCGGTTGCGCTAAAGCAAAGAAAAGAATAGAAGAAGGGTCCAGCTTCTTCATGCATGTGTCACGGGTTGATCGATTGGGATCGTGACTGCGCGGCAACTCAGGCTCTTTTGGATTACCTAAGCCAAGCCTTGCTCGATCGCACACTTACTCGCTCACCCGGATCATAGAGAGAGGATCTTTGGAAAGAAAGGAGCTTTGATAAACTGAAATAATTGGATGGATCCAAATGAGGGAGAGGGCAGCCTTTCTTATACTTAAGGCTCTCTGATTACATCCGTTGATCTAGAATTTATCTGGCGGACGAGATCGCACCGCCTCATCTACCGATACTTGACAACTACCAGCTACCGACATTAATGGCTAGAGACTTCTAGAATGCGGCTCAATTACCGTATCGCCCACTCTTGGAAAGTTCTAGAAGAAGGCTCGTTGGAAATCTAAGCGAGCACAGGAGATCCTTCACGGATGAGTCATGGCCGTCCCTTATGAACCTCTTGGATCGGTCTTCTTTCGGGCCGTGACACATGCTTCACTTGGCTCGGGGTCCACTACCGCGGTCGGGTCGTCCTGATTACGTGTCCAACATCTGCGTTTCCAGGCACATTCTCAGAAGAAAACACATCCAGCTGTTCGTCGTTTGGTAGGCAAAACGGGGATGGTGAGAGACTCGTCCACAAAGAAGCATCAACGTCGGAAACCGGGAATTTGACCGGGGTCGAAGCGGGCGGTCAGCAAAACACAAGGCGATGCCATGCCTTGCCAATCGCCAGCCTCGTACTCGGTACGCCAAATTGATTCTTTGCCCGTCAATTGAATTAATCTCCATTCATCGATGTCGACACCTCGGTTCCTCTCGGTCGCTCCCTTCGTGTCCCGTACATACTCGCGAATGTGTAGGGGCGATGTACCGCCACCGAGTAAGCCTTGCGAAGTGCGGTATACGGGGAAAATTGGGAATTTGCCAGATTTGACTAGACCATACGCTTGTGGGATTAATAATTCGTGGCAAAGACGGAAAATATCTGCAAAAAAAAAAAAAAAAAAAAAACAGAAAAGACAAGGGGGATAGGACATTGTGGGCAAAAGATGGAATCCTTACGCGGTAGCGTGTAAAAATTTCACCTACCCACGTGGATGCCAAGGCGACCACATATTACCAGGTTTAGTCACCACAACACGAACAATCATGGTCATGTTGTTCTGAATTTAGAGATAATATTTAATTAATTAAAGATCAATGCTGTCCATAATGATTTTTTGCGATAAGCATATTAAAAAGTCCTAAAAATCTATCGGTAAAATGTAATAACCTTAAAACTTAAAAGAAAATGGTTAATACATTAAAAAACCCAAAACCAATACACTTATGATAAATTTATCTCAAATTATTTTTTTGACCATGAAAAACTTCAAACCGGTACACTCGTGACAAATTTACCCCGATTGACTATAAAAAATCATAAACTGGTATATTTATGACAAATTTATTCCAAACTAATTTATTCAACTGCAAAAAATCCCAAACTAATAAATTTGTGACAAATATACCCTATCCTAAATTGGATTAATACCACAAAAAAAATTACAAAAATTGTAAATTGTGATTAACGAAGCTTAAAATCCTAATTTGGTATATCAGTTAACTGTCACGTGTCATTTAAATTAATAATTTGACAGTAAAATTTAACGAAAACTAATAGAGAGTAAATTTTTCACAAATGTATTAGTTTGGGGTAAATTTGTCAAAAGTATACTAGTTTGGGGTTTTTGGTAGTAAAAAAAAAAAAAATAGTTTTGGGTAAATTTGTCACGAGATGTCTCCAGTTTGAGATTTTTCGGGATATTGAAAAGTGTTACAAAATTCTAAAACTTTTATGAAAGTACAATCGAGTACTAAATTTTCAAAATGATGCAATCAAATTTTAAAATTTCTCACGAAAGTACAATCGAGTCTTAAAATTTACAAAAAGTACAATTAATAGAATGACTTGATTTGATTGATTTAAAAAGTTTTAAAATTTAATTATACTTTTTAAAAGTTTGAGAACTCAAATGTACTTGTTACTAATAAGTTTTAGAATTTAATTGTAGTTTTTTGAAGTTTTAGGACTTTAGCTACATTTTCATAATAAATTTTAGGATTTTCAATGCACCTGTCTTTAATCTTTTTGTGACAATTCATTCGGGTTTTCCATTCTGGTCCTTCGATTTCATTACATGATGATGTTAATGGAGCTTCGCATGGGCCATGATTCATAAACTCAATTGGGCGGGGGGGGGGGGGCTCCATCTCCATAACCAAATAGAGTTAATATTATGAAAAAATCCAAATCGATATATTTATGAGGAATCTACTTTAAACTAATATGAGTTTTCATGTGAATCTACCATGTTAATTGATGCAACTCAACAATTTTACAATAAAATTTGACTCCATTAAATATTTCACGAGTATATCAATTTGAGATTTTTGGTAACTCAAAAATAAGTTTTGTGTAAATTTGTCACATGTATATCAGTTTGAAAATTTTTCGACTATTAACCCTAAAAAATAAGATGACCTCATCCTCATCACCAGTTACTCACAACTTTTACTCATAATGGCATTTATGGACTATCGTGCCGGTGGTTCTAGTGGGACTAGACGGAAGGAGAATTTTGTGCAAGCTGTGAGTATTACATTGGCTAGGCATCTTACAATAGATTTAGGAACATATTGGTAATTTTCTTTTTCAAAATTGATCCGAGAAGAAAATGGGGATCGAGGCGGCAACAGCAGGGTGAATCGAACAAGTTAACTCGGAGGAACGTCCCCATTTTTCTCCCTGTTTCCCCTTGTTTCCTATTATGAAAAAAGTCGCTTTGAGGTTCATTGGGAATTGGACATGAACAAATCTTTAAAAAACTTAAGGAGAAGATACAGGTGGGAAATTTGCCCTAAGGCAAGAGATCTCGCAATGTCACTCCGTATTCCCTAGGACCTTTCGGTGAAAATAAATACCATATCAGGATTTCGATTCTGACCTTCGCCGAATAGATAGATATGATAGCTTCTCACGCCTCGGATGAGAAGGAGTAGATGAAAATTCCACTGCAAGAGAAGGTGCCTAACGGCACTCATTACAACCAACTCCTGTCATTGTACCGCCGGTATTTGTACAGTAGATTTAGGACCGGATCGGTAATTTTCATGTTTCAAAATCGATCCGAGGAGAAAATGGGGATCAGGGCGGCGGCGGTAGGGTGACTCTACCGAGTCAACGCGGAGGAGCGTCCCCATTATTCTCCCCGTCCGCCCTCGTTTCCGGTTACGAAAAGAGTCGCTTTCAGATTCAATGGGAACGTGTGGAAACAGAGGACACCCGGGCAATATAGAAAATTGCGTGGGCTGGCGTCCTATGACCCGCGACCGTTTCTTGCGAAAATTGATGAAAAGGTTTTTCGCTTCTTGGCTTCCGCTTTATTCATATTTTATTTTCTTGCCGCTCCTCGGCGTTTCCGTTCTTGATCCCACCACACCCACCAAGAACCGAAGGACCCAGCAGCAGCTGTGAATTCAGAGAGAGAGAGAGAGAGGGGCGCCGGCGCTTCGGGGAGGCGATTTGCTCAACTGGGTCGGGCTCCGCGGGGGCGTTCGGCTTGCGGGAGCTGGCAAGGTGAATTTTTTACATCCGGAGCTGTCGCGGTTCGCGGTCGATGCGCTGAGTTCGTTGATGCGTTGAGGATCGTAGCTTGTACTGTTGGATTGCTGCGTGTTGTTTGCGAAGATTTTGTATGAGCGGATGGGTTTAGTGATGCTTGTCTTGGTGGGTTTTGCTTCGAATTGGTCAAACTGTCAAGAGTGATTCTTTTTTCTTGCTCATGTTAATGATTTGTGTCGAAGGAATTGTTTTTTTAGTTGCATTTGACTTTTGGTTGACATCATTGTTCAAAATTGGCCGGAAACAAAATATAAACTATGTCTTGGAGAGGATTTAGTTAACCGGGCTGCGCTCAGATTGTATTTATTGGTGGAAGAAATGTTGAGCAGAGTTTTGTGGGAGCATCCGTGTAAGGAGATTGTGGTTTTCGATGTTGCGCAATGCACTTGAGGTATCCTTACAAGTTTGACTTTGATGCTAGAGACGGAAGTGAGCACAAGGAGTAGCGGCAGTTTGTTGCTTTTGAGTTCCACGTGGAGTCGCTCGATGCGAATGAGATTCTAGGTAATATTTGAATTTCAAACATCATTTGCTGCTCAAACCTTATAGATTCATGAAAAAAAAGTTGACTTCTTGTTTATTCTTTTTTTTTTTTTTTAGGGATATGCTGTAGGGACCACTGTTGAGGAAGTGTTGCAGAACCTTGTTTCTGAAGGTGCAATCGTAGAGTCTGGATATCAGCATCTTTTGGTCCAAGTTAAGAAATGAGTTGTAATTGCCTTGGCTTTAGATCAAAGAGGAAAAGTCCTCCTTCTTCTTCCATACAAGGCATTGAAGGTAAGCTGTTAATTTATAACTGTCACAATTCACAGAAGCTAGTTACTTCTGATTGCAAATTTTAACTCTTTGACATCTTTTTTCTGTTATATTCTAGATGTAGTTATGTTTTTCCCGACCCTTTGTATAGAGAATGTTCCACATGTTCAAGAGGGGAATCTTACTACTATTTTTGCAGGCTTTAAATTCAAGAGATTCCCCTTTTGTGCCTGATGTAATGTCTTTCACATCTTTGATTACATCAAGTGATAAGATAAAGAGATATAAACAAATTCCATTACCGGAGAAATATTACAGAGATCAAAGATTATCTCACCCTTGATCAAAAGCTTTCATAGTTGGGTATTGCCACTTTCTGAAGGCTAGGACAGTAAATGATGCACCTTAAAAGACCGGCAATTCCTGATATATGTAAACTCATGCTTGCTGCTTCCTTTTACCAAGCCACCACTACAATTTAAATTAGCTTTCCTGGATACTACCTGTCCTCGCGATAGGAGCCAAAATTATTAGCATAAGTGTCTTAATGCTTAATTTATTAGCATTAAGCTTTTTTCTTTGCTTTTCCTTGGAAATAAAATTTGGTGGAACCAGTTGTTTTATCTGTATGAGCTCATATTATTACAGAATGACTTGTCAGATAAATCATAACAATGTTGTTTTTCTTCTGTCTTTCATTAGATATGAAAATAGGATTTCTGGGGAATCAGGCAGAACATTTATCTTGAGAATTAGTATGGCGGATAATTGCATGTTGGCAAGAACATTGAGATATTCACATATAATGGGCTTGTTGAAGGAGTTTTATTGCAGTTATATATACTAATACATTTACTACAGGGCTGGCTTTATAGCTGCATGGCTGATGAGCCATACTTATATATTTAAAACTTCAACAATTTATCGGTGCTTTACACATTGTAGGTGAGAATTGAAATAAGAGAGAATGTCTTCACACTGAAAGCAATGCTCTTGGTGGCAAGTGATATTGTAAGCAACATACTTAATGTATCTGTAATATAGGCATATAAGTTTTAGAAAAACTGTTTTAGTTTATTATTATGGTTTGATTTGGGAAAATTTTATGTGAATACCCAACCAAAACCATTGAAAATCACCTTTTCTCTAGATTTGAACCAAATTCATGAATTCATAAACCAAAAATTTCAGTTTGGTTCAGTTTTGATTGTCCTTTTTTGGTCTTCTTAAGCACCCCTGGATGGAGCAAGAGATAGACATTCAAGCCCTCTGTTGCAACAAACAATGATTCTGCCAGATCGGTATTAGCTAGATTAGTGTAAGATAGCAACTTAAACAGTAATGACATTCCCTATCCTAATTAGGAAAATCACCTCCCTTTTATAGTCTTTAATTCAACTCCCATATTATATGTCATCTCCTTCTCCATCTAGGGTTGTTGCCATGCTTATCATTCTCTCTTTTTGGACTTTCTGATAAAAAGTTCATCTTTTCTCCAAATACCACAAGTGTGCTTGTCAATCAAACCGACCATATAGACATAGGGCTTCAGTCATTGTAGCTGTGGTAACTTGAGCTTTGGGGATGATTTTCTATTAGAATTGGTACTCGGTAATTTTTAATTCTCTAAGGGCTCTTTTCTTTCTTTTTTGGTTCTGAAGAACTTAATGTCAACCATGTCAAATTTTTCGAGCTAGAGATATATTGGATTTTTAGCAATTTTGATGAACTATTGGAAGTAATTGAATGGTTGGAGCAAACAAATCTATGGGCAGAAAACCTTGATGCTGAGATTCTCCCCATCTTCTCGTCTTCTAGCCTTTTCTGCTGGAAACTCTATATTGGTGGAATTTAAAATCACAAAAAGGAGAAGCTGTTGCTTCTTAGCCAGTGGAGGAGCAATGGCCAATTGACCTTCATATATGTGTACCATGCTCTTGAGAAATAAAAAATTCAAGCATAAATTTCCCACGCGCATGGCAAGGGGGACAGTTTAATCTCACTAGTTGGACATATCACGGTACACAGGTGATGAAGCATTAGAACTATTCCTAAGACCAGACCATAACAGTGGCAAAAGCATATGACCTTTGTCTTCCATTTAGCTGTTCTTGTTTACAATCAACCCAAATCACAAAGAAGATAGGGAGTTGAGTCTACATGACTGGCGTATTCACTTGTACCTGGGAAAATAAGGGTAAACTCCAGTATCAGAGGAAACTTTTTAAAGACAGTAGATTTATCCAGTCCAATCATTGATTAGTCGCATTTTGTGTCAGCCTCATGTTCATATCAAATCACTCACCCTGGAGGAACAGTCCTAATATCACCAGCCCTACAGCTAATGCTTTTAAAGTATCTAGTTCAGGATACACACGATGAAGTTCAGTGTGCAAAGTGTGGAAGTGGCAGAGTTATTTGAAGTGGCTGGGACTTCTTGAGTGGAGTCAAAATCTTGCCCTCAACTTTCTTGGTGTAGTTTTATCTGATTCACTTTCAGAATTTATAGAAATATCGGGTCTTATGTTTCTGCATCCTATGTCTATTTGCCCTTATTATCTAATTTGGTTTTCAAGTTTTAATTCTCTTTTCTCTTTTACTTAGTTGACTTGCTGAGAAATATAACTCATTTCACCAGTAAGGAGTTGAGATTAGCTACAGATAATTTCCATTCAAGCAATAAGATTGGAAGAGGAGGTTTCGGAACAGTTTATAAGGTAATCAGGTTCTGTACCTACTCTTGTTATGGTGCTTAATAGGACTTTTAAAGTTCAATCTGAATAGTCGTTTTCCTAAAGAAACTGCTAATGAGCTATATTCTTTCATAGTTGCTTCTGTGGGTATGCATGTATATATATATTTTTTTTTTCATATGTCAAGTATGATCATATTCTATGACCAAAAAAAAAAAAAAAAAAAAAGTATGATCATATTCTGCTAAAAGTCCTGAGTGTTTCGAGAGAAAATACACACAATCCATGTTCTCATCCTTAACTACATCTATATGCTGGCAAAATCTCCAGTTCAACTTCAACTGATTATATCCACTTGGTTTGATTCATTAAGGTCTCTTCGTTTGTTTTCGGGCCTTGTTATTAGGTGGTACTCAAATATGATTCAATTGATATAATTTATACAATCTGGTATTGTTATAGCAATTATGTCCTGACTTACATTATAGAGCATAAGTTAATTACATAACAAGTTGCTGTTCTTTTGTTTAGCAATCTGAGCTTGTTACTTGAATTGTGTTGGCTTCAGCCAAGAGCTGCATTAAACTATTCTGTACTGTGGAGTGATGAATTTAAAGAAGATTGCTTTCCTCAATAATTGACTAGTGCACACTTAAGAAGTCACTTTTGGTTCAGTGTGTGGGTATTTTTCCATGTGTAATTATTATAACTGCATTATTCAGTCGCACTGTCTTTTAGTAATAATATTGTGGACTTGATAGGGAACTCTAAGAAATGGAGTGCAAGTGGCTATAAAGACACTTTCTGCAACCTCAAAGCAGGGACTGAGAGAATTCGTAGCTGAGATCAATACTATAGCAACTGTCAGGCATCAGAACCTTGTTCGATTAATTGGCTGCTGTGTTGAAGGCACAGACAGGATTTTGGTCTACGAATATTTAGAAAACAGCAGCCTGGATCGTGCATTATTAGGTAATTCAAAGAAAGTAAGAAATCTGGCAGAGAAGCTTTATCACTTTAAACATATTCTAACTTTTCCTTCTTTGTCAGGTTTCGGCACCAATGATGCAAAAGTAAAACTCGATTGGCAGAAAAGATCTGCTATTTGCCTAGGTACTGCAAGGGGCCTAGCTTTTCTGCATGAAGAATCCGAGCAGCATATTGTTCATAGGGACATTAAAGCTAGTAACATACTTCTCGATAACGATTATAACCCAAAAATTGGAGACTTTGGGTTGGCCAAACTTTTCCCAGACGACATCACTCATATTAGCACGAGAATAGCAGGAACTACGTAAGCTCTTCCATCTTCTTATCTTTGAAAGCAATACTCGTGTTCTCACATCTTTCTGAAACTCAATCGCCCTTATACCTTTAATACCAATTACAAATTTGATTGGTCTGAATGGAGACACTATTCCTCTGCAAATCACAATTTGATTCATTGCTTCCGCTCTAGGTTCATCAAGCAGGAATTTTAGAACAATTACCTTTTTTTGACTACTTGAGGAAACCTAAAAGCAATGGAACAGAAGCATTTTCTATTCTGAATGCGTCAAGCATCCACGGAGCTATTTGAAAATATATTTTATGAAGCAGTCAGTATTATTCTAAGTGCAGTCAGACACCTAATCATTTCTGAAATAGACAGTCAGGTTAAACAACCGTTGTTGAGGAGACAACTGTATCTTGTGATAGTCAAGGAATTTCACATGCCAGTGGAGGGTCTTTTTAGACACTGGGGAATTACTTACTTGCCGAAATGAGCACTTCCAACCATTATTTTCCCATAATTTGTTGATAAAAGTGATGTTTCATGTTTACAGTTTTTTTTATTATGACAAGCTTATTATATGTGGTGGAGACTTTTCATTGGATCTTTTTGAAGTTTAAGCACTCCTAGATTGGTTGTATAGAAATGAGCTTAAAAGTTCTTTCCTCTTCTTCTTTTTATTTAACTTTTTTTTTTTTGGTTTTTTTTTTTTTTTGGATTTTTTTTTGTATAATAGAAGAATTGTTAATGCCATAGTCATGAAAATTGTAAGATTTTGTGAGATCATTGCTGATTGTTCTAAAAGCTAAATTAGTAGATGAAGACGTGGTTTATTATTTAAATATTCTAATATTCTCCATCACGCTTAGTCTGATCTTTTTACCTAGTACTAAGCGTGGACATATTTGAATAGGGAGGCAAGTAAGGTCTGAAAAGATGCGAACACAAGACCTCTTGCTCTAATATCATGTAAGAATTTGTAGGACCATCGCTAACTATTCTAACAATTTAAAGTTATGGAGTGAAGTATGATGTGCCCTATTTGTAGGTTGTTATACTAATGATTTGTTGCCTCTGCTCCATCCAGTGGTTACTTAGCTCCGGAATATGCATTTGGTGGCCAGCTGACTCTGAAAGCTGATGTATATAGTTTCGGGATTGTTGTACTAGAAATAATAAGTGGGAGAAACAGTGCGAAGGCAGATTGGAGAGGTTCAGAGAAGTTTCTCCTGGAACAGGTGCGTCAGTGGTCCTTTTTCTGTATAGCTTTGCATCTGACATATTTTCTGTATTAGAAAAATGGAATAGTAGGTTCAGCTTTTGCTTTTCCCATTCTTTGTCATGGTGTGCTTTTCTACCTCTTGGGCAGCCTGGAAGCTTATATACCTGCAAAATCTGAAGCAAGAGAAATCAACAGGGTGTTCGGTTTTCAGTAGAAACAGAGAACCAACTAGAAAATGAGTTCAGCACCCTTGTTCTGCAGTTCTCCTCACAACTCAAAGTACTGTTCCAGAAAGCTGGAAATAACTAAAGTTAATTGGAAATTTCATGAGTAGTTTGATTGTGAATCAATAGTTGTCCATGAAAAAATGCTGAGTATTTACATCAAGAAAAACAAGGAAAAAATCATACTAAAAATATTTCAAGCAGGGTGCCAAGTGGAGAACATACTGTTCAGGAAAAATTCCTCTTAATTTGAAAGCTGGGAAATTTCTTTAGTGCCCACTGGTCTAGTTTCCTAGTAAACAATCTTGTGGAGTATTTGGCGATCTATCTAATTCTAAATGGAAATTTTTGCTTCATAGGCATGGGAACTCTATGGAAAGGGAGCACTTTTGGAACTGGTGGACCCGGATTTAAAAGAGTTCCCTGAAGAAGAAGTCCTCAGGTACATAAAGGTAGCCTTGTTCTGTGCCCAAGCAGTGGCAACTCGACGTCCGGTAATGAGCCAGGTGGTCAACATGCTGTCAAAAAACATACGGCTAAACGAGAAGGAACTAACGGCGCCTGGTTTCTACCAAGATTCGGGAGGCTTAAGTGGGATGCCTTCATCCAGTAAAAAGTCATCCATAGAATCGAGCTATCAGATGAGTTCAGTTCCTGTCACAATCACTCACGTCACCCCTAGATGAAGAGGATTATGATTTTTTACTCATTGGTCTTCAAGGGTGGTGGGTGAGATAATCATTCGATTTGAAGGAACTTTTGAATTATGTCAGTTTCCTTCACGAGTCTCTCTGGTTCTCTCCCCCCATCTCCTTCTCTCCGGTCTCCTTCTGTGGCCAGTTTTCATATTCTTTTGTAGAGGCATTGATTTTGTATATCTGAGCGAGAATCACAAGGTTCTGCTGAAGCAGAGGTTGAGATGTTTATATACATAGAAGACATTGGTTGTGGTGATTCAATACATCAGTTCTCACAAAGTTCTCTGGGATTTGTTTTGTAGATCTTGTTTTGGGATGATTTTGTTTCCCTCTTCTACTTGCCCTCATCTCGGAAGTCCTTTCACATCCGAGTTGCTGCAGAAAGGATGTAAGGTGATAAGTAACATATTTTGCTGGCAAACCAGTGTCTTGTCAATTTGGATAGTCATACAGTCATGAACTAAAATCACTTACCATCCTGGAAGTAGTTAGGCCTACTGGTGTAGGATGGTATCTTGTTAGAATATTTGGTAAGAAAGAGTGACAAATGGAATGGAGGAACAGAGAGATCGAAAGACCAATTGTAGGGAACTAGAATTTCTGGGTCTTTTTATTTTTCAGAGTATGTTTTTAGCATGCTTTATATGTGACTGAAAATTCTCTGGAATACCCCAAAGCCTGATTATATCTCAACAAAATTGTAAAAGAGGCCTTTTCTTCTCTTCTACTCCATCGTTTTTCATTTGGACCAAAAATGAAAATTAATTTCACCTTTTCCTTTAATTGTCAAAACATTTTATTTTTTTTTTCATTTCAAAAACTGTGTTTTAGCATTACACACGCTTTTCCTTGGACAGTATTCATTCTCTGTTGAACAAATCTTTCTTGTGTCCTGTATTCTATCGTGTCGTGTTGGGAAGGAAACAAAGCATTCCCATCCCCCGTCCGCACTAGGAAAACCAAGCGTCCAACCGGACAGAGTAACAAAATGGGACCTGGAATGGCAGGGTTCATTCCTACCCCACATCTTGTCCACCAAACACCCCCTGGATATTGACGTTTATGTATAGGCTAGCAGGATGCACCACCAGACGATGCATGCTGCCTCCCACGGAACCATTCTACTCTTTACTTTTCTTTTCCCTCACTGCCTGCTCGCCAAATCAACGAAGGAATAGCGGGTTTTACAAGAAACCGAAAGGAGGAGAATTGAAATGTTTTTCATGATTTTATTGACTCGACAAGGAATTTTTTTAGGATATGCTCCTAATTGCATTTAATTCAAATCGAATGGATTAAAAATGGGTCTAGGTCCAATTAGTGTACCAATATAATATGGTTTTAGGTTTAATTAATCTGTTGATGCAGGTTAAGCCCAAAGAATATACAGTCATCACAGTCATTTGTTCAGTAAGGTAAAGACTGCAGCATTCTACACCGAGGAAAGTTTTTCTCTTCGTTGGCGAGCGGAAAAGTGGTTGGGGAAACTATTCTAGCAATTCACAAGATTGTTATTGCCTCACTTCCATCTTTGTCACTTGCCATCTTAAGAAGAAAATCTCGGTCATTGAGATTTTAGTTTGCACCGGCACTCCTGCTATTCCTCTATGTCCCAAATAAACCCTGCAGTTCTGTTCTCCCATAGTATCTTCACTTCGACACATGCTGCTTCTTCTTAGTGGCAAGTGATTCGCTTGAATGACACAAAGGAGTAAATAGTAAGGCGGTCCATTATTATTGAGAAGTATTTTGTTCATACAAAGGACCTCCTGAGGAGAATACAAAATACACATAGAACTCGACTTTTAAACATCTCTTTTTAACGGCGAATTTTGACTAGTGCTACTGCCTCCCGTTAGTGTTCATCAAATATGCTTCTTAAGGAAACTGAGAATTAGCTGATTCACCTCGTCAGGCGATTGTTCCTGGATAAAATGCGTTCCTTCTGGCGAAAATACAATCTCTAGCTGGGGAACAAATTCTTTGACCTTTCCGCTTCTGATGTACTCCTCGATGCCTGGAAATTTTAGCACATAATCCTTCTCTCCCATCACCAATAGTGCTGGAACTTTAACAATAACATCTGTTATTCCCAGGTCCTCCTTAAATGACCTGCAATATCAGCCAGATTGTTAAACATAATCTATCTGCAGAATGCGGGGCTATCTGAAGTCCATTTAAACAGCAATGATAGCTTATTCACCCATGTGATCTCAGATGAAAGATCAATTAGTGCTGCCTCATTTATTCTCAAATAGCAATGAACAGAGACCCTGATTCCACGCAATATAAATAGTTGGAGAGTGTCAGTATGTTAATCTCGGACACTGACTTGTATCATATCAGAATAGTCTACTTTCATCTTTTGCAAAGGCAAGAACAAAGGACTAAAGCTCTGAGGTGAGTATACAGCACAAAAAATGTCAGAAGGTTTATCTTATCCATTTACTTGGTAAAAATAAGCAATCACAGTACAGAAAACATGTGGGGCTGAACTCATCACGTGACACACACAATATGATGCCCTAGAGACATGGCCATTACTTGCATATTGCATCTCCGATCCATTCTCATAAGCCTATCTCAGATCAGTTGCTTCATCAGGATGACTTTCTAGGGATCGTGATCACTGATGGAGCTATAATATTGTTGATATAGGGGAATGGGATTCATTGGCAGGGAGTCTACAATACCAGGCATAGAGCGTGAGACCATTACCTATATGGAACTTGCAATGCAGTGAGAAACCCTGATTTCTGGTACAGAGAACCGTATTCTTCAAGATCTCCTTCTGTAAACCAAGGGGGAAGAGGGGTAGATGGATCGACTATATCCATAATCTCCTGGTTCTCTGCAGCTATGGGTATTTCACTTCTCGAAAAGAGTACGTAAATATTGCGCACAACTGTTTTGGCATCGAGGCGCCCAAAATCAGCTTCTGCCCGTCCAGGCTCCTAAAATAAGAAGTTCAAAGATATCAAATTGAAAGCATATGATTATCACTTTACCATGTCGTGGTCTTGAGTAACGAGAGTCACAGAGGTGGCATACCTGCCATCTTGAAATGTAAAAGCCTTCAGGGAGATGCTCATTATATTTAACGGGACGACTGGGAGGGCGGTATGGAATTCCCAGGGTCATGATTCCTTGGACCCTCTCTTGGTGGAGGAGGGAAAACGAGTAAGCAGGAAAAGCTCCGAAGTCTTTAGCTACAAGAAAGACCTGCACTGACAATTCCCGAACCTTGTTAAAAGAAGGCGTACATCACCACAGAACTACTAGTTCATAGATGCAATGATAACAGCAAAAGTACTATAGTGAATTTTAGGACTGATTAAACTAGGAGCAACTTCATCAGATTACTAGGAAGGTAAAGTTATGTGTATAAGTGTGAAGTGGACAAGGCTTCAAATGTGTCCACATAATATTTTTGTTTGAGGAACTATGAGGGGTTTTGTCTTTCCATAACCAAAACAACCACAGATTCTGTGTGAGTTCCCAGTGAACCCCTGCTACAGAACTTACCACTGCATTGGATAGACCGTCTCTTCAGGGATTTTCTCACTACATCTCATCTCGAAGGAATATGCTAGGTGAAAAGTATTGAACAAAACTAACACTTAAAAAGATTCTTGAATCCCTTTATGATTAGGTGGGTAAATCATAGATATATGAAGTACCAACTAATCTCTGAGTAATCAGGTGACATTTACACCAAGATCCACAACAAAAGCCAAGCTATTCAAGGATTGCATGTTATTCTGTCTACAGCGTCAGCATTATCAAACAAAAAGAACACAAGACTTTTCCACATATGAACTGTTATTGATTCTCTCTATCCCTTTTGATTCACCTCCAATTTCTCAGCAACCACACATAGCAAAGAAAATCGGGAAATGGTAGATTCATCACCTTATCAATGCCTAGGGCATCAAGCAGGGCAGCAAGATCCTCAATAAGGTCACTGAAGGAGGCCTTTTCAGGTTCAAGCGGCGGATCAGACAACCCGTAGCCCCTGAAATCTGGTGCCAGCGCACGGAACCCCGCTTCCGCAACGGCCACCATCTAGTGCCGCCACGAGTACCATATCTCCGGAAATCCGTGCAAGAACACGACTACATTTGGACATGAAAACACAATTCACAACGCCAAGAACTCACTCGCAATTCCTGTATTGGGCACTGTAGTTGGAACTACTAAAATTTATGGTCAACCCATGAAGGAATTGTCAAGATCACCACAGGGTAGCGTGGTTTTTGTTGGATGAAATCTCTTAAAGTATTTTGAAGTTGACAAAACATTTTTATCAGTCTAGTCTGAAGACTTACAGACTCTATTGACAAAGTCTGAAGATCAAAGTCTGAAGATCAAAGTCTAAAGCTAGCAAGACTCAAGACTTATATTTCAAAGTCTACTCATATGGACAGCTTTCCGGGACGGCGTTTATTCCGATCTTATATGATCTTTATTCTAACGACTAGTGGATATCTTTCTACTGGATTCAAAGCACTAAACGATCTTACTTTCATATGGAATATGTTTAGATTCTCTAAAGATTTCGCAACTTATATTTGGAAGGATCTACTTATGGAAACCGAGATCCTGATTGTATGGGCGAGCAGGATTGATGGGTTATCAACACTTACCTTAAAGAGCTCGAGATCTCTCTAATTGATTCTGTCCAACGGGTTGATTGGAAGAACTTTTTTGGAAGGTGCCAACGGTATTGAAGGCATAAAGAAGTATATAAGAAAGATGCTCTAGTTGTTGAATGGTGCGGATAGAAGAATTCCAAAGTCTGAATCTCCTTTTTCTATTTTGCGATATCATTTTTCGAGCGATATTTGTAATCAAAAGAGAGATCATATTGTAGTGAGACCTTGAGGAAGTGTAGTAGAGTTTTCTACACTGTGAACTCAAGAGCGTGAGACTGTAATCACTCTTATTGATTCTTAGTGAAATCCGACGAAGGGCTGTCCGTGCGAGAGAGTGGACGTAGGCTTGATCTAAGCCGAACCACTATAAATCTGGAGTCTTGATTCTCTATCCCTAATCCTTTATATCGTTAATTGTTTTCATTTGTTGCAATTGTTGGTTTTAAGTTACTTATATCTCATTCGGTTTAATTTATTAAAATCGCTTTAAACACCTATTCACCCCCCTCTAGGTGCTAATTCTAGTCCTAACAATTGGTATCAGAGCTTGTGTACTTGTTTATAAGAAGTGTCTTTACTTCTAAGTAAAAGATCTATGGCTAGTATGTTGCCTACGGGGTTGGTTGAAGGTCAAAGCAATACCAGACCTCCATACTTTGATGGAAAAGATTACAGCATATGGAAAAATAAGATGAAGGCATTCCTAAGATCAAAAGATCCTTTGGAATGGGAAGTGGTTGATAAGGGAATCATTCCTGGCGCCGCATCGAATCGAGAGAGGAAAAGAAACCGATGTTCCTACTCGTCCGACTCAAGAAGAAATCACCAAGAGACAGACTCTTGATGCCAAAGCTATTTACTCTTTATATTGTGCTTTATCCCCTACCGAGTATAAAAGAATATCTTCTTGTGATACAACAAAAGAAGTATGGGATAGGCTTCACATTACCTATGAAGGAACCGATCGTGTGAAAGAAACGAGGATCAACATTCTCTTGGGACAATATGAAGTCTTTAAGATGAGATCAGGAGAATCAATAACTGACATGTTTAGTCGCTTTACTGAAATTGTGAATGGTCTTGAATATTAGGGACATCCAATCTCAGGACATATGAAGGTCAACAAACTCCTTCGAGGACTCTCAAAAGACTGGAATTATATAAAAACCTCAATAAGAGAGACACAGAGGATTGCTCCACTTTCGTAGACGAATTGGTTGGGACTCTTCAATCCTATGAAGTAGAAGACCAACGAAGAGGAAGATTCAAAAGGTGAGAAATCTATTGCCTTAAAGTCTAATGACTATTCTGATGTTACAGACTTTGAAGAAGATCTAGATGATGAAGAACTGGCACTTATGATAAAAAGATTCAGAAAATTGAACAGAAAAGGAAGGAAATTCAATTGGAAGAAACAAAATTCTCAAAGGTTTCAAAACAGGTCAACAGAGGAAGATGATACTAATAAAGAAGTGACTTGCTTTGAATGCAAGAAAAATGGACACATCAGACCCAACTGTCCTCTGTTAAAGAAGAGAAAAGGGAAGAATGAGAAAAACAGGAAGGCACTCAAAGCAGAGACTTGGAGTGATACTGAATGTGAAGATAGTGACGATGATTATGCCAATATCTGTTTAATGGCAAAATCGACTTAGACTCGAACCTTGATTCGATACGAGACTCGAGACGGCGAACTCAAGGTTAGTAACTTGAAAATTCCTGTTAAAGTTTCTAAATATATTGATGAACTTTGTCTTAGTCTCGAAAACCTCTCTTAAGAGGATCTCCGAATTGAAAAGGGAAAATTCTACATTGAAATAACAGGATAAACTTATGAAAGAAAAGTTTGAAAAACTGGAAAAAGATTTTGCTGTTGTGAAAGAAAACTCGACAAAGTATTTCAAATGAAAATAATCTTTTGAAAAATGATATTACTAACATATCAAAAAGATTTTCAAATGGTTCTGAAAAGTTGGATAAGATTCTTTCGATACAAAGACCATATTTTGACAAGTTAGGTCTTGGTATGACTTGAAACATTTCCACGATTGATTTTCCGAAGGTAAAAGAAAGAATTAAACAAAGACCAGCTAGAATTGTTTACAAGAATCATTTCCAGAAAGTTTTTGTAAAACCTGTTGGTAGAAATGCTCTGAGATGTTCCAAGTGTAAAAGCTTAGAACACTTTGAGAAAGAATGTCATTTGGTTTGGAGACCTGTTAAAAAGAGCTGGGCTAAGACTGTCTATTGTTCTAACACTTCTGGACCCAAGATGGTATGGGTACCAAAAAGAGCTTGATCTCTGTTAATTACAGGTTACTATCAAAAAGAAGATAAAATGGTATCTTGATAGTGGCTGCTCAAGACATATGACAGGAGACTCAAGCTGCTTCATAAAACTTATCCAGATAGACGAAGGAAAAGTTTCCTTTGGTGGTAACAACAAAGGAAGGATTACTTTGTCGAGGAATAGTGAAGATTGGAAGTTTGTCTATCAATAATGTTTCCTTAGTTGAAGGATTAAATTACAACCCGCTTAGCATAAGTCGGTTGTGTGATTCGGGTTTCAAGATCAACTTTCGGGAAGAAACGTGCTCAGGAATCAGTAAAGACTTCTCTCAATCCTTTACTGGTCGAAGACATGGAAATATCTATCTTCTGGATGTGAATCAAGAAAGATTACAATGCTTAATATCAGTACAAGATGAAGTAAATCTATGGCACAAAAAGTTAGGCCATATCAATATGAAGCAAATCAACAAGATCTCTATAAAGAAACTTGTTCGAGGATTGCCTATTCTGAATTATTCAAAGTCTGATCTATGTACACCATGCGTACTGGGTAAACAGGTGAGAAACTCTTACAAATCAATAAATAAAGTTTCCACTAATCATGTATTGCAGCTTTTGCACATGGATTTGTTTGGACCTACTGTAACAAAAAGCATTGGTGGTAAAAGGTTCTGTCTGGTAATAGTGGATGACTATTCACGATTCACTTGGGTCTACTTTCTTACAAGTAAGTCAGAGACTTTCTCTCTCTTTTCAAAATTTGCTAAAAAGGTGCAGAATGAGAAATGTCACACTATCTCAAGCATTCGTACAGACCATGGAGGTGAGTTTGAAAATCAAGACTTTGCTAAATTTTGTGATGAATTTGGTTTTCAACACAAATTCTCCTCTCCATATACACCGAACGTAATGGGGTTGTGGAAAGGAAGAATAGGTCTTTACAAGAAATGGCAAGAACACTTTTAATTGGAAATCAAATTTCTTCAAGGTTTTGGGCAGGGGTCATTTCAACTTTGCTATATAATAAACCGAGTATTTTTAAGGCCAATTCTTGAGAAAACTCCTTATGAAATTTTTAAAGGAAAGAAACTAACAGTTTCTTATTTTCAAATATAAGTTGCAAATGTTTTATTCTAAAGAATGCAACTGATCGTGTTGGTAAGTTTGAAGAAAAATCAGATGAAGGATTCTTTCTTGGATACTCTACGACAAGCAAAGCTTTTAGAGTGTTCAACAAAAAGACTCAGACTGTGGAAGAATCAATGAATGTCAAATTTCAAGACTCTCCACAAGTTCAGCAGATACAAACTGAAGATTTAGAATCTGCTCCAGACACCGATAGATCTAACTCCACCGAAGCGCATTAAATCGAAATCGCACAACAAGCTACGATGAAGAATCTACTCAAGTAGAAGATCAACAATCTATCGACTAACCAAGAATCGGAAGCACAAGTCTAGTCATCCTGAAGAACTCATTATTGGGAACATTAATGAGGGAATTCGAACAAGATCCAAAAGGCGAGAAGAGTCTAGTGCTTTGTTGCTCTTATTTCTAAAATAGAACCCAAAAATATTGAAGAAGCTTTAGCTGATGAAAGCTGGATTGAAGCAATGCAAGAAGAGCTCGACAATTCAAGTATTAACGACGTATGGGAATTGACTCCCAAACCAAAAGGTAAATCGCTTATTGGAGCTAAATGGGTTTTCAAGAACAAAGTTGACGAAAAGGGCAAAGTAACAAGAAACAAAGCAAGACTTGTGGCTAAAGGATACACGCAAGAAGAAGGGATAGATTATGATGAGACTTACGCTCCAAGAGCAATGTTAGAAGCAATCGATTACTACTTGCTTTTGCTTGCTATAAGAATTTCAGGTTGTTTCAAATGGATGTCAAAAACGCTTTCCTGAATGGATTTATTCAAGAAGAAGTCTACGTGGAACAACCTCCTGGATTTGAAGATTCAAAGAAACCAGACTATGTGTTTAGACTGAAGAAAGCTTTATATGGATTGAAACAAGCTCCTCGAGCTTGGTATGAAAGGCTAAGTAATTTCTTAATTCATAGTGGCTTTTCTAAAGGAAAGGTAGACACTACTTTGTTCATTAAAAAGGAAGGTAAAAGCTTTCTACTTGTTCAGATTTATGTTGATGACATCATATTCGGATCATCTAATGAGACTTTGTGCAAGAAATTTTCTAAGTCTATGTAGGATGAATTCGAGATAAGCATGATGGGTGAACTATCCTTTTTCCTTGGTCTACAAGTCAAACAACTAAATGAGGGAATATTCATTCATCAAGAGAAATATGCAAAAGAACTTGTTAAAAAGTTCGGTCTGGAAAATTGCAAAAAGACGGACATACCGATGTCAAGTTCCTTGAAGATAGACAAAGATGAAGCGGGGAAGAAAATTGACCAAAAGTTATACAGGGAGTATCATTGGTTCACTTCTTTATCTTACGCATCCGGACGACATATTATTTAGTGTTTGCATATGTGCTAGGTTTCAATCGATCCTAGAGAATCTCATCTAAGTGCTTTGTTAAACGTATTATTAAATATGTTGCTACTACTGCTAAGATCGGTCTATGGTATTCCAGAGAAGGAGACTTTACACTTCTTGGCTATTCAGACGCAGATCTTGCAGGTTGTAGAGTTGAAAGAAAAAACACTTCAGGTACCTGTCAATTGCTTGGAAACAGGGCAGTATCTTGGTTTTCAAGGAAACAAAGTACTATGGCTCTTTCAACGGCTGAAGCAGAATACGTAGCCCTTGGAAGTTGCTTTGTTCTCAAATACCGTGGATAAAACAACAACCGCAAGACTTTGGCATTGAAGACTCTTGCACAGAAAAAGATGTGACAACACCAAAGACAATCAATCTTACAAAGAATCCTATCCTACATTCAAGAGCAAAACATATTGAGATTTGACATCACTTTATAAGAGATCATGTTCAAACAAAGAGGTCTTGATACGGTTCATAGACTCAAAGAATCAACTGCGACATCTTCACAAAGCCACTTAAGAAAAGCTTGTTTGAGTCTATTCGCTCAAGACTCAATATATTATCTCTTGACGAATGTTGAAGCTCAGACTCAGAAACTAAAGTCTGACAGAGCATCAGACTCAAAGATTGAAGATTGAGAATACGAATCGACACGACTGTAAGTTATTTATTTAAACCGTCTTATCAATAAGGTAAGACTGTCTGTTTATCTCTAATTGAGCTTATTAAGGCGGTTACACTTTAAATGGGGTGGTTATCGTTTTATTAAGGCGATTATTTTTCAAAAGGAAATTCTTAAAAATTTCCAAAATTTGCGACGATTGGTTTTTCCCCGTATCTCGTTATCTTTTATATACCTCTTCTCCTTCGTTTTCACTTTACCCAGAAACCCTAGATCAAAAGCTTTTCACTACTCTGTATCTTTTCTCTCCAAAACTTCTTCGTTTCAAAATTCTCAACTTTCTTGCGACACAAGTGAGTAAGCTTCTCCAAAAAAAGCACAATGTCGTATCAAAGGAAGTCATCCAGAATAGCAAACAGGGGACCACAAGGATCTAGTGAGGGGCCTACGCACTTCGATTTGACTGAAGAAAGCGACTTTCCTTCTGAGCAAACTCCTCAACGATCTTAACTGCGGTCTTCCCCAACTAGACCTCAAGAACTTCGTCCTCAAAATGCGTAAAACAGTTTTGAAGATATTGAACCAAAGAAGAACTCTTAAGCCCGCCTTTGTTTATAGGCTCTACTCTGTATTAAAGGAAGGAGGTTCTGCGATGACATTCATTGATGAGTTTTTGAAAGAGAAGGGTTATAGAAACGAGATGCACTTTCTTACTGTCATGGAAAGGTCTGGAGTTGTGCCTGAGGGAACGGCTGCAAAAGCATTTGCAAATTTTCCTAGTGACCCTAGGTTTGGTAGTATGAATCAGCCTGAGGGAAAGGATGATGACAAAAAGATGTTCATACACTTTAAACCATAGATGGGTGTGGCTGCAAACCTTTGAGGGAAGAATGATGAACTGTTCCGCTCAGACGGACACAGAAAGAAGTATGAAAAATTGCTGAAGCATGGGGTGATGAACCCACGGACTGTGGATTTCTATTTTCTGGACTTATTGAGCATAAATCTGCGAGAGAAATTTGAAAAACTGCAACTTTATCAGTTCTGCACAGACTGTGACATGGCACATTCTGAATTAACGGCGTATTTCTACTCCAATCTCAGTTTCATTGATGCAAACAGCTTTACTTTCAGCGTGAGGGATAAAGAGTATGTCGTTGATAAGGACATTTTGGCTGATGTACTTGGTGTAGAAAGAGGGGCTTTCCAATCAATCAGTGTGACTGTAAGCCATGCTACTCTTGAACTAGCAAGGGACAGAATTGCAAAAGGTCGACTCTCCTACTCCAGAATGAATGCAACAAATACTTTGCTGCACAAGATTATGATCAACTGTCTGAGACCCAAATTGACATCTAAGACAGATGTATCAATTTCTGAAGCTAAGTTGATGTTTGCCATCAAGACTGGTCTAAACTTCTCTTTGCCGCATACCATCATATTTCACATGTACAGATGCATGGCAAAGGACAAAGGAAAACTTCCTTATGCTTGCTCTCATTACTCGTCTCTTCGTACATCTAAACATTCAACCTCCTCATATTCTCACAAAGAAGACTATTGATAAAATGGTCATCGGACTGAGGATGATTATCAAGATGCGTCTGAAAGAGCTTAGCAAGAAGCTGGAGCAATTCAAGGAAAAGACTCCTATCAAGCTCAGACGAGACTCATCAGCAGCTCAAAAGGAAAGGGAAAGAACCTGTGGTTAGTTCTACCAAGAAGAGAAGGGCAATCATCCTGGAAGATGAAGATGATGAGGATGCTATACCCATCTCTACTCTGATTTCTCAATTTGCTGCATCTATTCTAACTATTCCAGAACATCAAGTTGCAGAGAAAGAGAAAGAGAAAGAAAAAGAGAAAGAGAAAGAAGAAGAGAAAGAAGAAGAGAAGACAGAGGAAGAAAGAGAGGAAGAGGAAGAAGGAAAAGAAGAAAAAGCAGATGAACCAGAACGAATAAATTCTCCACCAGAAAAGGAGGATCTACAACAGCCTGTCACTAAGGACACTCCTCAGAAAGAAGAGTTCTTTTCTCCTCCAGAAGACATGGAAACAGGGGGAGATAAAGAAAGAGAACACACACCTCTTCTGCTGACTTTTAGAGAAGAGGATGCACAAACAGGTATTAGTCGATCACCTCTTGATGCTGAGGATATTCATGCTGCACAGTTTCCTGAAGGAGAGGCATCATCTCCACACACTAAACTTTCTGCTGACATTCATACTGGCTTGACTCCACCATCAGACCGAGCTGAAACAAGCACTCAGACCGACAACTCGGAGATTTTCAAAGGCTGCTTGAGCTCATCTTGGAACTTAAAGGTCAAATTTATGCCATGGGATATGAATTTCAGAACTTGCAGAATGAAAATCATGCAATGTTCATCACTTTGCATGATCGCCTTAAAGATGTTCGGCGTCGATTCGGGATACCGCAAAGGGCACTACTCTCACCCAAGTACAGGAAGATTTGAGGAAGTTGGAAGACACCGTCAAGTCTATGGAGGACTTTCAACTTGTTCGCATTCCTCGAGCTCCATGATTTTTTATGCTGACAAAAAGAGGAGAAGACTTTGTAGATTTTCGAAGATTTTCTGTTTTCAAAACAAACCAAATCTTATCTTTTTATATTTTTGCTATCTTGACTTTGACTTGAGTTTTTTAACGTGTGCAGTTTTTGAATGTGTGCTCACTATGGCAATACTTTAAGCTTCGTAAATTAGATAGTACCGTCTGTTTTATGACTAATGAGGTTTCGGTGAATACAGATCTGTGTACGGGGAAAGTCTATACGGGATATACGTACATGATAACTTCTACTATCTTATTTAAATCTTTTATGATACTTGCTTAAAAGTTGTATTGCGGGCGATAATATTCAAATCTGCGAAAGTTTTGTCACCATAAAAAAGGGGAGATTGTTGGATGAAATCTCTTAAAGTATTTTGAAGTTGACAAAACATTTTTATCGATCTAGTCTAAAGACTTACGTACTCTATTGACAAAGTCTGAAGATCAAAGTCTGAAGCTAGCAAGACTCAAGACTTATATTTCAAAGTCTACTCACATGGACAGTTTCCAGGACGACATTTATTCTGATCTTATATGATCTTTATTCTAACGACTAGTGGATATCTTTCTACTTGATTCAGTACTAAACGATCTTACTTTCATATGGAATATGTTTAGATTCTCTAAAGATTTCGCAACTTATATTTGGAATGATCTACTTATGGAAACCGAGATCCTGATTGTATGGGCGAGCAGGATTGATGGGCTATCAACACTTACCTTAAATAGCTCGAGATCTCTCTAATTGATTCTGTCCAACGGGTTGATTGGAAGAACTTCTTTGGAAGGTGCCAACGGTATTGAAGGCATAAAGAAGTATATAAGAGAAATGCTCTAGTTGTTGAAGGGTGCGGATAGAAGAATTCCAAAGTCTGAATCTCCTTTTTCTATTTTGCGATATCATTCTTCGAGCGATATTTGTAATCAAAAAAGAGATCATATTGTAGTGAGACCTTGAGGAAGTGTAGTAGAGTTTTCTACACTGTGAACTCAAGAGCGTGAGACTGTAATCACTCTTATTGATTCTTAGTGAAATCCAGCCAGAAGGGCTGTCCGTGCGAGAGAGTGGACGTAGGCTTGATCTAAGCCGAACCACTATAAATCTGAAGTCTTGATTCTCTATCCCTAATCCTTTATATTGTTAATTGTTTTCATTTGCTGCAATTGTTGGTTTTAAGTTACTTATATCTTATTCGGTTTAATTTATTAAAATCGCTTTAAACACCTATTCACCCCCTCTAGGTGCTAATTCTAGTCCTAACAGTTTTTGATACATTAAAACATTTCAAGACTCTCCAACATGTATGGCTGATCGTCTTTGAGATTTCACGGAAAAAAACCCAATAACTAAAAGTGCCCAGGTAGAAAGGGTAGCTTGATCATGCCTACAAAAAAGGCTATAACAGGCGTGTGATGTATGAGTGAAACGATAGAAGTTATGAGCAGAGTGAACTTACCAGAGCCGATTTCGGCGACGTGGTGCTTGAGGCCTTGGACTTCAATGAATTTGTGTTGAATTTGATCCATTTCAAGTCTTGATTTTTTGGGCAGAGAGGATTTAAAGTTGACCTTTTGGGCAGAGAGAGAGAAGAGAGAGAGAGAGTTGGAGTTTCGGATTCAGTTTAAAGTGGAGGAGCAAGTGAGAAGATACTTTGGTTCTTCCACGTCAGAAAGCCAGAAACATTTTATGCCAATTTGGACCCTAGTACTTACGATTATTAACTTACATTTGGGCTTTTCATGTTACCATATATTTTCTAAATCTTACGTGCAATCATTGGATTTTACAAATTATACTTTCAACTTCATATTCTTTCCTATACCATTTCAAATACAGTACTATTTGACTGCCAAGTATCGACAATGAGAAACCCACATTTCATGACTTTTTAAGTCAAAAGAAGAAAGAAAAAAAAAAAGAAATTCGCTCTAAAAAGGAGTAGAGACAATATTGTAAAGCTAGAAAAATAAAACATATTTTTAATATATATTTTTGGTCACTTGTATTGTTCCATGGAGTTTTGATTATGCAAAGGTTTCAAATTTATTTAATCTTCTCTTTAAAGATGAAATCATTTTTCTATCATTGCTTATCAAAAATTCAAAAAAACGATCAAGATAATGAGTGGACTAGTCATTCTCTCCGCTCCCTTACGATCTCACCCCATCTCTCTCCATTATTACTACAAATTCATGGAAATTGTTTGCTGGTGTTTGCACCAATTGCTTCTACTTATCAAACCAAAAAGTTCACTCCTTATAATTTTTAGGATCCTTGATCCTGAATCTTCTGTAAACATACCAACTAAGATAGTGTCATATCTTTGTATGTTTCTTGTCCTATCACTTACAAGACCCCTAGATGAAGAGGAGTATGATATGAGATGCACATTTGTTTTGTAAATTCAAGCGAATGGTGATTTTCCGATGAAGCAGAGGATGACATGTTAATGTACGTAGAAGACATTGATAGAAGTGATTTATATACATCAGTTCTTGCAGATTTCAAGGAATATGTTTGGGAAATACTTGTTCTGGGATGATAATATTTCACACATCAAGTCGCCCTCGGCTCTGAAGTCCTTTTACATCTGAGTTGCTGCAGAAAGGATCCAAGGTGAAAAAATGACGTATTTTACTGGCAAGATTGTTTATGCAGGTTGAGTCCAGGAATATCCATTCACCTCAGTAACCGGTTCTAACAACTGCAAAATTGAAGATGCAGACTGCAACAATGTATGTCAAAACCCCAAAAATCCATGGATAGCTTTTCTGTTCGTTGTGAACGGGAAATGTGGTTGCGGAAACTATTTTAGCGATTCATAAGATTGTTATTGCCTCAAATCCATCTGTGTCACTTGCCATCTTAAGAAGAAAATCTCTATCAGTGAGATTTTAGTTCGCACAAGCACTGATGCTCCCTCTGTCCCAAGCACACCTCCTGCTGGCCTGTTTTCCCAGAGTTTTCTTCACTTCGAGACATGCAGCTTCCTCATAGCGGCAAATGATTCACTTGAATGACACCAAGAAGTGAATAGCAATGTGGTCCATGATTATTGAGAAGTATTTTGTACCTCTCGAGGGAAATTCACGTTACACAGAGAATTTGACTCTCAAACATCTCTTTTTATCGACGAATGTCAACTACTGCTAGCCTTCCGCTAGTGTTGATCAAATGTGCTTCTTAAGAACACCGAGAATTAGCAAATTCACCTCGTTGGGGGATTGCTTCTGGATAAAATGTGTTCCCTCTGGCGAAAATACAATCTCTAGCTGGGGAATAAATTCTTTGACCTTTCCGCTCCTGACGTACTCTTGCATACCTGCAAATTTGAACACATAATCCTTCTCCCACGACCAAGAGTGTTGAGACTTTAACGATATAATCTGTCATTCCCAGGTCCTCAAACGACCTGCAATATCAGCCAGACTGTTAAACATTATTCACTTGCAGAATGCAGGGCTGTCTGAAGTCCGTATAAACAGCAATGATAGCTTACTCGCCCAGGTGATTCCTGTCTGGAGATCAATTGGTGTTGCCTCCTTTATTCTAAGAGTGACGAGCAGAGACTACAGTTCCTCTTAATATGAATAGTTGGAGGGACTGAGAGAATTCGTAGCCGAGATCGATGCTATAGCAACTGTCAGACATCAGAACCATGTTCAATTAATTGGTTGCTGTGTTGAAGGCACAGACAGGATTTTGGTCTAAGAATATTTAGAAAACAGCAGCCTGGATTGTGCATTATTAGGTAATTCAAAGAAAGTGAGAAGTCTAGTGGAGAAACCTAAACACTTCCAACATATTCTGACTTCTCCTTCTTTGTCAGGCTTTGGCACAAAGATGCAAAAGTAAAACTCGATTGGCAGCGAGGGGCCTAGCTTTTCTGCATGAAGAATCCGTACAGCATATTGTTTGTGGGGACATCAAAGCTAGTAATATACTTCTTGATAAGGATTATAGCCCAAAAATTGGAGACCTTGGGTTGGCCAAACTTTTCCCAGA
This sequence comes from Eucalyptus cloeziana, assembly GCA_014182715.1. Lineage (NCBI taxonomy): Eukaryota > Viridiplantae > Streptophyta > Magnoliopsida > Myrtales > Myrtaceae > Eucalyptus > Eucalyptus cloeziana. The sequence continues at coordinate 11,565,731 of CM024637.1, forward strand.
CGACATCACTCACATTGGCACAAGAATAGCAGGAACTACGTAAGCTCTTTCATCTTCTTATCATCGATTCCACTCAAGCAATACTCATGTTCTCACATCTTTCTGAAACTTGATCACCCTTATACCTCTGATACGCATTACAAATTTGATTGGTCTGAAAGGAGATACCATTTCCTCTGCAAATCACAGTTTGATTCATTGCTTCCGCTCTAGGTTCACCAAGCAGGAATTTCAGAACAATTACCCTTTTCGACTACTTGAGGAAACCTAAAAGCAACGGAACAGAAGTATTTTCTATTCTGAATGCGTCAAGCATCCATGGAGCTACTTGAAAATATATTTTAGACACTGGAGAAATACTGAGAGCGCTTCCAACCATTATTTTCCCATAATTTTTCGATAAAAGTGATGTTTCAGTGACATGGTTTACAGTATTTTTATTATGACAAGCTAATTATCCGTGGTGGAGACTTTTCATTGGATGTTTTGAAAGTTCAGGCATTTCCTTGATTGGTCGAATAGAAAAGAGCTTAAAAGTTCTTTCTTCTTCTTCTTCCTATTTATTTAACTATTTTTTGGAATTATTTTGTATAATAGGAGAATGGTTCATGACATAATCATGCAAATTGCAAAATTTTGTGGGATTATTACTAACTATTCTAAAAGCTTAAGCTGTTAGATGACAACATAATTTATTATTTAAATATTTTAACATCCCTTCACGTTTAGTCCGGTCTTTTAGTCTAGTACTAAGTGTGACAAGTGTGACATATTTGAATGGGGAGGCAAATGAGACCCAAAAAGATATTAATGAATGCATAGTTTATTATTTAAATATTTTAATACTCCCCTTCACGTTTAGTTTAGTTTTTTTGCCTGATACTAAGTGTGGACATATTTGAATGGAGAGACAAATAAAGCCCAGAAAGATTTGAACACGGGACTTCCTACTTTGATATTATGTAAGATTTGGTGGGATCGACCGTTTTAAAAACTTAAGTTGTTAAGTGTAAGCGTGGTTTATTATTTAAATTTTTAACACAAATTAAAGTTTATGGGGGTAAAGTACAACATGTGCCCTATTTGTAGGTAATTACACTAATGATTTGTTGCCTCTGCTCCATGCAGTGGTTACTTAGCTCCGGAGCATGCATTTGGTGGCCAGTTGACTCTGAAAGCCGATGTATATGGTTTCGGGATCGTTGTACTAGAAATAATAAGTGGGAGAAACAGTGCGAAGGCAGATTGGAGAGGCTCAGAGAAGTTTCTCCTGGAACAGGTGCGTCAGTGGTCCTTTTTCTGTATAGCTTTGCATCTGACATATTTTCTATATTAGAAAAATGGAATAGTAGGTTCAGCTTTTGCCTTTCCCATTCTTCGTCATGGTGTGGGATGGTATCTTGTCAAAATATTTGGTAAGAAGGAGTGCCAAATGGAATGGAGGAAGAGAGGGATCGAATTACCAATTGAAGGGAATGAGAACTTCTGGGTCTTTTTATTTTTCAGAATATGTTTTGAGCATGCTTTGTATGTGGCAGAAAATTCTCTTGTGGAATAAACTAGTGTCCGTTTATATCTCAACAAATTTGTAAAAGAGGCCTTTTATTCTCTTCAGTCCATCGTTTTTCATTTGGACAAGAAAAACCAAAAAGTAATTTCACCTTTTCCCTTTAATTATCACAACGCTTATGTTTGTTTTCGTTCAAGAAACTATCTTTAAGGTATCACAAACGCATTTTCTCGAACAGTATTCATTCTCTGTTGAACATTTAAGCAAGTCTTCCTTGTGTCATATGTTTTGTCGTGTCGTGTTGGGATGGAAACGAAGCATTCCCATCCCCCGGTCCTCACTGGGAAAACCAAGCTTCCAGCCGGATGGAGTAACAAAATGGGACCTGGAATGGCAGAGTTCATTCTTACCACCCATCTTGTCCACTAATGATGTCCTGGATATATGTCTCTGTAGAAGGCTATGAGGACGCACCATGTGATGATGCACGCAGCCTCCGATGGAACCGCAGTTCCGTTGCGTAATTCTACTCTTTCCTTTTCTTTTCCCTCCCTGACCGATCATCAAATCAACAAAGGAATAGCGGGTATTCCAAGAAACCGAAAGAAAGAGGGATGGTAGGTTTAATTAATCTCGATGCAGGTGAAGTCCAGAGCATATCCAGTCACCTTAGTCATTTGTTCAGTAAGTTAGGGTGCGTTTGGTAATAATTCTGTTCCCGGGAACAAATTCTGATTAGAAATGATTTTTTTTATTCTGTTCCCGAGAACTGATTCTAAGTAAAAGAACGCATTTGATAACTGTCCAAAATTTCTGATTCTGGAATAGAATTGCGTTTGGTACCATGCTCATTTATTCTGTTCCAAATCAATTTCTTTTAATTTTTAAATAAATTTTTTTACTGTTTTACTTTCTTTTTTTTTTTTCCTTTTTCTCCTATTCTTCTTCTTCTTCCGACCGTTCGCCGGACCGGCGATCAGCTAGACGAGGGCCAACGACCTCACCGGAGCGTCACCAGCCCTCGGCGAGGCCGGCCCTCGTCGGCCGAGCCTCGTTGGTGGCTAGGCCGACCTCGCCGGGGCTAGACGAGGCCTGCCTGGCCACTGGCGGGGCTGGGCGAGCCTCGTCGATGGCCAGGCGGGCCTCATCGGTGGCCAGGCGGGCCTCGCCGAGGCTGGGCGAGGCTTGCTTGGCCACCGGCCGGGCTGGGCTTGCCTCTGGCGATCTTGCCAGTGGCTCCGGCGAGTTCGCTGGACCAATGGGCGGCAGTGGGTGGCGGAGGACGGCGGGGGCGGTGGTGAACGGCGGTCGCGGAATGGTGGAAGAGAAGAAGAAAAATAGTTGGTTTTGATTCTTAAATTCGTTCCCGAAACAATAATCAACCTTTTTTTTATTCTTGATTCTACTCCAAATCTGTTCCCGGGAACAAAATTTTTATCAAACGCAATTCTGTTCCCAAACTATTCTCGGGAACAAAGAATCAAAATTTGGCTCTGTTTGGGCCTTAACAACTGCAAAATTGAAGATGCACATTGCAACAGTGCATCTCACACCGTCCTGTAAAGTGAAGCATTCTACATCGTGGAAAGTTTTTCTCTTCGTTGGCAAACAGAAAAGTGGTTTAGGAAACTATTCTAGCAATTCATAATATTGTCATCGCCTCACATCCATCTTTGTCACTTACCATCTTAAGAAAATCTCGGTAAGTGAGATTTTAGTTCGCACTGCCACTCATGCTATATCCTATGTCTCAAATACACCCTGCAGATCTGTTGTCCCAGAGTTTCTTCACTTCAACACATGCAGCTTCTTCTTAGTGGCAAATGATTCACTTGAATGACACAAAAAAGTAAATAGTAATGAGGTCCATGATTATTGAGAAGTATTTTGTTCATACAAAGGACCTCTTGAGGGGAATACACAATATACAGAGAACTTGACTGTTAAACATCTCTTTTTAACGGCGAATTTTGACGACTGCTACTGCCTCCCGTTAGTGTTCATCAAATATGCTTCTTGAGGAAACCGAGAATTAGCTGATTCACCTCGTCAGGCGATTGTTCCTGGATAAAATGCGTTCCCTCTGGTGAAAATACAATCTCTAGCTGGGGAACCAATTCTTTGACCTTTCCACTCCTGATGTACTCCTCCGTGCCTGGAAATTTTAGCACATAATCCTTCTCACCCATTACCAATAGTGCGGGAACTTTAATGATAACATCTGTTATTCCCAGATCCTCCTTAAATGACCTGCAACATCAGCCAGATTGTTAAACATAATCTATCTGCAGAATACAGGGCTATCTGAAGTCTGTATAAACAGCAATGATAGCTTATTCACCCGGGTGATCTCCGACAGGAGATCAGTTAGTGCTGCCTCTTTTATTCTCAAAGAGCTATGAACAGAGACCCCGATTCCATGCAGTATGAATAGTTGGAGAGTCTCAGTATGTTAACCTTTGACACTGACTCGTATAATATCACAATAGTCTACTTTCATCTTTTGCAAAGGTGAGAACAAAGGACCAAAGCTCCGAGGTGAGTATACAGCACAAAAAATATCAGAAGGTTTACCTTGTCCATTTACTTGGTAAATATAAGCAATCACAGTACAGAAAACATGTGGGGCTGAACTCATCGCGTGACACACATAATATGATGCCCTAGAGATATGGGCAAAACTTGCATATTGCATCTCAGATCCATCGTCATAAGCCTATCTCAGATCAGTTGCTTTATCAGGATGACTTGCCAGGGATCATGATCACTAATCAAGCTTTAATCTTGTTGTTATAGCGGAATGGGATTTGTCAGCAGGGAGTCTACAATACCAGGCATAGAGCGTGAGACCATTACCTATATGGAACTTGCAATGCAGTGCGAAACCCTGATTTCTGGTACAGAGAACCGTATTCTTCAAGATCTCCTTCTGTAAACCAAGGGGGAAGAGGGGTAGATGGATCGACTATATCCATAATCTCCTGGTTCTCTGCAGCTATGGGTATTTCACTTCTCGAAAAGAGTACGTAAATATTGCGCACAACTGTTTTGGCATCAAGGCGCCCAAAATCAGCTTCTGCCCGTCCAGGTTCCTAAAGTAGAAAGTTCAAAGATATCAAATCAAAAGCAGATGATTATCACTTTATCATGTAGTGGTCTTGAGTAACGAGAGTCACAGAGGCGGCATACCTGCCATCTTGAAATGTAAAAGCCTTCAGGGAGAGGATCATGATATCCAGCAGGAGGACGACTGAGAGGGCGGTACGGAATTCCCAGGGTCACGATTCCTTGGACCCTCTCTTGGTGGAGGAGGGAAAACGAGTAAGCAGGAAAAGCTCCGAAGTCTTTAGCTACAAGAAACACCTGCAATGACAGTGCCCAAACCTTGTTACAAGAAGGCTTCACTCTCAGTACATAACCACAGAACTGCTAGTAATAGATGCAATAAATAGCAGCAAAAGTACTATAGTGAATTTTAGGACCGATTAAACTAGGAGCAACTTCATCAGATTACTGGGAAGGTAAAGTTATGCATATACATGTGAAGTAGATAAGGCTTCAAACGTGTCCACATAATATTTGTGCTTGAGGAACTATGAGATGTTTTGTCTTTCAATGACCAAAACAACCACAGATTCCGTGTGAGTTCCCAGTGACCCCCTGCTCTAGAACTTACCATGGAATTGGATAGACCGTCCCTTCAAGGCTTTGTTCACTGGATCTCATCTCGAAGGAATATGCTAAGTGAAAAGTATTGAATGAAACTAAGACTTAAAAAGAATTCTTGAATCCCTTTATGATTAGGTGAGTAAATCATAGATCCACAAAGTACCAACTAATCTCAGAGTAATCAGGTGACACTTACACCAAGATCCACAACAAAAGCCAAGCTATTCGACTTGCATGTTATTCTGTCTACAGCGTCAGCATTATCAAACAAAAAGAGCACTAGACTTTCCACATATGAACTGTTTATTGATTCTCTCTATCCCTTTTGATTCATCTCCATTTTCTCAGCAACCACACATAGCAAAGAAAATCGGGAAATGGTAGATTCATCACCTTATCAATGCCTACAGCATCAAGCAGGGCAGCAAGGTCGTCAATAAGGTCACTAAAGGAGGCCTTTTCAGGTTCGAGCGGCGGATCAGACAACCCGTAGCCCCTGAAATCTGGTGCGAGCGCACGGAATCCAGCCTCTGCCACGGCCAACATCTGGTGCCGCCACGAGTACCATATCTCCGGAAATCCGTGCAAGAACACGACCACGTTTGGACCTAAAAACACAATTCACAAAGCCAAGAACTCACTCACAAATCCTGTATTAGGCACTGTAGTTGGAACTACTAAAATTTATGGTCAACCTATGAAAGAATTGTCACGATCACCGCGGGTAGCGTGGTTTTTGGTACATTAAAACATTTCAAGACTCTCCAACATGTATGGTTGATCGTCTTTGAGATTTCACAGAAAAACCCAACAACTCAAAGTGCCCAGATAAAAAGGGTAGCTTGATCATACTTACAAAAAAGGCTATGACAGGCGTGTGATGTATGAGTGAAACGATAGAAGTTTGAGCAGAGTGAACTTACCAGAGCCGATTTCCGCGACGTGGTGCTTGAGGCCTTGGACTTCAATGAATTTGTGTTGAATTTGATCCATTTCAAGAGTGGACTTTTTGGGCACGGGGAGAGAGAGAGAGAGAGAGAGAGAGAGAGGTGGAGTTTCAGAATCAGTTTCTGGGGGAAGCGCTGGTGAGTACGGTCGAAGATGATCTTTTGGTTCTGCGTTTGGGAACCCTTTGCAAAGATCTTTAGGGTCCAAAGCCCATTTGCCTAAATATTAAGTATTTGGGAACCCCCAATAAAACCCACGTTCAATGAATGCTGGCATTCCAAAAGTTGAAAGCCCAAGGCAGCCCTGATTGCCTTCGGCTTTCAGCATTTTGGAAATGACTCGGGCACTATTCATCTTTTTATTCGTCAGAGAGGCTAGTGATGTTGTGATGGGTTGGCGACGAGCAAGAGAGGCCGGCATAGTTGCGGCAGCCTGGCGACTGTTGCCGACCAGTCACGCGACCCGGATCTGGGTTGCAGCGAGATGGCAGAGGTTGCATGCCTAAGTCGCGGAGGTCGCTTGGGTTGCGGCGCACAACCTCCGCCATCTCGCTACAACCCAAATCTAGGTTCTAGGTCGTGACGGTCACATCACCTAAGTCGCAGCGAGTTGTCGTCGTGACCCAGATCTGGGTTCTAGGTCGTGACGGTCACATCGCCTGGGTTGCGGCGGGCCGTTGCCACGACCTCCAACAACCCAAAACCTTGCTGCGATCCAAATTTGGTTCACGGAGGTCGCCTGGGTCGCGGTGCGCGACCTACTCCATCTCGCCACGACCACCTGGGTCGCGGCGGTCACAGAGGTCGCTAGCTTGCTGCGACCTCCAGCGACCCACAACCTCACCACGACCCAGATTTGGGTCGCAGCGCGCGACCTCCTCCACCTCGCCGCGACCTCCGGCGACCTATGACCTCATTGCAGAGGTGGTTGGAGGTTACTGTGACCCAGGCAACCCACGACCTCACTTGGGTCGCGATGAGGTTGGTTGCCACGACCTCCAGCGACCCTGCCGCGATTGTCGCGACTTGCAACGGCCCTTCATGGTGGTCGCTGGGGGTCGCCCAACCTCATGCGGCCCTCGCCGATGGTGTGGGGCAGCCGCTTAAGGTCTTGCAACTTGAGATGTCGCAGCGGCTATTTACCCTTCGCCAACCAACTATTTTTTTCTTTTCTTTTTATCATAAACGTCCTTTGTAAATGTAAATTTCTCCGAACATTATTTTACCCAATGATATTTCACAATACACTTTCAGATTACAATTTACCAAACGCAATTTGCAGTTTGGAAAACCTCTTTGACTTAAAGGTCTTTTCATTTTCTCAATGGCTTTCCCCAAAAGTCTAACCAAACACACCACGTTAGAAAGCCGGAGGTCACTGCGACCCAGGCAACCCACGACCTCGCCTGGGTTGCGGCAAGGTTGGTTGCCGCGACCTCCGGCGACCCTGCCATGATTGCCGCGACCTGCGACGGCCCTTCACAGCGGTCGCTGGGGGTCACCCAACCTCAGGCGGCCCTCGCTGGTGGTGTCGGGCAGCCGCTTAAGGTCTTGCAACTTGAGATGTCGCAGCGCCGTTTACCCTTTGCCGGCCAACTATTTTTTTCTTTTCTTTTTATCATAAAAGTCCTTTGTAAATGTAAATTTCTCCGAACATTATTTTGCCCAAGGATATTTCAAAATACACTTTCGGATTATAATTTACCAAACGCAATTTGCAGTTTGGAAAACTTCTTTAACTTAAAGGTCTTTTCATTTTCTATAGCTTTCCCCAAAAGTCTAACCAAACACACTACATCATAAAGCCAGAGACATTTTAATTGGTAAGCATAGGTCTAAAGTCAATATTGGACCGACTGAATTGCCCAACCCTACCGGTTTTGATATGATTCTTAGGGGAATTGAGTCAGTTCTTGATCCAGAGATCCCTAAACTTGAGTCCAACCCAGACTAACATTAATTAAATAAAAAATATATTACATATCATACATCTAAGATATTATATAATCAATTCTAAAGAGCAAACATTATCAAATGACCTTCTCCTCCATTACTCTTGTTCTCCTTTCTTTTTCATCCTCTTCAACTTTTGCTGGAAAGAAACAACCTTTTGCTCGTGAGTAATACTAGTGCCTCTCGCCTCTCTTTGCTGGCCTTGCTTGTCGTCGAGTAAATCAAAAGGAAACAAAGCCCTAATTAGAAACTCTCTTCGCTCGTGAGCAACGTTCACCACTTGCCGCTCACCTTGTGACTTGCCTCCGTTCGCTCACCTCACAGCTTGCCCTTGTCTCGTTGCCTCGCTCTTGTTGATAAATATGTAATTTTAAATAATATGTTTGTATTTTCAAAGACTACAAAAAATTGAAACAAAAAAGTTACCGGTTAGTCCCAAATTGACTCGAGAACTGGAACAAACCCATAGGGTTGATCTAGTCCTTGTTCCCATGCTCAACCGAGTTGGTTCTCAATCCCAAAAATTGAGGATCAACACTGTGCAGGTTGATCCCTGAATTAGGCATTGGATTGGCCCAACCTAGATCATGATCACCCCTACATTATGCCAATTTGGACCTTAGTACTTACAATTATTAACTTATATATGGGTTTTTCGTATTACCATATATTTTCTAAATCTTACATTCAGTCATTGGATTTTACAAATTATACTTTTCAACTCCATATTCTTTCCCATTCCTTTTCAAATACAGTACTATTTGACTGCCAACTTCTATCGACAACGAGAAGTGCGCATTTCATGCAACTTAAGTCAAAAGAAGAAAGAAAAAAAGAAAATCGCTCTAAAAAGGAGTAAAGACAATACTGAAAAGCTAAAAAAATAAAATGTAATTTTAATATATATATTTTTGGTCACTTGTATTGTTTCATGGAGTTTTGACTACACGAAGGTTTCAAATTTTTTTAGTCTTATCTTCAAAGATGAAATCTTTTTTCTATCACTGCTTATCAAAAATCCAAAAAAGCGATTAGGATAATGAGTGGACGAGTCACTCTCTCCGCTTCCTTACGATCTCATTCCGTCTCTCTTGATTTTTACTACAAGTATATGGAAATTGTTTGCTAGCGTTTGCACCAATTGCTTCTACTTGGCAAACAAAAAAGTTCATTACTTGGAATTTTCAGGATCCGTGATCTCGAATCTTTTGTAAACATGTCTAATAAGCCAGTGTCATATCTTTGTATATTTCTTGTCCTATCACTTACGGGACCACTAGATGAAGAGGAGTATGATATGAGATGGACATTTGTTTTGTATATTCATGTAGAAGATATTGATAGTAGGATTTAATACAACATCAGTTCTCGCAGATTTTAAGGAATTTGTTTGGGGAATACTTGTTCTGGGATGATAGTATTTCACAATTCAGATTGCCCTCTTCTCAAGTCCTTTTTACATCTGAGTTGCTGCAGAAAGGATCCAAGGTGAAAAATGACATATTTTGCTGGCAAGATTGTTTATGCAAGTTGAGTCCTGGAATGTCCACTCACCTTAGTCACTTGTTCAGTAAGTTAACAACTGCAAAATTGAAGATGCAGACTGCATTGGAGAACGTCAAAACCCCCAAAACTCCGTGGATAGTTTTTCTCTTCGTTGGTGAATGGGAAATGTGGTTGCGGAAACTGTTCTAGCGATTCATAAGATTGTTATTGCCCCAAATCCATCTTTGTCACTTGCCATCTTAAGAAGAAAATCCTCATGAGTGAGATTTTAGTTCGCACAGGCACTTATGCTATCCCTCTATGTCCCAAACACACCTCCTGCTGATCTGTTTTTCCAGAGTTTTCTTCACTTCGACACATGCAGCTTTGTCATAGCGGTGAATGATTCACTTGAATGACACCAAGAAGTGAATAGCAATGTGGTCCATGATTATTGAGAAGTATTTGTACCTCTCAAGGGAAATACACGTTACACGGAGAATTTGATTCTTAAACATCTCTTTTTAACGACGAATGTTGATCACTGCTAGCCTTCCGCTAGTGTTTATCAAATGTGCTTCTTGAACTGTGTTCAACTCTCTCTATTCCTCCTGATTCATCTCCATTTCCTCAGCAACCACGAACAGAAAAGAAAATCGGGAAAATCATATAATCATCACCTTATCAATGCCTAGGGCATCAAGCAATGCACCAAGATCCTTAATGAGGTCACCGAAGGAGGCCTTTTCGGGTTCAGGCGGCGGATCAGACAACCCGTAGCCTCTGAAATCCGGCACTAGCGCTCAAAACCCAGCTTCCGCCATGGTCAGCATCTGGTGCCGCCATGAGTACCATATCTCCGGAAACCCATGCAGGAACACGACTACATTTGGACCTAAAAACACATTTCACAAAGCCAAGAACTCACTCACAAATCCAGTAATCAGGTACTGTAGTTGGAACTACTAAAAATTAATGGTCAGCCCATAAAAGAATTGTCAAGATTACCATAGGATGGCGGGGTTTTATATACATTTGAACATTCAAAACTCTTCATGCATGATTGAATGTCTTGGAGATTTCAAGAACCCAATAACTCAAAACTGTTCAGCTAAAAAGGGTAGCTTGATTATTCTTAGAAGAAAGGCTTCAACAGGTGTGCCGTGTATGAGTGCGACGATGGAAGTTTGAGCAGAGTGAACTTACCAGAGCCGATCTCAGCAACGTGGAGCTTGAGGCCTTGGACTTCAATGAATTTTTGTTGAATTTGATCCATCTAAAATTTCGATCCTTTTGGGCAGAGAGAAGGGGGTGGGGCGCGCCGCGGGGTGTGTGGAGTTTTACAGTTTCGGCTTTAGGTAGAGGGGAGTACAGTCGAAGTTGCTATTTTGGTTCTTCCATGTTAGAAAGTCGAACCTTTTATGTTAAAATGCCAACAGGAAGATGTCACGGGTTGATAATTTCTTTGGCCGCGGATTAACCTGTGCGGCGCGGTGCCTAGCAAACGGAATTCATCAGGCCAGCCTTCCTTCTATAGTTGTCCAATGAACAATACGACGAATAACTATTTTCATAGGAGATCGTACCACGTCCAACTTAGCTCAGGTGTCTAGTCCATTGAGCGAGACAGTAATTCTTTTTAAGCTCAACAACTAGTTTCGGCCTACTATGACCTCATCAGAAGAGCAGCATCAGCTCCCGACCAATTTGTGCACGGAAGGCCAACCCGCCTTCAAAGCCTTCAGAGCTCGTAAGTAATATTATCCTTCTATTCTAGAACTCCCAACACCAACCGTCCTCACGTCACTCCCACATACCAGTTGTGTTTATCCTCTCCGCGCCCTCGCTCTTCACTCGATAACCCCAAACTTCACTCCCAAAGGGTTCACGGATATGGGAGAATCACGGACCGTGTCAAAGACATGTTTGACCCGTTGTCCTCCTTTTGCATCCAGCAACTTCACATCATTGTTAATTGAAGATTATCCGGAAGGAAAGAGGGGAAAAGAAAAAGAAAAGAGAAAGAGAAAAAAAAAAACCGATAAAACAAGAATAAGAAAAATAAACAAGTCTTTTTCAAATAAAGTTGTTCTCATAAAATGGCTTGTCATGACACATGCAGCGACTGATAATAACTAGACCGCCATCAGTAATTTCAGACAAGTCTTGGTTGGGAGGATTTGATTTCATTTTTACACAAAAAATTTTATTCCATTGGAGGAAATTATCGAAAAAGTCTTATATTTATTGCAGTTTTGCTAACTTAATTCTAAATTTTTCAATTTTGCTAACTAAGTTCTAAAAATTTTCGCATATTACCAATTGTGTTCATCCGGTCAATTTTGACGAGAAATTATGATATGAACGTTGGCCATTCTAAGTGGCGTGATTGACGTTGACATGGACAAATTTTAATAATATTTTTAAAAAAATTAATTCTTTTTTTTTTTCCTTAGTTTTTCTTTTCTTTTCTTTTTTCTCTAACCGATTGCCAGGCCTCAACGACAAACCAAAGAGCAGGGCAGACGAGGTGGTGAAGCTCACCCCCGTTGACCACTAGTGAGGTTAAGCCTCACCCTCCCCTAGCGAGGTCGACCTTGCCCGGCGATAGTGAGGTCAAGCTTTGCTAGCCCTCTCCTTTAGCCAATTGTCAGCAAACATCAAGGCCCAATGATAGGCTAGAGAAAGAAGAGAAGAACAAAAAGAAATAAAAGAAAAAGATAAAAATCAAAATATATTATTAAAATTTGTCCATGTCAATAATGGCTGGGCCACGTAGGATGGTTATTATTCACATTAAGAATTTCCATCCAAAATTGATTGGGCAACTCAATTGGCAAAATGTGAAAAGATTAAGGACTCAATTGAGAAAATTAAAAGGTTTAAAATTAAATCGAAAAAGTACAATAGATTTAGAACTTTTTGGACAATTTTTCTGATTACATTAATTTAATTGAAAAGTTTAGAATTAAATTGAAATTATTTTATAGAGTTTTGACTATACAAGTGTTTTGAATATATTCTATCTTATTTTTATTGATAATATTTCATTATTTTATAAAGTTAAAAAGGCTTTAACTATACGGGCGAGGCGATAGAAGTTTGAGCAGAGTGAACTTACCAGAGCCGACTTCCAAGAATTTGCGTTGAATCTGTTCCATTGATTTTTTGAGGAGAGAGAGAGAGAGAGAATTGAAGATGCTCTTTGGGTTCTTCAATGTCCGAAAGTCATAAACATTTCATGTCAAATTTGGATTTTGGTGCTTATACATATTAACACGCATTTCGACTCTAGTTCTTATACATATTAATATAATCTGTTTTGTCATTTGTAATGTCCTATGGAATTTTTACTATACCAAGATTTCCAATTTTATTTTATCTTATTTTTACAGATGAAGTTCTAATTTCTTTTTTCTATTGCTTATCGCAGACTCAAAAAAGTGATTATGATAATGAGTCATTGACTTGTTGATATCTTAGAATCAGTCTCTCTCTCAATCGTTACTCCAAATATATAGAGATTCAGAATTATCATACCAAATTCAATCAGAATGTTTAACAATTCGCACTATGTAAATCATTCATTTCAAAAGAACAATTGTTTCTCCATATACTAACTGAAAATCATGTACATTGAGCAATTCTGAATTGTTGGAGCTATGGACTAAATCCTAGCACTAGCATGTTGTCCTGGGGCAAGAATTTTGCTTGAAGTTGCATTTCTGTTTGCGGATTGCTAGTGTTGCATGGGCCTAAAACACAGAACAGAGTTCTGTGCTAGTATACTATGACTGTAGTTGCTGACTGTCGATGCAGCTAGTAAGAAAAAAAGAGATTAGAAACTTGCTCTCTTAATTCAGCTGGAAATCCATATGCTGAATTTTTCTGTTTTTTTGAAGCTCCAAATCTCTTGAATTCTAGGATAGATCACGACAATGTAATTAGTCGTCCCATCCATTTGCTTATGAATACTTTCCATGAGTTGCCTTCATATAGCTTTAGGTACTGGGATGATAGGTTTTTTTCTATCCTGACATCAGTTATGCTCTTGTTGAAACTTTCAAACCAGATGTTCAAGGAAATGTTACATTTTGAACTTGTTCAGAAATGAGACTTGCTCCATTGCATTAGAGGCCTTTGGAACAACCAGTCATAAGCTTTCCCACCAACTGCCTTCAGCTCTTCCGTTATCAACTCAACATTGCATACCCTAGTTGCCATGCCAGCCCTCCATTGCACTAGAGGTCGTTGGAACAAAAATGACGTATTTTGTTGGCAAGATTGTTGATGCAGGTTGAGTCAAAGAGCATCCAGTCACCTTAGTAACTTGTTCAGTAAATTAACTGCAAAACTGAAGGTACAGACTGCAACAGTGAATCTCAACTCCCCAAAAGTGAAGCACTCTATGGCTAGCTTTCTCTTCGATGGCAAACAAAAGAAGTGGTTGTGGAAACTATTCTAGTGACTCGTGAGATTTTTATTGCCTCATATTTGTCTTTGTCACTTGCCATCATAAGAAGAAAATATCTGCCAGTGAGATTTTAGTTCGCACTGGCACTCGTGCCATCCCTCTATGTCCCAGACACACCTCCTGCTGATCTGTTTTCCTAGTGTTTTCTTCACTTCAACACGTGCAGCTCCTTAGTAGTGGCAAATGATTCGCTTGAATGACATCGAGAAGCAAAAAGCAATGTTGTCCATGATTATTGAAATTATTTTGTTCTTACAAAGGACCTCTTGAGGTAAATACACATCATACAGAGAATTTGATTGTTAAACATCTCTTTTTAACTGCAAAATTGACCGCTGCCAACCTTCTGCTAGTTTTTATTAAATGTGCTTCTTAAGAAAATCGAGAATTAGTTGATTCACCTCGTCGGGAGATTGTTCCTGGATAAAATGTGTTCCCTCTGGTGAAAATACAATCTCTAGCTGGGGAACAAATTCTTTGACCTTTCCGCTCCTGATGTATTCATCCATGCCAGGAAACTTGAGCACATAATCCTTCTCTCCCATGACCAAGAGTGCTGGGACTTTTACAATAAAATCCACTATCCCCAGGTCCTCCTTAAGCGCCCTGCAATATTGGTCAGATTGTTAAACATGATTTACTTGCAGAGTGCAGGACTGCCTGAAGTCCGTATAAACAGCAATGATAGCTTATTCACCCACACAATCTCTGTTGGTAGATCAATTAGTTTTGCCTCCTTCATTCAAAAAGAGCGATGAATAGAGACAACACTCAAAATGATAAGCCAGAGAGTCCCAGTATGTTAATCAGACACTGACTAGTATTATATCACAGTAGTCTACTTTCATCTTTTGCAAAGTTGATGACAAAGGACCGACGCTCCGAGGAGGTCAGTACACAGCACAAAAACTATGAAAAGGTTTACCTTTTCCAGTTACTCGGTAAACATAAACAATTACAGTACAGAAAACATGTGGGGCTGAACTTATGATATGACAGACGTCATATGATGCCCTAGAGCCACAGACAGTACTTGCATGTTGCATCTCAGATCAATCGATATAAGCCTAGTTCATAGGGATCATGATCACCGATAGAGCTATAAACTCGTAAGTGAAGTAGCATGGGATTCATCAGCAGGCAGTTTGCAATACCAAACATAGAGCGTGAGAACCTTACCGGTAGGGAACTTGCAATGCAGTGCGAAACCCAGATTTCTGGTACAGAGAACCGTATTCTTCAAGATCTCCTTCTGTAAACCAAGAGGGAAGAGGGGTAGATGGATCGACTATATCCATAATCTCCTGGTTCTCTGTGGCTATTGGTATTTCACTTCTCGAAAAGAGTATATAAATATTGCGGACAACTGTTTTTGCATCGAGGCGCCCAAAATCAGCTTCTGCCCGTCCCAGTTCCTAAAATAGAAAGTTCTAAGATATCAAATTGAAAGCAGGTGATTATAATTTTTCCATGCGACGGTCTTGAGAACGAGACTCATAGAAAGCGGCATACCTTCCATCTTGAAATGTAAAAGCCTTCAGGGAGATGCTCATGATATTTGATGGGATGAGTGGGAGAGCGGTGTGGAAGATTAAAGGTCACGATTCCCTGGACCCTCTTTTGGTGGAGGAGGGAAAACGAGTAAGCGGGAAAAGCTCCGAAGTCTTTAGCTACAAGAAATACCTATATTGACAATGCCCCAACCTTGTCAGAAGAAGGCTGAACTACTCAGTACATAACCACAGAACTACTTCTTCACGGATGCAATGACAGCAGCAAAATTTCCATAGGGAATGTCAGGACTGACTAGACTAAAAAGAGCAACTCCATTCAATTAGCCTGAAAGTCAAATTATGCATATATGTGTGAAGCAGCTGAGGATTCAAATGTGTCCAACATATTACTATGCTTGAGGAACTATAAGAGGCTTCTCTTTTCATAACCAAAACAACCACAGATTCTGCATTTGATAGACAGTCTCTTTTAAGGCTTTGTTCACTAGATCTCATCTTGAAGGAATATGCAGGGTGAAAAGTATTGAAAGCAACTAACGCTTAAAAAGACTCTTGTTTTCCTCTTATGACAAGAAGACCCACCTAAGATAGGAAAACCACAGATCCATGAAGTGCCAGCTATCTTTGAGTGATCAGGTGGGTCTTAAACCAAGATCCACAAGAAGTAGCCCAAACCGTTCAGGGATTGCGCCTTATTCTGTCTATCGCATCAGCATTATCAAACAAAAAGAGCCCAAGAATTTTCCACTTGTGAACTATATCGATTCTTTCTATCCCTCCTGATTCATCTGCATTTCCTCGGCAACCTTGCATAGAAAAGAAAATCGGGAAAATCCTAGAATCATCACCTTATCAATGCCTAGGGCATCAAGCAAGGCACCAAGATCCTTGATAAGGTCCCCAAAGGAGGCCTTTTCGGGTTCAAGCGGCAGATCAGACAACCCGTAGCCTCTGAAATCAGGTGCTAGCACGCGAAATCCAGCTTCCGCCACGGCCACCATCTGGTACCGCCACGAGTACCATATCTCCGGAAATCCATGCAAGAACACGACTACATTTGGACCTAAAAACACAGTTCACAAAGCCAAGAACTCACTCATAAATCCAGTAATCAGGCACTGTAGTTGGAACTACCAAAATTTATGATCAAACCAGAAAAGAATTGTTAACATTACAGGAGGATGGAATGGTTTTGATACATTAAAACATCTGAAAACTCTCCAATATGTGTTTTTGGTAGTCTTGGACATTTTAGATAACAGAATAACTCAAAGTGCCCAGATAAAAAGGGTAGCTTGACTATGCTTAAAACAAAGGCTTTAACAGGTGCGTCATGTACGAGTGAGACGATGGAAGTTTTAGCAGAGTGAACTTACCAGAGCCGATCTCGGCAACGTGTAGCTTGAGGCCTTGGACTTCAATGAACTTGTGTTGAATTTGTTCCATTTCTAAATTTTTTATCTTTTGGGGAGAGAGAGTTGGAGTTTTATAGTTTCAGCTCCAGGAGGGAGGAGGCGTACAGTCGAAGATGCTCTTTTGGTTCTTCTATGTCAGAAAGTCAGAAACATTTGGTACTAAATTTGGACATTAGTACTTATACATTTTAATATATATTATAAGTAGGTATCAAATGTATTATATCTTATCTTTATTGACGAATTTCCCCTTTTTAAATTGCTTGTCAAAAATTCGAAAACATGACTACGATTATAAGTCTTTGAGTCACTTACTTCGCTCCTTTACAATCTCGATTAGTCTCTCTCAATCATTATAAAAAATATATGAAAATTGCAATGAAATTACTACAATATTGAATACAAACTGAGTGTTTTACAATTCGCAATATTGCTTGTATGTTTAAATCGATTTCTTCAAAGACCTATTGTTAAGGATGCCAAAAAAGAACGATTAATAATCATGTAATCCAGCGACTTTGAATGGTTGGAGCAATGCCCTGATTCCTAGGACTAACATATTGTCCGGGGGTAAGAATTCTTACTTGAAGTAGCATTTTAGACACTTCGATTTGAATATCGCCGGCATTGCGTGAGCCAAGACACGGAACAGAGTTCCTGTGCTGGTGTACTTTGGACATTGTCGGTAATTGTCAAATGCCGCTAGTAAGAAAACAGTGATTAGATACTTTTTCACCCATTCCAGCTGGGAATATATGATGCAGCCCCAATATCTATTTGATTCTAGGACAAATCATTCTTGTTTAATTATGCGCATTTGATAACCATTCTGTTTTCGAAAATAATTTTTAATCTGAAATAATTTTTTTTATTCTACTCCGAAAATTTTTGAGTATTTTAAGGTGTTTATAACTGTCCAAAATTTCTATTCCCATAATAAAATTGTATTTGGCACCATCTTCAAAATTTCTACTCCAAATCATTTTCTTTAAATTTTTTAATAATTTTATCACTTTTCCTCTCTTTTTTTTCATTTTCTTCTTCTTCTTTTTTTTTTTCTTTTCTTTCCCTTCTTATTCTTCAAGTTTTAACCGGTCACCGCCTTGAAATGATTGGCGATCGGCAAGATGAGGACTGATGACCTCGCCGGAGCGCCTCGTTAAGCCCACCGGTGAGGCGAGCCTCGCCGGTGGTTAGGACCTTGGACCAACCTTGGTTGGCAAGTTCGGTCGATCTCGCCCAACCCAAACATCGAGCCTCGTGATGGCGGGGAGGCCCGAGCAAGCCTCTAGAAGAAGAAGAGATAAGCCCAAGAAGAACAAGAAAAAGAGAGAGAGAGAGAAGTAGAGGAAGAAGAAGAGAGAAGAGAAGAAGAAAAGAGAAAAAAAAGTTGGCTTGATTCTGAATTGTTCCCAGAAAAAAAAAATGATTGATTTGATTTTGCAAATCTATTATTGGGAACAAAAATTTTCAAATGAATTTTAAAATCTATTCCTATGAACAAAGTACTAGAAATTTTTACTGTTTAGCAAGTTGCCAAACGCATCCTTAGCCTTCTAGTCCCTTTGCTTACAGAAACTCTCTATGAGCTACACTCATATAACTCCAAGCGTTGTGATGATAGGCTTGTCCTTAACCTTAGCATCAATGATGTTTTTGTAGAAGCTTTCATACAAATTGTCCAAGGAAGTGCCACATTTTGAGATTGCTTAGAAGTGAGACTTGCACCATTGCACTATACCAGAGTCTTGCGGAACAACTTATGATAATCTTTCTCATCAACTATCTTCAGCTCTTTCATTACCAACTCAAGATAAAGCATCCTAGCTACCATGGCAGCCTTCAAAAGCAACTTCTTAAATTCCACTCCTTTGGGATGCAACCTAAAGTATGCCTCAAGCAAAATCTATGTTTCGCTTCAAGCATTAGATTTGCTAATACTTGCACCAATCCCTTATGCTTGTCATACAAGAAAGTCCAAAACTTTGCACTTTTAAGATTTGTTATCTTCAAATCTTCTACAATTATATTAATAAACCAATGTCTTGTCTTAAAAATTTATTGTCTTACAATTGCTCATGCAAAGAAATACATATGATTTTTGTCATCTATGCTTGCAACTACAAAAAGTATGCCCTTACATCTTGATGAAAATGGCAATTGTCAAACCCATAAGATGCCTACATCTTTTTAGAAAACCCTTTTAATGAGTTCAAATATATGTAGACTTCTCTAAACTTGAATTGAACTTGATATTGTTTAGTGTTGATTACACACGCGGCTCTTGAGTTAGGGCCTGTTTGGTAACCGGCCAAACAATGTTTATTTCTATTCTTTTGTTCCCGGGAGTAGTTTTGGAACAAAATCGTGTTTGGTAAAATTTTTGTTCCCGAGAACAATTTTAGAATCAAGTATACCTATTTTCTTTTTCTTTTTCCTCCTCTTTCTTCTTGTTCTTCTTCCCTTTCTCTTGTTCTTCAAGTGCTGCCGCCGTCGCCATTGTCGTCTGCTGCCGTTGCCGCCCCCCCGCTAAACGCTACCGTTTGCCGTCGGTAAGCTCGCTGAAGGCTTGCCTAGGTGGGCCTCGCCTGGGCCTCCCTCGGCCATCGACGAGCCTCGCTTGGCCGGGCGAGCCTCGGCCTAGTCGTTGGTGGGGCTCGACCTAGTTGAGCCACCGTGAGGTCGGCGTCACCCGGCCAAGGCGAGGCCAACCTAGTGGTGGCCCAGCGAGGTCGAGCCCTACCGGCGGCTAAGTGAGCTTGGCCTCGCCGGATCCGGGTGAGGCCGCTCGGTCGACGAGGCACGACCTTGCCTAGGGCCTACGACGCTCCGGTGAGGTCGTTGGCCCTCGTCTGGCCGATCGCCTATCATCCCAAGGCCGGTGACCGGCCACCTTGAAGAAGAAGAAGAAGAAGAAGAAGAAGGGAGGAAAAAAAAAAAGAAAAAAGAAAAAAAGGAAAAAATAAAATTATTTAAAAAAAAAAAAAATGATTTGAAGTAGGAATTGAAATTTTGCTATATATAGAATACATATTTAATTTTGTATTTTAATTTATTATTTAGTATTTATATTTATCGTTTCTACTATAGTTTATTATTTACTATTTAATAAAAATTTGATTAGTTAATATTTTTATTACTTAGTATAAATATATTTAATCAATAGAATTTCTATGATTTGATAGAATTTTAGAATGGAATAACATTCTAAATTCAAATTCTTTTGAAATTGAACATATAATAAAATATAATATGATTTCTTCACTCATAAGAAGATAATTATATTGGTGAGTGGTCCACGAGAATTCAATATCAAATTTACACTCATCTAAAAAGGTAATTGAAAAAAAAAAAAATCATAATAGAAATTGTATGTAGTTACAAAATGCATTTCTGTTCTTTTTCTATTCTAGAATCAGAAATCTTGTGCAGTTACCAAACACGTTCTTTTGCTCAGAAATTGTTCCCAGGAACAAAATAAAAAAGAGTTATTTATAATAAAAAATTATTCCTAGAAACAGAATAGTTACTAAACGTGCCTTTAGTATCAAGAAGTGTTTTGTAATAACTCCTAAGCATCCAAAATTGCTCCTCCTCCCTTATGATCATACTCATCACTCTAGCCCTAACTCTATGGACCATTGTCCTCGACAGTTTCCAAACATTCTTAGACTCCATTATTTCACTCATTGAAGCACTTGGCCATGTGGGAATATTCCTCAACCTATCATAGTATCTGCTTGCTAGCCATTAGTGTTTACTTGAGGAACATACATATAGAGCTCTATTACATGTATGTATAGAGTTGAAGGTTTTAACTTGTTAAGTATGCTCTGTACTTAGGAAGCATAAATGAGTCAATCATAATTCTCATAATATATACCATCACCTGATTTGGTTCTTTCTTAATGAACCTCACATATCCTCAATTTTTATGGCATAGTTCCCAACGGCCTCTTTAAACTCTTTGACATTACTAATCCCTAACTTGAAGAGGAGATTCTCTCTATCAACTTTGGCATAAAACTTAGGATGTATATACTCATTTTGTATTCATGAAATCTACATTATCATATAAGATATCTATATACTTGTTGCTGCTTCCGACCTCCCTGTCTCTCTCCATTGACCATCATCATTGACAGTCTTATTTTTTGACATTTCTTTATACAAGTCATGAATTGGCAAACCATTATTCTTCAAAACCCTAAGCATCCCTGTTATTAGATATGGACTAGTTTGCTTCTTCACATCCCTCGCCTTGGTGCAAAATGGAAGTAAAAATAACATCAATATACTTCTATGCAATATATGACAAATATACACTAGAACAAACAAAACAAAACCAATAAAAACTTGCAAAAGAGGGACTATGACCAGCACCTAGGAACCACAATGGCAACAAATTCAATTAGAAAATGCACTCATGCGTAGCACTTACAATTAGAAAATACAACTCAAATGTATCGATTTGCACAAAAGGAGAAAGAATACAAAGCAAATCTTATTAAACAAGCCAAGAACTTTTGTACCATCATTGCCATCGATATGATATTCGACGTTTTCCACACCTTGTTTACATGTTGCTTTAATAAGCAACAATGCCTCATCACTAGACGAAGGAAGGATCAGCTGCACTCTTAATTGAAAATTTTGAGGATTTGGGAATTGAGGTTTCAATTACTCGATTTTGAGAGATTTCAAAACCAAAATTGTGAAATTTGGTTTTTGCTCAGAAAGTTTAGGACAAAAATGCCCCTGGCATTGGCACGAAAAGTGACTCCTAAAACTTGCATGCTCGCAAGCCAGTAAAGATGCGCTGTCGGAGAGCTAGGGGTGAATTGAGAGTAAGGCCCTGTTTGGTAACCATCCCAATAATAATTGATTTTGATTTTTTGTTCCCGGGGACATAATCGCGTTTGGTAAAATTTTTGTTCCCGGAAACAGACTTTGAGTAGAATAAAAAAAAAAAGAAAAAAACTTGATTCTTGTTCCTAGAACAAAAAAAAGAATAAAAAAAAGTGAAACTCCTCTCTCGTACGTTCTCTCCCTTCTTCTTCTTTTTCATCTACCACCGCCGCAGTTGCCATCTGTCACCCACCGCCGCCGATTGCCGGCAACCGGTTCAACGAGCTCACTGGATGCTTGCCAAGCCAAGGCGAGGTTCGGCGAGCTCGCCGGAGGCAAGCCCAGGCACCAGTGAGGTTGGGTGAGCCTCGCGATCTAGCGAGGCCGAGCTTTGCCTAGCCCCGACAAGGCCAGCCTGGCCACCGATGAGGCTCGGCCGACAAGGGCCGGCAACGCTCCGATGAGGTCGGCCCTCGTTTGGCCGGTCACTGGTCCGGCGACCGGCCACTTGAATAAGAAGAAGAATATGAGAGAAAGGAAAAAAATAAAAGAAAAGAAAAGAAAGTAAAAAAGTAAAAAAAAAATTATTTAAAAATTAAAAGAAATTGATTTGGAACATAATCAATGAGCACGATACCAAATACAATTTTATTCCCGGAATCAGAAATTTTGGACAATTACCAAATGGCTTAAAATGCTTAGAATCTGTTTCTGGGAACAATATAAAAAAAAATCATTTCGATCGTAACTGCTCCTGAACAGAATCGTTACCAAACGCGCGCTAAATCGCCCACTTCATTCCTTATTTAAAACAAACAATTCTTCAGAGACTCTTTTAAAAGAATGACCCCAGTTCATGGGGCTTGTTGAAAATTTCCATGGCAAGAAAAAAACACATGGTTAAAGGGAAAATTGTTAAAAAAGTCCTAAATCTTTTATAGTTGTGATAATTTAGTCTTAAATCTTTTATTAATGTCAATTTAATCATAAACCTTTTAATTTGGTGCTAATTCAATCCTTCTGGCTAATTTTGGCCATATTTTGCTAACTTGGCACCGATCACCGACATGGCACAATTGATGTTGACGTGGACAACTTTTCATAATATTTTAATACAATTTTGAATATTTTTTTTATTTTCCTTTTCTTTTTCTTTTTTTTTTTTTTTTCTTTTTCTTTTCTTTTTCATTCTCCTCTTCCTTCCTCCAGCCGATCACTGGACCTTAGTGACTGGCCAAAGGCAACACCCAACGAGGTCGACCTTGGCTAACCTTGTCGGCCTCTGATGAGCCTTGCTGGCCATTGGCAAGGCTCAAGCCCTCATCGCCCGACAGGCCTTGCACAGCCTCTAGCGATGCCAACTTGAGGCTACCCAGTTTGCGGGCGACCTCACGCTAGAGGAAGGAGGAGGATAAGGAAAAAATAAATAAATAATTAAAAATTCAAAAATATTAAAATATTATTGAAAATTATCCACGTCGCCCGATTGGCGCTGAGTCAGCAAAATTCGATCAAAATTAGTCAGAAATGACTGAAGTGACATTAAGTAAAAATGTTTAGGACTAAATTTGTATAAATATAAAAGGTTTAGAACAGTGCCTGGTTTGTACCAAATTTCAGAAGAGTTAAGTGGGACGCCTTCCACCGCCAGCTCTGTACCGTTTGTATGCCGAGACTACTATGGGAAGATTGCGAAATCGTAAGAGCTACCTCGATTTTGCAGATCGAAACCCTTTGGAAACTCTGAAGTACTTTCGTACACGAACTGAACTATGCTTAACTTACCGACCAAAAAAAGAACTATGCTTAACTTTGGAATTTGATAGCTTGTCTTCGACAAGCTGCCTCACAGATCGCGATAAGCCATTGTAGGATGTTCATCCTCTCATCACTTGATGCAAAGCTCTGCCGGGCCAATATCAAGATATTCAAGTAATCAATTGTCTAAGAGAGGCCAACCGAGTAGTAGATTGGATCGTAAAAGCCTATTAAACCGAAGTTGTTCCATGTAATCAGCTCTCTAATCCTCCTCATCTATTGTGGACCCTTGATGTACATAGATCCGTTTGCCTTGCGATCGGGTTTTATTTGAAGGAATGAAAGGAGCCTTTTCCAGACCAAAAAAAAACATAAAAAACACGTGATGCCTTCATCCTCCAAAATATTGTCCACGGCCCCGAGCTGTCAGATGAGTTGAGTTCCTGTCAAGATCACTTACGTGACCCCTAGCTGAAGATGGAGTATAATCTTTTCCCTATTGGTCTGCAAGGATGGTGGGCGAGATGATCATTCACTTTGAAGGAACTCTGGAATCATGTCAATTTCTTTAGTGGGTCTCTCCTGCTCTCTCCCCATTTGTCCCCTGCCTCCTTCAGTGGCCAGTGTCTATATTATTAGCTAGGGGCGTTGATTTTGTATATCTGGGCAAATAGCGATGATGTTTCAATGAAGCAGAAGTTGAGACGTTTATAGACAGAAAAGCTATCGATTGCGGTGGCTTAATACAGCATCAGTTCTCGCAGATTTTTGTAGGAATTGTTTTGGAAATACTTGTTTTGGGATGATTTTGTTCCACTCTTCAACTCGCCCATCTCATGGGTGTCCTGTTGGCTGTTACATCTGAGCTGTTGCAGAAAGGATCGAAGGTCAGAAATGGCATATTTTGCTGGCAAGATTGTTGGATGCAGGTTGAGTCCAAGAGTATCCAGTCACCTTAGTAACTTGTTCAGTAACTTAACAACTGCAAAATTGAAGATGCAGAATGCAACAGTGAATCTCAAACACCCTGGATAGTTTTTCTCTTTGTTGGGGAACAAAAAAGTCGTCACAGAAACTATTATAGCTGTTCATAAAATTGTTGTCGCCTCACATCCTTCTTTTACTTACCATCTAAAGCAGTAAACCTCCGTAAGTGAGATTTTTGTTCGCACAAGCACTCATGTATCCCTCTATGTCCCAAACACGATCCTGCAGATCTGTTCTCCCAGAGTTTTCTTCACTTTGACACATGCAGCTTCTTCATAGTGGCGAATGATTCACTTGAATGACACCAAGAAGCGAATAGCAATGTGGTACATGATTATTGAGAAGTATTTTTTTCTTACAAAGGACCTCTTGAGGGACATACACATTATACACAATTCGATTCTTAAACATCTCTTTAATGGCAAATGTTGCTAGCCTTCAGCTATCAAATGTGCTTCTTAAGAAAATCAAGAATCAGCTGATTCACCTCATTGGGGGATTGCTCCTGGATAAAATGTGTTCCCTCTGGTGAAAATACAATCTCTAGCTGGGGAACAAATTCTTTGACCTTTTCGCTCCTGATGTACTCTTCAATGCCTGGAAATTTGAGCACATAATCCTTCCCTCCCATGACCAACAGTGATGGAACTTTAATGATAAAATCAGTTATTCCCAGGTCCTCCTTAGACGACCTACAATATCAGCCAAATTGTTAAACATAATTTACTTGCAGAATGCAGGACTGTCTGAGGTCCGTATAAACAGCAATCATAGCTTGTTCACTCTCGCAATCTCCATTGGGAGATCAATTAGTTTTGCCTCCTTATTCTAGAAGAGCAATGAATAGAGACTCTCACTCAATATGAAGAGGTGGAGAATCTCAGTATGTTAACATTGGACGATGACTAGTATCATATCAGAATAGTCTACTTTCATCTTTTGCAAAGGCGATGACAAAGGACTGAAGCTCCATGGTGAGTACACAGCACAAAAACTATCAGAAGGTTCCCCTTTCCATTTACTCGGTTAACATCAACAATTACAGTACATAACCATGTGGGGCTGATCTTATCACGTGACAGACATAATATGATGCCCTAGAGCCATAGGCAGTGCTTGCATATTCCATCTCAGATCAATTGTCATTAGCATAGTTTCTGATCACCAATAGAGCTATAAAGTTGTTAGTGAAGCAGTATGGGTATCATCGGCAGGCAGTCTATGGTACCAAGCATAGAGCATGAGACCATTTACCTGTACGGAATTTGCAATGTAGTGCGAAACCCTGATTTCCGGTACAGAGAACCATATTCTTCAAGATCTAATTCTGTAAACCAAGAGGGAAGAGGGGTAGATGGATCGACTATATCCATAATCTCCTGGTTCTCTGCAGCTATTGGTATTTCACTTCTTGAAAAGAGTATGTAAATATTGCGCACAACTGTTTTAGCATCGAGGCACCCAAAATCAGCCTCTGCCCGTCCAGGTTCCTAAAATAGAGTTCTAAGATATCAAATTGAAAGCAGGTGATTGTCACTTTCCCATGTAACAATCTTGAGAACGAGTTACAGAGGCAGCATACCCGCCATCTTGAAATGTAAAAGCCTTCAGGGAGATGCTCATGATATTTGATGGGATGACTAGGAGAGCGGTGTGGAAATCCTAGGGTCACGACTCCTTGGACCCTCTCTTGGTGGAGGAGGGAAAACATGTAAGCAGGAAAAACTCCGAAGTCTTTAGCTACAAGAAACACCTACATTGACAATGCCCAAACCATGTTAAAAGAAGGATTTACTCTAATTACATAACCACAGAACCCCTTGTGCAAAGTAACAGCAGCAAAACTTCTTCAGTGAATGTCAGGACTGATTAAACTAGAAGGAGCAACTTCATCAGGTTACTCTGAAGGTCAAATTATGCGTCTATATGCAGAGTAGATGAGGCTTCAAATTTGTCCCATATTCTATTTGTGCTCAACGAGCTATTAGAGGTTTTCTCTTTTCATAACCAAAACGAAAGATTCTGTGTGAGTTCCCAGTGAACCCCTGCTGTAGAACTTATTACCGCATCTGGTAGACGGTCTCTATGAAGGCTTTGTTCACTAAAACTTATCTTGAAGGAATAGCAAGGTGAATAAGTATTGAAAGCAGCCACACTTGAAAAGAATCTTCTTTCATTTTTGTCAGAACAAGACCCACCTTGGGTGGGTAAACCATAATTTATGAAGTACCAACCTCTTGAGAGATCAGGTGAGACTTATACCGAGAGCCACAAGACGTGGCCCAAGGTATTTCAAAATTTGTGTGTTATTCTTTCTACCGTATCAGCATTATCAAACAAAAAGAGCACAAGAATTTTCTCCATGTGAACTGGGATTGGTTCTCTCTATCCCTTCTAAATTATGTCCATTTTCTCAGCAACCACGCATAGCAAAGAAAATTGGGAAAATATAGAATAATCACCTTATCAATGCCTAGGGCATCAAGCAATGCACCAAGATCCTTAATAAGGTCACCGAAGGAGGCCTTTTCGAGTTCAGGTGGTGGATCAGACAACCCGTAGCCTCTGAAATCAGGCGCTAGCGCACGAAACCCCACTCCCGCCATGGCCACCATCTGGTGCCGCCATGAGTACCATATCTCCGGAAATCCGTGCAAGAACATGACTACATTGGGACCTAAAAACGCAATTCACAAAGCCGAGAACTCACTCATAAATCCAGCAATCAGGCACTGTAGTTGGAACTCCTAAAAATATATGGTCAACCCATAAAAGAATTGTCAAGATTACCATAGGATGGTGTGGTTTTTTATTCGTGTGAACATTTAAAAATCTTTATGCATGGTTGATAGTCTTGGAGATTTCAAGAACCCAATTACTTAAAGACTGTTAAGATAAAAGGGGTAGGTTGATTATGCCCGGGAGAAGGCTTTTAACAGGTGCGCCGTGTATGAGTGAGATGATGGAAGTTTGAGCAGAGTGAACTTACCAGAGCCGATCTCGACAACGTGGAGCTTGAGGCCTTGGACTTCAATGAATTTATGTTGAATCTGTTCCATTTCACAGAGACACGGAGAGAGAGAGACAGAGACAGAGACAGAGTTGGAGTTTTACAGTTTCAGCTACAGGTGGAGGAGAAGTACAGTCGAAGATGCTCTTTTGGTTCTTGAATGTCCGAAAGTCATAAACATTTCATGTTAGATTTGGACTTTAGTGCTTATACATATTAAAA
This sequence comes from Eucalyptus cloeziana, assembly GCA_014182715.1. NCBI lineage: Eukaryota > Viridiplantae > Streptophyta > Magnoliopsida > Myrtales > Myrtaceae > Eucalyptus > Eucalyptus cloeziana. Next base: position 11,593,523 of record CM024637.1, read on the forward strand.
TATATTTGGAATTTATTGCTTATAGATATTAATATAATCTGTTTTGTCATTTGTATCGTTTTATTGAGTTTTGACTATACCAAGGTTTTGAATTTTATTTCATCTTATTTTTACGGATGAAATTCTAATTTTTTTTACTGCTTATCAAAAACTCGAAAAAAAGGATTATGATAATTAGTAATTAAATCACTCTCGTCGGTTTCTTGCCATCTCGCGTTGTCTCTCTCACTCATCACTCCAAATATATGGAAACTGGAATGGAAAATGAGTTGCTGCAGAAAGGATCGAAGGTGAAAAATGCCGTAATTTGCTGGCAACATTGTTGATGCTGGTTGAGTCCAAGGGTATCCGGTCACCTTAGTAATTTGTTCGGTAAGTTAACAACTGCAAAATTGAAGATTGCAGACAGCAACAGTGAATCTAGAAACCCCACAAAGCGAAGCATTCTACACCGTGGATAAGATTGTTAAAGCCTCACATCCATCCTTGTCACTTGCCATCTTAAGAAGAAAATATTTGTCAGCGAGATTTTAGTTCGCACAGGCACTCATACTATCCCTCTATGTCCCAAACACACGACCTGCAGGTCTGTTTTCCTAGAGGTTTCTTCACTTTGACACATGCAGCTTCTTCATAGTGGTAAATGATTCACTTGGAATGACACTAAGAAGCGAATGGCAATGTGGTCCATGATTATTGAGAAGTATTTTGTTCTTATAAAGGAACTCCTGAGGGGAACACACGTTAGTTAGAATTTGATTCCTAAACATCTCTTTTTAACAGCAACTGTTGACCACTGCTAGCCTTCCGCTTGTTTTATCAAATGTGCTTCTTCAGAAGTTCGATAATCAGCTGATTCACCTCGCCAAGGGATTGCTCCTGCATAAAATGCATTCCCTCTGGCGAAAATACAATCTCTAGCTGTGGAACAGTCTTTGACCTTTCCGCTCCTGATGTACTCTTTGGTGCCTGGAAATTTGACCACATAATCCTTCCCTCCCACGACCAGCAGTGCTGGAACTTCAATGATAAAATCAGTTATTCCCAGGTCCTCCTTAAACGACCTGCAATATTAGCCAAATTGTTAGACACAATTTCCTTGCAGAATGCAGGACTGTCTGAAGTCTGTATAAATAGCAATCATAGCTTATTCACCCTCGCAATCTATGTCGGGGGATCAATTAGTTTTGCCTCCTCATTCTAAAAAGCCATGTATAGAGACCCCGCATTCAATATGAAGAAGTGGAGAGTCTCGTCATGTTAACATTGGACACTGACTAGTATCGTATCAGTCAAATGCCGCTAATAAGGAAAAAGTGATTAGAAACTTGCCCACCAATTCCAGCTATGAATATATGATGCTGATTTTTTTTAAGCTCCAATATCTCTTGAATTCCAGGACAAAATCATCCCTGTTCAGTTAGCCTTCCAATCCCTTGGCTTGTGAATCCTCTCCATGAGCTGCGCGCTCGTATAGCTTCAAGTGTGGTGATGATAGGCTTGTCCCCTAACCCTTGTCATAGTGATACTTTTGTTCAAGCTTTCACATCAATTATTTAAGCAAAAGCCACATTTTGAGCTTGTTCATAAGTGCGATTGCTCCATTGCACTCCACTGGAGGCTTGTGAAATAATCAATCATAAAGTTTTCTCATCACTATCTTCAACTCTTCCATTTCCAACTCAAGATTAAATATCCTAGTTGCCATGGCAACCTTCCAAACCAACTTTTTAAGTTCCACTCCTTTGGAATGCAACCTAAAGTACGGCTCAAGTGAAATCTATGTTTCGCTACAAGTATTAGATTTGCTAATGTTTTCTCCAATTCCTTATGCTTGTCATACAAGAAATTCCACTACTTTGCATTTTTAGTATTTGTAATCTCCAGGTCATCTACAATCATATTAATAAATTGGTGTCATGTCCTAAATGTTTTTTGTCCCACAACTACTCATGCAAAGTGAAACATTTGAATTTTGTCATCCATGCTTGTAGCTGCAATATACTCTTGTATCTTGATAACAAATGGCAATTGTCAAATGCCATAAAATGCCTGTATCTTTTTAGAAAACCCCTCTTCAATGCGTCCCGACGTATGTGGACTCCTTTAAACTTGACATTGTTTTGTCTTAATTACACGCCGGCTCCTAAGTATCAAGAAGTGTTTGGGAATGACTTCTAAGCATCCAAAATTGGTCCTCCTCTCATGTGATCATACTCATTGCTCTAGAACTAGCTATGTAGACCATTGTCCTTGGTAGTTTCAAAACAATCTTAGACTCCAATTTTTTTTTCATCGAAGCACTTGGCCGTGTAGGATTATTCCCTAATCTATCACAATATTTGCTTGCTACCATTTAGTGTTTACCCGAGGAACATGTAAAAAGAGCTCTATTACATTAATGTATAAGGTTGAAGGTTTTAACTTGTAAAGTATGCTCTCTTTGTACTTTGGGAGCATAAATGAGTCACTCACAATCTTCAGAATAAACTGCCCTCAACTTATTTGGTTCATTCTTAATGATCCTTGCATGTCCTCATTTTTAATGGCATATTTCCTAATGGCCTCTTTAAACTCCTTAACATTACTAAAGCACATCCAAGTTTTCCTTATCAACTTCAACATAGAACTCAAGATGTATATATTCATTTTGGCTTCTAATATTCAAGAAATCTCCATTATTAGATAAGATATCTACATATTTAATGTTGTTTTCGACCTCCCTCTCTCTCTCCATTGAACCATCATCATTGACATTCTCATTTTTTACATTTCTTCAGTGTAAGTCATGAAGATCAATAGTGGCAAACCAACATTCTTTACAACCCTAAGCATCCCTATCATCAAACATGAAATAGTTTGCATCTTCAAATCCCTCGCCTGGTGCAAAACGGAAGCAAATATAACGTTAATATATTTCTATACAATACATGACAAAATATACACTGGAAAAAAAATTAAAAACAAAAAAACAAAACAAAAACAGTAAAAAATTGCAAAAGAGGGACTACCATTGGCACCCAGGAACCAAAATGGCAGCAAATCCAATTAGAAAATGTACTCATGGATATCACTTGCAATTAGAAAATACAACTCACATGTATTGATTCGCACAAGAAGAGACATAATACAAAACAAATCCTACAAAATAAGCTAAAGCACGACCCTCAAAAAGAATTCTCGTACCATCATTGCCATCGGTATGGTATTTGACATTGTCCGCGCCTTGTCAACATGTTGCTTTAATAAGCAACAATCGCCTTATCTCTAGACAAAGGAAGGAAACTGCACTCTTAATTGGGAATCTAAGGATTTGGGAATTAGGGTTTCGATTACTCGAATTTGAGAGATTTCATAACCAAATTGGGAAATTTGGTTTTTGCTCAGAAAATTTAGGATGAAAATGCCCTTGGCTTTGGCACGAAAAGTGACTCCTAAAACGAACATGCTCACAAGCCGGGGAAGATATGGGCCGTCGGTGAGCTAGGGGTGAATTGTGACTAAAGGCTTGTTTGTTAATTGGCCAAATAGTAACTGATGCTATTATTTTGTTCTCCTAAACAAAAGAAGAATAAAAATCCATTTGATAACTTTTTTATTCCTGGGAATAGATTGGGAACAAAATTAAGAAGTAGAAAAAAATTACTTTATTCTAAAAAACAATCCCAAAATAAAGCCAAATTTTCTTTTTTTCTCTTTTTTCTTTTCTTCTTTTCCTTTTTCTTTTCTTTTATCTTCTTCTTCTTCTTTGTCGGTTGCCGGTGACAGCGATGGTCGGTGACTAGTAGAGTGACGTTCGGCAAGGCTCGACCTCGCCCAGCCAGCGCACTTAGCAAGGATCTGCCTCGCCAGGCCTCGCTGCCAGCCGCCACGAGACTCAACCTCACTAGACCAAGGCAAGGCCAGCCTCGCACCCGGCTAGGCGAGGTTGAGCCTTGGCCGGTGACCAAGCGAGGTTAGCCTTGCCTTAGCCTGGGAGGCTCCGACAAGGTCGCTGGTGACCAACAATGAGAAAGAAGAAGAGGGATGGAAAAAGAAAAATAAAATAAAAATAAAAATATAATAAAAGTATTAAAAATTCAAAAAAAAAATTCTAATTCACAAAATAATTTGAAATTTTACCAAATGCATTTCTATTCCCAGAATAGAAATTTTTGGACAATTATCAAACATTTTCAAATGCTTAATAACTCATCCATGGAACAAAATAAAAAAGAATCATTTATAAGAAGAAATTGTTCTCGGAAATAGAATGGTTACCAAACGCACCCTAAATCGGCCACATCATAGTTTATTTGAAACAAAACACCATTTTAGAGACTCTTTTGAAAGAACGGCCCTAGTTCATGGGGCTTTTTAAAAATTCCCCTGAAAAAAGTAAATATATGGTTAAACGAGAAGCAAACAGCAGTGCCTGGTTTCTACCAAATTTCAGGAGAGTTAAGAGGGATGCCTTCCACCGCTGGGGCTATAGCGTCTGTATGCCGGGACTACTATGGGAAGATCGTAGACGGATTTGTGAAATTGGTAAGAGCTACCTCGATTTTGCCTTGTGAGACCCTTGATGTACTGAGATCCGTTTATCTTGTGATCTGGTTTTATATGAAGGAGCGAAAGTAGTATATTCCAGACCTAAAAGGGGAGGAAAAAAAAACATGTGATGCCCAAATCCTCTAAAAGAAAATGGTCCACGGCCTCGAGCTGTCAGATGAGTTGAGTTCCTGTCAAGATCACTTCCGTAACCCCTAGATGAAGAGGAGCATAATTTTTTCCCTATTGGTCTTCATGGATGGTGAGTGAGATGATCATTCATTTTGAAGGCCAGTGTCTATATTATTTGGTAGAGGCATTGATTTGGTGTACCTGAGCAAATAGCATTGATGTTCCAATGAAGCAGAGTTTCAGATGTTTATAACTTGAGAAGAGATTTATTGCAGTGGTTTATTACAGCATCAGTTCTGCAGATCTTTCTAGGAATTGTTTTGGAAATACTTGTTTTGGGATGATTTTGTTTCACTCTTCAACTCGCCCACATCTCAGGAGTTCATTTATATCCGAAATGCTGCAGAAAGGATCGAAGGTAAGAAATGGCGTATTTTGCTGGCAAGATAGTTGAGGCAGGTTGAGTCCAACAGGATCCAGTCACCTTAGTAACTTGTTCAGTAAGTTAACAACTGCAAATTTGAAGATGCAGACTGCAACAGTGAATCTCAAACCCCCTGGATAGTTTCTCTTTGTTGGCAAACAGAAAAGTGGTTGCAGAAACTATCCCAGCAGTTCATAAGATCGTTATCGCATGACGTCCATCTTTTACTTGCCATCTTAAGCAGAAAAGCTCTGCAAGTGAGATTTTTGCACCAGCACTCATTTATTCCTCTGTCCCAAATACACATCCTGCAGATCTGTTTTCCCAGAGTTTTCTTCACATCGACACACGCAGCTTCTTTGTAGTGGCAAATGATTCACTTGAGTGACGCAAAAAAGTGAATATTGATGGGATCCATGATTATTGAGAAGTATTTTGTGCAAACAAAAAGATCTCTTGCGTAGAAATATGCAATATGCAGAGAATTTGGTTCACAAACATCTCTTTTTAATGGTGAATGTTGACAACCTATTGCCTTCTGTTAATGTTTATCAAATATGCCTCTTAAGGAAATCAAGAAGGAGCTGATTCACCTCACCCGGTGATTGCTCCTGGATAAAATGCGTTCCCTCTGGCGAAAATACAGTCTCTAGCTGGGGAACAAATTCTCTGACCTTTCCGCTCCTGATGTACTCTTCCATGCCTGCAAATTTGAACACATAATCCTTCTCTCCCATGACCAAGAGTGTTGGGACTTTAATGATATAATCCGTTATTCCATGGTCCTCCTTAAACGACCTGCAATACCAGCCAGATTGTTAAACATAATTTACTTGTAGAATGCAGGGCTATCTGAAGTCCATATAAACAGCAACGATAGCTTATTCACCCAAGCAGTCTCCGTCCAGAGATCAATTACTGTTGCCTCCTTTATTCTAAAGGAGCGATGAACAGAGATCCAGATTCACCTCAATGTGAAAAGTTGGAGAGTCTCAGTATGTTAACATTGCACACTTACTCCTACCCTATCACAATAGTCTACTTTCATCTTTTCCAAAGGGCATTACAGAGGACCAAAGCTCTGAGGTAAGTACACAGCACAAAAACTGTCAAAAGGTTCACCTTTACCTTTTACATTTAATTGGTAATATAGACAATCACAGAACAGAAAACAAGTGAGGCTGAACTTATCACATGAGCTATGGGCAGTATTTGCATCTCACATCTCAGATCAAACGTCATAAGCTATCTGAGATCAGTTGCTTTATTAGGATAAGTTTCTAGGGATCAAAGGGATCACGATAAAAAATAGAGCTGTAATCCTGTAATTGCAGCAGCATGAGGTTCATTGGCAGGCAGTCTACAATACTAAGCATTGAGCATGAGACCATTACCTATAAGGAACTTTCAATGCAGTGCGAAAACCTGACTTCTGGTATAGAGAACTGTACTCTTCAAGATCTTCTTCTGTAAACCAAGGGGGAAGAGGGGTAGATGGATCGACTATATCCATAATCTCCTGGTTCTCTGCGGCAATTGGTATCTCACTTCTCGAAAAGAGTATGTAGATATTACGCACAACTGTTTTAGCATCGATGCGCCCAAAATCAGCTTCTGCTCGTCCAGGTTCCTAAAATAGAAAGTTCAAAGACATCATATCGAAAGCAAACGATTATCGCTTTCCCATTAACGGTCTTGAGTCACAGAGGCGGCATACCTGCCATCTTCTTACGTAAAAGCCTTCAGGGAGATGCTCATGATATGTAAGGGGATAACTGGGAGAGCGGTGCGGAATGCCTAGGCTCATGACTCCTCGGACCCTCTCTTGGTGGAGGAGGGAAAACAAGTAAGCAGGAACAGCTCCGAAGTCTTTACCTACAAGAAACACCTGCATTGACAATGCCCAAACCTTCTCAAAAGAAGGCTTCACTCTTGGTACACTATTACAGAACTCCTTGTTCACAGGTACAATTACAGCAGCAAAACTTAATATGACCACTATTCAGCGTGTTATTCTGTCCACCGCATCAACATCACCAAACAAACAGATGAAAGAAATTTTCGCATATGAACTGCAATCTGATCTCTCCATCCCTTCTGATTCATCTCCATTTCCTCAGCAACTACACATAGCATAGAAAATTGGGAAAATCATAGAATCATCACCTTATCAATGCCTAGTACATCGAGCAATGCACCAAGATCTTTAATAAGGTCACCAAAGGAGGCCTTTTCGGGTTCAAGCGGCGGGTCAGACAACCCGTAGCCTCTGAAATCAGGCGCTAGTGCACGAAACCCAGCTTCTGCCACGGCCACCATCTGGTGCCGCCACGAGTACCATATCTCCGGAAATCCGTGCAAGAACACGACTACATTGGGACCTGAAAACGCAGTTCACGAAGCCAAGAACCCTCCCGTAAACCCAGTAATCAGGCACTGTAGTTGGAACTACTAAAATTTATGGTCAACCCATAAAAGAATGGCTAAGATTAACATAGGATGGCTTGGTTTTGGAGACATTAAAACATTGCAAAACACTCCAACACGTATGGTTGATAGTCTTGGAGACTTCAAGAACTCACTCATAAATCCAGTGATCAAGCACTGTAGTTGGAACTACTAAAATTTATGGTCAGCCCATAAAAGAACGGCCAAGATTAACATAGGATGGCTTGGTTTTTGATACATCAAAACATTTCAAAACATTTCAACACGTATGGTTGATTATGCTTAAAAAATAAACTTCAACGGGCGTGCGGTGTATGAGTGAGACGATGGAAGTTTCAGCAGAGTGAACTTACCGGAGCCGATCTCAGCAACGTGGAGCTTGAGGCCTTTGACTTCAATGAATTTGTGTTGAATTTGATCCATCTAAATTTCGATCCTTTTGGGCAGAGAGAGAGAGAGAGAGAGAGAGGGAGAGGGAAAGTTGGAGTTATACAGTTTCGGCTTCAGACAGAGGAGCACATTCGAAGTTGCTCCTTTTGGTTCTTCCATGTTAGAAAGTCAATTTTTTTTTTTTTTTTTTTAATGCTAAAATGCGAACTGGAAACCGTGCTTGAGGCGTTGTCCTCCTTTTGCATCCAGCAACGCCACATCCCGGCGTAATTGAAGATGGTGAACGGTTGGTTGAAGTTGATCGGGATGGAAAGAAGGCCAAGCCAATAAAGAAAGAGAAGAAAAGTGAAGATAAAAGATAAATTAAGAATTAAAAAAACGGAGTCTTTTCATATGAAGTTGTTGAGCAAGATCGCTAGTTATGACAGGTACAGTGTCTAATAATAATTGGACCATTACGTTAGTAATTTCAGACAACACCACATCGGGAGGACTTGATTTCATCTTCACACAAAGTCTGTTGCTATATTAAACTAATGAAAAGTTTAGAATTCAATCAGGATTAATACGAGAGTTCCAAATTTATTTTATCTTATCTTTATTGATGATATTCAATTTTTTTTTTTATGGGTTATTATCTTGAAAAACTTCAAACAGGTACATGTATGATAAATTTATTCCAAATTTTAACCACAAGAAATCTCATACTGAGTATATATGTGACAAATTTATTCCAAGTGACCATAAAAAATCCAAAACTAGTATATTTGTACAAATTTACCTTAAACCAATTTGTTCGACTGTCAAAAATCTTAAATTGATAAATTTATGACAAAATAACATCCATTAAACTGGATTAATACCATAAAAAAATCACAAAAATTGTACAAATATGACAAACAAAGAGTAAAATTCCAAACCGATATACCAATCAACTGTCATATATCATCAAATTTAGCAATTTGACAATAAAATTTAACGGAAACTAACAAAAGATAAATTTATCTCAAATATATCAATTTCGAGTAAATTTGACTTTTTTGTGATCAAAAAATTAGTTTAGATTAAATTTATCACAGGGTGTGTCAATTTTGATTTTTTAGTATATTAACCCTTTTTTAATTACTCTGTTTGATCCCTCACAATCTCTCTCTCTCTCTCGATCATTACTACAAACATAAGCAAATTGGAATGAAAATACCATTGAATACAAACGGAGTATTCAACCATTTGCATTACATTTGTATGCATATATAAATCTATTCACTCAAAGAACAATTGTTTCTCCATATACTAACAAAATGAAAGGAAAATAGAAGGCTGATTGAAAATCAGGTACATCCAGCAATTTGAATGGTTGGAGCAATGCACTGATTCCTAGGATTAACAAGTTTTTTATGGGATACATATATCGAAAGTTCTAAAACTTATCGCAAATGTATAATGGAATCATAAAAACTTGTAAAAAGTGCAATCAAATAGTAAAATTTGTCAAATTTGTACAATCAAGTCATTCCTAGATGGAAAATGCCGACATTATTTTATTATTATTATTTTATCTATCATATGTGGTGCTAACATGGATTAAATGATGTCTTTTTGGTCCAAACACGATTTTTAATATAATTTTATTTAAGTTAAACAAAAAAGTTTTAAAAAAAAAAAAAGTTAGAACTAGGCGATGAGGGTTGTTAGAACTAGGGTGAGAATAGTTCTAGGGTAAAATCTAAAATCTAAGAACCAGATCGGTGAGAACCTATAGATTTCAGGTTCCAAGGTATGTAGAGTAAGTTATAAGTTCCAAAAAATAACAAACCTATTTCGACAGGTAAGTTCTAGGTTCCAAGTTCTTAGTTGGAGGAACCCGAAACCCGAAACCTAGAACATATAACTTGATACTTGGAACAAGTTCTAATATTTTCTTAATTCATGTCTTCCCGCGATCTTACAATATTTCACACCATTCGATAACGATCGTATAATCTAGAAGCATTAGTTTCAGCTTCCATTTTATAATTGAGACTTTTACTTATTGAACTGTAGCTATTAAATTGTAGCAACAAGTGGTGGTAATTAAATATTTTAATTTACTGTAATCGTTCAATTAATAATATAGGTCAAACCTGAATAGACCCTAGAACGAACTATGGAATCTATGAAGGTAAATTCCAAGTTCGAGAGTATGTAGGTAGATTTCAGTTTCAAAAAATAAAGAACGTGTTCCAATAGGTGGATTCCAAGTTTCAAACAAAACCTGTATGGAACTTATAATTACTCACCCTAGTTAGAACTAGGTGGCCAAGGTTGCCCTCATCGTCGCCACCTCACCAAGTGATGGTGGGAAAATCTCTGGTCCCAACGACCCACCCACACCAACCGTATGCGAGGGCCTGCTGGCTGGTTCTAACTTTGCTTTTTTAAAGCAAAAAAATTAGCTTATTTTTTAAATTTGATAAGCAAAATTTTGTATTAAAAATCATATTTAAACCAAAACGACATCATTTTAGCTTTACATTTTGTGTTTTAGCCATGTCATTGCCATGTAAGGGAGAGAAAATATTTTAAAAAAAAAAAAAAAACAAGTTATTTCAACATTTCTCATTAGCCAAGTTCAATAGAGTTACCAGAAAAACTCAATTGTACCAATTTGACAAGTTTTAGTACTTGATTCCACTTTTTGCAAGTTTTATGATTCAATTACACTTTTATAACAAGTTTTAAAACTTCAAATGCTAAATTTGTTTTTTATTTTATTTTTGACATCAAGAAAAAAAAAAAGGTGATTTTAGCATGGCAAATCCCCGCAAAGCCAAAAACTCAACATGGCAAAGATACTATAATATAAAAAGGAGTGGCCACTTGGGCCAAACTTGAATTTTCTTATAAACTAAAGCTCGAGAACGAACCTCTCGTCCGTCCTTTTCGCTCAGTCAAGATTTAGAAAACTCAAGTTCTCGCTTACTGGCAACAAGGCAAATTCGCGGCTTCCAAGAAATGATCATACTTTCTAAACCCAACAAATGAAAAATTATAAGTGATTATGGAACGAACATTATTATATTAATCAAATTAAAGTTGGTAATTTCAAATATAAAGTAGTTACTTCAACGGCATTGGTAAGCCACGATAATAAATCTTGGTAGATTATTAATGTGAGGGTGTTTCATGTATTTTTTCAAGGGAATAAAAAAGAAGAAGAGGAAGATGAGTTTTTCTTGTTTAGCCATTGAGAAAGATAATGGGTTGAGCTTGGTAAAATCATGTAAAGCAAACATATATTAAGGTAACCAAAATTTATTCGTATCTTAATGTAGCAATTGTTGATACTTCAGTATATTGAGGTTGGTGATTTCCAAAAAATAAACATCAATGCATTGGTAAAAGACAAAAATAATTGTTGGTAAGTCATGATAACAAAAGTTGGGCAATCATTAAACAGTTGGTAATTTTTAAAGTAAATATTGACACTTGTTAAAACTTGTTGAAAAACTAGTAAGGCTTGAATATTTTAGCAAGTGATGCGGGAGCTTGAGGTCAACTCCCAAGCTCCACCCATGTTTCATTGATCAGACCAACCCGATCCTTATTACTATAATTTAAGACCCATTTGGCTATACTTTAACTCGATGGATTCAAGTTGAAGATGCCTATTTTGTGGACTAGCTATCAATTCAGTGGATAAGTTATCGATTTCATTGATATTGATTGGTTATCTAGATGTTCATTTACAAGTTCGATGTCTATGACCTAGCAACCAAAGGCTATTCTGACCGATTTCTATCTATCGTTGTTTGATTATCTTCTACAATGATGATTCAGCTTTCAAGACCAGTGCACAAATTTGGAAAAATCAAAGTTCAAGTTCCCTTGTGTTTTAATGCATTTTTTAGTTCCTATGTCTTTAATATTTAGGTAGCTCCATGTCTTTAAATGTTTGACTATTTGTTATGCTTTAGTTTCTCTATAGGTAGAAGTGTAATTTCATCTGTAGACAAGACTTCTATATTAAGAATGTATGAGATTTTACTTGCTGTGAATATCTATCTCACAGTGAATACTCTTTGGTGATAAACTTAGAAGCCCTTACTTAGGCTCGCGGTTTTCAAGCTTTGGCGGTTAATTTGTCCTATCCTAAAGTCATTTATCTTTGGCGGATAGTTTATTCTCTAAGTCTTTGATGATGAACTTTGTCAATCATATGGTGGCGCATCTTTTAAAGCTCGGTGGTGATCATAATCTATCCTTCATCCATCCTTCTACAATCCATTATCACCCAAAATACATTGGTCCACACCTCACCCGTGTCAGGTAGTTGCTAGTAATATGTTTTGTTAACTATTTTACAGTTACGGACCATAATTGGGTTCCATTTTTAACCCTATGTAAGGCCGGAAACTGCTTAGTTTTTTTTTTTTTTGGGCCGAAAGGAAGCTGCTTATTTAAGTCACCAGTTTCACGCACGAACTGCAGATCAACTTCATACCGAGCTGAGTTCCCGCATAGTTCGGTCATTCGTCCCTTCAAGTGATGCTTTTCTTTGACGGATCCTCAGGTTCATCAACCACACCAAGAGAGAACCAATCTTCCGAAGACAGCAAGAAGCTTACCTAATCCTTTTCTTGCAGATGAATTCTGGTGGTAGCTCACCATCTCCGCTCGTTTTCAGCATTTCGAGTACCGCCAATGATGCAGTCGTGCATATGTTGTGACCAATGTGATGACCATCTCTCGTAAATCATCATAAACATGTGCAGCATATTTTCATGCAAGCGACACGCCACCAAAGCCCGAGGGCTCAGGATGAACCACAAGCGTGCAACACAAAGCAGGCATAGAGGCATGTTTCTTCGGTGCAAGATCGATAGGTCATCTTCACAGCTCAAGTGGACCAGGAATCCAATGGAAATTAGAATCTAACTATCATTCGAATGTGAAAGTGTCAACCATTTTCTGGAGGATATACTATTCCACTTTATATGACCTTGATTTACATAAAAGATTGCTCCATTTTGCCAGTTAAATCTTATTTTTTCTGGTGCATTGTCACAGACACTGGACAATTTCTGGTGAGAAGGGTTTTTTCCAGACAAGAAATAAAAAAATGGGATGCTCCGACATCTTTTGGCTGCGAAATCAGAATAAACCTAAGACGACCTCATGTAATGCCGGATTAAAGAGCACATCAACTCAATTACAATGAATAATTGACAGGCCACAGTCGATCAACCTCTACCATAATCGAAAACAATTATCCTTTCAATACACGACATTAGATCTGGTTATCTTCTGGCAATTTGAGCAGTATAGAAACACTTTGAACTTGTGATGGGTGAACATCAAAGAACACGTCTACTCTTGGCTTCCAAGTCTCTCATGGATTGAGCCTGAGATCTCACCATGCCGCTGATAATATCTCGGGACGTAAACATAGAGATGGATCAGAAGGGGAAAAAAATTACCTGTAAGATGTTCTTTGGAATCGGTCCTCATGAATGAACTATATCTTCAAATATCTCGATGATGCAGGAGAATAAGAATAAGACGGTGTACAAACTAGCTATGACCTGCCTAAGTCGATAACTGCCATGATGGAACCTTCTTGTCCCGTTCACTCACTTCAGAATATTTTTCTCCTCGATGCAAAGAGATTCTCCAGAGAATAGGCTATAATTGGAGGGCAGGTCAGGGACAGAAATGATCTCCCTTTGCCATGTCTTATGTATATTATTAGACAGCCGATTGACTGTACAACCAAATCATTCTTTCGGAACCAAACACTCGGCATCTCCTAGTTCCACCTCTCCTCCTTGCCATTCCTTTTCCTCCTGAAAGAGCATCTCAATTTGCTCCAAAGATTTTCCTTTCGTTTCCGGGACACATTTATGCACAAAAACAACGGACAGTGCAGAAATAATTGCAAAGACAAAAAAGGTACCTCCAACCGTAATCATCCGAGTAACTGAGAGGAAAGACATAGTAACAACGCCACTACTGACCCTACTTCCCACTGCTCCAAGAGCCGATGCCTGAGCTCGAAGTCTTAAGGGGAAAATTTCAGAGGACACAACCCAACAAACGGGTCCAATTCCAACTGAAAAGAAAGCCACGTTGCCACAAACCCATAAGATTGCTAACAAAATTCCGACTTTTCCATTACCCATGAAAGCTAGAGTGACACTCAATCCGAGCAGGCATATGGTCATTCCAATCGTGCTCACGTATAGCAAAGGCTTCCTCCCCACTTTATCAATAACAACTATAGCTATCAAGATTAACATTGTTTTCGTGAAGCCAACAGCAACAGTGGCAGCCAAAAGCTGAGTCTTTTCCTTTATCCCGGCTTCTTTGAAAATCGTGGGGCTGTAATAGACAGTTGCATCAATTCCCGTGACCTGTTGGAAGCATTGTATGCCACACCCAGTGATGAGCATCCGTCTAACTCCAGGTGTAGGGTTTAACAATTCACGCCAAATGGCTTTGGAATCATACTGCTCAGCATTAGCAAACCTGGCAGCTTGTTGGATTTCCGATAACCTCATTTCCACTTCCCTTTCACTCTCATTCGTTTTAGCTAGCACGAGCCTCGCTTCATCGATCCTGTTCCGCATCACCAACCACCTTGGAGACTCAGGGATCACAAAGAGGGCAAACCCAATGAATACTGAGGGAAGGATTCCAACTCCAATCATGACCCTCCAGCTTATATGCACAGGCAACCCTGAAAAGGCGTAGTTCGAAATGTAACCGAGAAGAATCCCCAGATTAACGCATATCTCAGGGAAAGAGGTCAAGCGTCCCCTGGTGATGGTGGGCGATATCTCCGCAATATAAACGGGAGCAATCATGACCCCGAAGCCAATCCCAATTCCGGCCAACAGTCTTCCTATCATTAAAACAGTGAAAGAGGAAGCGAGCGACATTATCGCTGCGCCTGATTGGAAGATGACTGCAGCTAAGGCAATGGTCCATTTTCTGCCAATGGCATCCGATGTTTTCCCGCCAGCTAAACTACCCAGGAGAGAAATAATGCTTAGAATCCCAACAAGGACTTCTAGCTGCACTTCTGTTAGATTCAGATCTTCCTTCATGAATAGAATTGCACCACTCATCACACCCACATCTGCAGATGATGAGTGAACAACATAAAAGCAGGAATTAAGAAGAGCAATGCATCACAAGATAATAAATCTTTTCCAAATCTAGAATCAACTTAAAAGAAATAAAACAAGAACAAAGAAAGCAGTCATTTTCCCGATCTTCGACAAGGAACCCACAGACTAAAACACCCACCCATTAAGCCCAAAACCCACTAAACTAAGAAAACATGTAATGGAGCAAAAGCCTCTTTTATGTCTCTAACGATTTCATTGCTTGTTAAACCAGTCAGACCCCATCTTAAACAGTTCATTCCCTTGACTCTGCCTATCAACCACCAAGATACGATTTTTCCCCAAATGCCAAGAATCTAAAGAATTTCTAAACCTTACTAATCTCGAATTTAACTGTCCTGCTTCGCTATATGGAAAACTAATAAGGCCATTCATACAGAAACCTGCCAAAAAAGAGAGAAACCAAGGAGAACCCACTTATAATACTACAAGAAAGGACAAAAAGAAAAGATATCTTATCCAATCATCTTCCTATATTATATTCAAACAAATAACTTAGAGCGAGAAAGAGCAGAACAATTTAAATAGAGAGAGAGAGACAGAGAGGAGACGCAAACAACGCACGCACCATAACCCAGAAGCACAGAATTGAGAGAGGCGAAGAGTGCACAGGCGTATACGTATTTCTGGGTATTGGAATTCTTGATATCTCGTTGGCGACGGGACCCGACGTCGTCGGCGCCGGCGCCGGGGTCGTCTTCCTCCTCCGCCGCGAAACCGGAGTCCATTCTCTCGTACCTGTTTCTCTTCCCCTTCAAATTGAGGCCCCCATCTTCCTCACCAACCTCGACCCCCATCTCCCTCTCCCTCTCTCTCTCTCGTTCAAAGATCGTTCCTTTATTGATTTTATTCTTCTGGGTCGCGCCTCTCTCTCCTCCCCATTGTCCGGACGAGGGAGGGAGACAGATATTTGGCACGCAAAGTTCAGATTCAGATTCAGATCGAGGAGAGAGAGAGAGAGGAGCGTCGTCAGGCCAGGACAGCCTCGTTCAAAAGGTTTGACGCCCCTCCGTTCATGCACTCCGCGTCATAGCGGATGTCTATTGCGTACGTGTAAAAACTCTCAATTAATGATTATATTGTTTTATTGTGGTATAATACCTTGTAAAAATTGCGATATATATATATATATATATTTATATAAGAAATATTTAAGCATGATTTGATTTTCCTTTTTCTAGTAGAAAGAAATCCTCCTTTCAAGGGAAGAAATAAATAAGTGGAATGATACCAATGATCTCTATATTTTCGCTCGAAATTTAACATTGTCCATCTAATTATTTATTCCTGATTTTTAGATGGTCTAGTGTTTTTTTTTTTTTTTTTAATATGATGACCTAATTTTTGCAGAACTCGTATTGCACTTTCTCCACTTTTATTTTTTTTTCCAAATTTTATATCTTTCTCTAACTAAAGCCGCCCGTTGAAAGCACGCCAGATTTACCGTTGTGTTGGTTTTGAGGCACTTTTCCCCTCCGCTATTTTCTGCGCCTTAGTGCAGAATTGAGGCCGCCAGTCGCGGTGGCCATCTCGGAGACGAGAATCAAGATTGAGATCTGGTCTTGCTGTACGCAGTGACCTCATGAGACAGACAGGACGACCACTATCACGGCGATCATCGTGGACATGCAACCACGATGGTTATGATAACCGTCGAGTGGGCAAGACAATTGTGGTAGTAACAACTTTTCGACCATCTAACTTAGCAATTTGGCGATCAAATTTAACCACGGAACTTAAGGCGACGCTTTTTGATTCATTTTGAAAAAAAATGGGTGGTTTTGAATTTTGAGTAAAAGTAGGAAGATTGCTCGTGATATTTCACCGAGTAAATATTACTCTATCAGAGGATGAAAATTTGATCGTAAGGACTAAATTGAAAAGTGGATTAACTTTGACTTCGAAATGGGCTTGTGACGTCCAGTTGAGTGAAAGTAAGAAGATGGCTCGTGCCATCTCATCGAACAAATATTACTCAGGAAAAATACCAAAAAAGTCATAAATCTATTGCATTTGTACCAATTTAATCATATAATCAATTTAGTCCTAATTTTTTTCACATTTGTAACAATTTAGTCTATCTACCCAAATTAGATTGGAAATTGTTGACGGGGATGCAAGCTGACTAGTCAGTGCTAATGTAGACATTTTTAATCATATTTTTAATAATTTTTTTGAGTTATTGAATTTTTTAAATAATCTTTTGTATTTTTTCTTCTCCCTTTTCTCTACGATTTACCGTTGAGGACCACTAGCCACATGGGAGGGTCAGCCTCGTTGGATTGAAAGTAAGCACTAGTTGTCCAGGCGAGGCCAATCCTCACTGACCATGGCTATGGTCGATGGCCACCGATGGCCACCGATGGCCACCAAAAAAAGAAAAAGAAAAGAATACAAATTCAAAAAATTATTTAAAAATTCAATAAACTCAATAAAATTATTGAAATATTATTAAAAATATCAACGTCGATCTGACCGCGCGTCACAGCATGTCCTGATCGTCGCGTCGGTAATTTTCGATTTAAATTGGCCAGATGAACTGGATTGATATCAATATAAAAATGTTTAAGATTAGATTAATCCAATTAAAAAAATTTAAGACTAAATTTGTATCAAAATAATAGATTTAAGACTCTTTTTTCATACTTTTTTCAATATTACCCTTATCGGAGGATGAAGACTTGATCATAGGGACTTGATTGCAAAACGCGTTAACTTGAGTTTAAAACGTGCTTGTAAAGTCTGAGTTGGTGGGGACTGCTCTTCCGTGCTGCCAAGGAGAATAATGTCACCCGTTGTGACCTCGTAGCTGTCCGATGTGACACAATCATAAATGTTGACGGCTCCGCAATGTGTGGACCCACTCGTGTCCCTTCCGTTCAAAGCGTGTCGGTGCGCAAGGACGCGAAAGAATAACGTCAGAAATACTAATACTCAAAGCGCTAAACGAATGTACTAAATAATGCGACGGATTTCCTTCTGGTGTTTTTTTTTTTTTTTTTTTTTTTTATCGATCCTACTCTATTCCTATTCTAACGTTCACTCTCAAATTTTTGTCTTATCTTCTTGTAAGGCGTGGGAATTCAAACCCACTCCTGAAACTACAGCGTCCCCATCTCAACCCTCTGAGAATGTGAGATTCGAACCCTTACCTCCCCCTTCCAAATTGAAAGAATGGCCACTGAAGCAAATCTCAGTGGTTATTTCCGTCTGATGTTTAAATGGGCTCATTAACTTAAATAATCGGCTTATGATTTGTAATTGTTAATTTTATGCAAAATTACCAAGCACATTGGACATCATGTTTTACCAAACTCCCGTTGTAGGCTTCTACTCAGCTACACCGAACGCCTTGTTCACCATTGATGGAATACTCATAACCTTTAGATGTCCTGTAAAGACATTATCTACATAATAGTTTGCGCACCTTTCGCCTAGTTTACTCAAACATTAAATATATCGGTAGCTTTTGATTATTTTGTCATCTTCAAAATATCATAATGGATTTTTCCAACATTAACAATAGAGCAGACTTTTTGAGAGTAGATGCGTGGAATCGTAATTCCTTAGATGTTACTAACTTTTAATGAAAATTATTAACCTTCATTTCATGAAACACCACATTTGTCAAATTAAGCTACCAACTTTTATCTTGGTTGGGTTTTGATAATTACTAACATTTTTTAAAATTTACTAATTGTTTGAATAATCTAATGACAGTTATACTTCTAGCTTATCAATTCCTTTGAAGTTTCTAACTTATAGTCGAATTTACCCTCCGTGATTTGACTAACATAGCAACATAGTCACATTAGAATTTCAACTGATTTGCACCATCTACCAACTTTTTTTTTATTTTTATCTTAGCCAGTTTAGTAAAGTACTAACCTTTCTTTTATTTCCAAGTTTACCAACTAATCAGATATATTACTAATATACATTATTGTGGCTACTAACTTTTATTGGAAATTACAACTTCATTTGGAACAAAGTACCAAAGTTCGATACATATGGCTCCATTTGTTGTTTTCCCCATGACCCAAATTGGGTCCGATTCAAATGATTTCCATTACCGTTTGGGAAAATGACATAAATGATCATGAGTCTTAATCTAATGTATGATTTTATATTTATTCAATATAATTTATTAACTTTAGCTCAATGTGCAATATTATCTCTAAGCTTTTAATTTATTCAATGTGATCCCTAAATTTTTAGTAAATTTCCAATATAATCCTTGAATTACATGAAAATGTTCAATGTTATCCCATAAACTTGAATTGATGGAGTAATAACATTGGATATTTTCACATAATCTAAAAACTAGATTGAACATTTGCCAAAACGTTCAAAGACCACATTAAATAAATTAAAAATTTAGGGATGACATTATATATTATACTAAGGTTCAAAAACCATTTGTGTAACCATCCCTTATTGTTTTTGTAACATTCTTGATTTCAACTTTTATTTTGGACCTAACTAGTAGGCCGATGGCGAGAATAGGCCATGAGCTGGGCCAAGGGTTTGTCATGAGCCAATTAGCCCGATCGGGACTCAGCAACCAAGGGTCTTGATATGGAGTGTTCAACCATGGGATGGTTATTTGACTATAAGGATTGGGGTGTGGGACAATCACATATCATCATGGATTGGCGAACAGTCATGGCTCGATCCCTCCTGATGATCGCATCGGTCACGGGGGATTCGGCCTAGTCATTATGCTAGTCATGGATAACCATAAATTGATCCAATGCGACTGTGAGTTGGGATGGATCAATCAATCCCACATGATTACATGATAACCAATAATTGATCATGGATCGAAGTTAGTATGTTACACGGAACCTTATATGTGGTACTTGGCCGAAGTATATAGGCTTGTGAGATAAATAAGACATGTATGTAAGATTACAAATATATGATTGTATGTGTTTTCCTACCAATTTGTTGCTATTGTGATGTTGTGATCGGGTAGTGATCGCCTCCGCATGCGGATAACTTGAAGATTAACAAAAAGAAAGAAGAATGGGTCGGTGACATAACTGGGATGCCGCAAAATTTTTTAACTCTCACTGCACATGACGCATTTATTAAAGGCGTTATTTTTTTGTTGTTTGATATGGAAAGAGAAATCTTCAAGAAATTTAGTTATTTTCTAAAATAGATGAAATTTAAATAATTCAAAACAATGCATGATGCAATGTTTTGAATTATTTAAATTTCATCTATTTTAGAAAAGAACTAAATTTCTTGAAGATTTCTTTTCCATGCATTGTTTTGAATTATTTAAATTTCATCTATTTTAGAAAAGAACTAAATTTCTTGAAGATTTCTCTTTCCATATCAAACAACTACATAAAAATAACGCCTTTAATAAACATGAAATAATATGCAATAAACAAAAGCTAAACATATAAAAATCTTAATCACGATTAGTAAATCCTGCATAGATGTCAACATACTACAAAAAAGGAAAAAAAATAAATCCGGGACCATCAATTCAAGTTGCAATTTAATGATAGAGGACAATTTTGCTAAAGATGGAAATAGTGCCATCCATTTAATTTTTTTTGTCCAAAAAAGGAAGTTGATATTTGGGCCTTCTTCGCCCCTCGGCCCATTAAAAGCCTTAAAAACCGACCTCGTCCTGGCCCAGTAGGCCCATTAATCATCACCGCTTCTCTCCCTTCTCCATCATCAGTTCTCGCGATTGTCTTCTCCTCTCCCTTCTTCCCATCTCGCTCTGCAAGAAAGAGAGAGAGGAACGATCCCCCAATCCCGTCGCCGATGACCGTCGAGACGGTTCCCTACCAGAACGGCCTCCCCGCCAACGGGGATGCGGCCGGCCCCGCCGCCGCCGGCCGCCCCGGCGGCGCCGCGGCGAGGAAGTCCCGCGAGAGCGAGCGCCGCCGCCGGAGGCGGAAGCAGAAGAAGAGCAACAAGGCCGCCCGGGCCGCCGACGCCGACGCCGACACCGGAGGGGAGAGCGACGGCGCGGCGGACGAGGGCGGCAACGAGAACGCCGATCCCCAGCAGGTTGCCCCCGGCTCTCCGCTCTCGTTTTTCAGCTCCCTAGGGTTTTGGATTGTCGATTGCTGGTATCATCGTACGCTTTTAGGTTGCAGGAGCGGTGTGTTTGTTTAGTTTGAGGAATCCGTCTTAGGATGGTGGCTTGTAATGATTTACGCCAATCTAGGATGGCTGACGTTTGTGAAGGTAGTACAGAAGAAGTGCTTTTGCTTTCCGGGCGTTGGCAGTGGTATTTAGTGGTGGCTGCACGTTAGAAACTTCCGAACGAAAACTAGAAAGTGCATAGTGCTCTTGTTTTGTAGTTAAAGTGATTGAATAGGCTCTCTAGCTTATTTTGCATTCCCCGTGAGTGAATAGCTTGCACAGAAGGATGCACCGCTAGATGCTTTTTTCTTTTGCCCCTCTCTTTTATCAACTATTAGGGGAGGACAGTGCTATGGCGGTTGTTCAGGTTGATTTAACAGGACAAACAGGTTTCTGGTTGGGTTTGGGTTTTTTAATCTGAATCTGCTTTATCCTCTTACACTTTAAGAAGAGGAAAATAAATTGGCAACTAGGCTCTGTTTGTTTTGTAGGAAATGAATGATTTGAAAACTATTTCTCTAAAATGATCACTTATATCGCTGGACATAATTGACTAATGCAAAAATTTTTACACTATGCAATTCAAAAGTTTCTCTACGGTTGAAGAATGAGCGTGTTCTTGGGCCATTATAGAAACATAGGGTCGATGATGGAACGAACAATGAAACTTTATGATAGCTTTTTTGTACGGTCCACTTGCATCGCATACACAAGTGCTCTCTGAACTGTGCAATAAGGTCATCCATAATACGGCTCTCCCATTTGAGTTATCTTAGCCCCAGGCCAGGGTAATGAAAATATTTTTCATTCAGTCATTTTTGTAAGAGATGGCAGCAATCATTTTTAGAAAAATGTTTTCGAAATCATTCATTTTCTGCGAAACAAATGGAACTTACTTTAGATTATGTATACTACATCCTATTTGTTCATGGTAATTTTTCATGTTCATTTTTTCACAACATGGGATGGCAATAATGACCAGAGTTGATGATGGTCATGGATAAGTCTATTCCAACTGTATGCTTCAAGGGAAATTTTTTTTTACGGCCGATTGCATATAGGACCAGCTATAACCGTAGCTTCAGAGGAAATTTAGCTTAAGTAGATGCTTTATGTTTTTGTTTGTGTTTTTTTGGTGATATTTCTTCTTTTTATAACATAGATCATGGAGAAAGTTGAGGTGGAGTATGTTCCTGAGAAGGCAGAGTTGGATGATGGGTTGGACGATGAGTTCAGAAAGGTCTTTGAGAAATTTAGTTTCCATGAAGCTGTTGGATCCGAGGTAAATGCTCAATTTGTTGATTGACTGGATGTGTTTTGTTTTTACTTGTGCCATTAACTGGCTTGGTAAGTTGGTTTGTAATCTAGGACAACGGTACCAAGGATGAGGATGCTCAAAATGCTACCATAAAAAAGAAGGATGATTCGGACTCTGAAGAGGAAGAACAAGATAACCAACAGAAGGAGAAAGGCACATCCAATAAGAAAAAAAAGGTACATCTCTGGTCAATATCATTATATTGCCACCATGAGCTGATCTTTAACCTAGATATCGTGGCTTTTATGATTTCATTTGTTGACAAATGTATTGATGCCATATTCCAGCTTCAAAGGCGAATGAAGATTGCTGAACTGAAACAGATTTGCTCAAGACCTGATGTTGTTGAGGTAAGAATTGATAATCTCTGTGTATAGATTACTTTTGAAGGAATCTCCGGTGTTTGGATTAGTTGTTAAATGGTAATTTTTGAACTCAAGGACATCTTTGCATGCTAAATGCAAATCCATATGAAGAGATATGCAGTCTACAGATCAAACTTTTCATTGTGTCATTCTTAGCTGTTTCTTGCCAAAGTACAGGACACTGCTTTTTTGCCCTATCTAGTAGCCTTCTATTGGATCATGAAATCTTTTAAAATTTGGGGTTTGTATTATAAAATCTTGGAACTTGGGGACATTTTTGCATGCTAAATGCTAGTCCTTACATAAGGATATGCCGGGGATGGATTAAAGTTTACATCATCATCTTTCGATGTTTCTACCAAAGTACCAAACAGTTAATTTTTTCCTTTATCTAGTAGTTCTCATTTTGAGCATAAGATCTTCAAAAAAATCGAAGTACGCCAGGGATGGATTAAAGTTTACACTATCATATCTTGATGTTTCCTACCAAAGTACCAAACAGTTACTTCTGTCCCTTATCTAGTAGTTCTCATTTTGAACATAGAATCTTCCAAAAAATCGAAGTCCTACCTGAGTGTTGCCCACCTCTCACATTCTTCTGTTTACAGTAAGCTTTGATTATTTGAAATCTGTATCGCATCCAATCTTGTAGTAGTTATTAATGATGCTCCTAACTACTTTTAACAAATTGCGTTCTCTCATTAGATGTTACAATTTCCATGGGTTCGCTCAGTATGTCACCATTTGCCTTCTTATGGTGGTTGTAATTCATCCATAACCTAACTATTGTTTTGCTAAATCCTCATTTGCACTCTCAGATATGGGATGCTACAGCAGCAGATCCAAAGTTACTGGTTTTTCTAAAATCATACCGTAATACCGTTCCGGTGCCTCGTCATTGGTGTCAGAAAAGAAAATTTCTGCAGGTTAGTTCTTTTGAAAACTGGACAAGCATGAATGCATGCTTAGTGTACATATGATGAGGGGTGAAGGGTAGAGGGTGAGGGAAGATATAGTCGATAAGGTCTCTCTTATGTGTATACATCTGGTTCTTGCAGGGGACTGGCTGTGATCATCATGGAGCCTGAACTGGTGGGTAGTCGCCAAGGGGCCTTAGATTTGGTTCCTTTTTTAATATATCTGCTAGTCTGAGTGGGGATGTAGACACCTGTGGTGTGATATGTTGTTTTAGGCAGTTGTGTGGCATTGACTATAGTGGTGGAGACATCTGTCTGCCAATAACATTTTGCATAGTGGACATGACGGAGTTGTTTGTAAAATTGCTAATTCATTTTTCGGTCTGAATTTCAGATGCCTTCACATTGTGGTTTAAGCTCGAGTTGAGATTCTTTTATGTATATGTTAACAAGTGAGCATAAAAGATGAACTTTTATACAGATTATTATCATTGTATCTAATCAAATCAAATGTTCAATTTACAGGGAAAGCGTGGTATCGAGAAACAGCCTTTTCAGCTTCCTGATTTTATTGCTGCAACTGGAATCGAAAAAATAAGACAGGTATTTGTTGTAAATTCTCCCGATTTTTGGTGTGGTCAAGGCATTCTGACTTTTAGGGAAATTTTGTATCTATTTAGTAGGTAGTGGACGGTGTAATTAAAGAGAGATAGTTTCCCTGTTTGTATACTGATTTGCAATAGTGACCTCTTCATACAGTTTTTTTTTTCCTCATATTTGTACCGAGTCAAATTACCTTGTTTGACTCCATACTTGTTTGAGCATTGAGCTTGCCATATTTTAGAATATTGTAACCGATTTGAATGTAATTTTGTTGCATCATTTCCAATTTACTTATATTGCACATGGATGTTTTGAGGATATACGAGACTTTTTGAGACAGGTCATTTCACAAATAACAAGTGGGAAAATTATTTGCTGTATTCCGTCATAATTTTTAATTTTTTGCCAGTCTGCTTTGGTCTTAGGTTCTGGCATGACTGAACCAAATCTATTCATACTACTTATAACTCAAGTCTAGTGTACTCAAATATGGGATGCTAGATACTCAAACTCTTGGTCTTGACTTGGTAAATTGCTTCATAAGCTTGAGCGTGATTCGATTCACTACATATTGTCTAAGAAATATCCTAAGCTCAGTGTAAGCTTCAACTTGAGTATTACAAGTACAATGAAATTGTAAGATGATGTTGTACTTAAGGTTTTGTATTTAAAAATTGATACATAGATGATTAAAACTTGTAAATGGATAAGTGAAATATGTAACAATGTGAGTAGTTAGGTTTGTGAGCTGCTAGAATACCATATTTTGAAGCTTGAACTCAGTTCAATATGGTGCTCTGGACACCTGAATTTCACTATTAGCTCATAGGGAGAAGACACAAAGAAACTCGAGCTTCATCTCTCTCTCTCTCTGCTGCGCCCACCCCCCTCCCTCCCTCTCCAAAAACGAAAAAAGAAAAAGAAAAAGTAATGGGTCTGACTTGGGAGAGGATGGTGGGAAGGGGAAGCCTTTATTTGACCGTCTGATTAATTTTAAGCTTGACTCTGTTTCGTTCCAATCTTTTGATGACCGTGAGATGGAGATGTTAAGTCTTTCTTTAATCGTGGCTATGGTGCAGGCTTACATTGAGAAAGAAGATAGTAAGAAATTGAAGCAAAAGCAACGTGAGCGCATGCAGCCGAAGATGGGGAAAATGGATATTGACTATCAGGTTTGCCTTTTCTTTTTGGTCTCATATCCCTAGTTATGTTGCTTGGCAGCCTGAGTTTTATGGCTGGTATGTGCATTTAACTTTTGTTGTGAGACTGATTTTCCTCTTATGTAGGTTCTGCATGATGCATTCTTCAAGTACCAGACGAAGCCAAAGCTGACCACCCTTGGTGACCTATATTTCGAAGGAAAAGAATTTGAGGTGTGATGTGCTATCTAAAAGGCCTCCATCTTTGTTTACTAGTTGTATGTGGTGACATGTCATGTGGCAAATCAAAGTAAAATTTGTAGAACTAGCTTTGGATGGAGAAACATGAGTGATAAGCTAATGCACTAACCAGTACTGAAGTCCTTTTTTATGGGTGAATGGGGTTGGGAGCAACATATCCTTTTAGAGAGATGTGAGTTCGGATTTCCAATTGTAGATTGTTTTTGGTTCTGCTTATTGAGTTTGTGCCAGTGTCTTTCTTGAAAATGTCCGTGCAGCATACTCCTTTACATCCATAAACATAATTGGTTTTTTAAAAGGACATACCTATGTTACTGGAATTGGTTGTTTTCTGTGTTTGATCAGTACTGCCATTGCTCTTCTTGTAGTTATCATGTAGGATCCTCATTGATTCCTAATATATAGGATCACTCTGCAATATTCCTGGACTGAAGGTTTTCCCTATTAATTTTTTGACAGGTGAAACTGCGGGAAATGAAACCTGGGATGTTATCACATGAGTTGAAAGAGGCCCTTGGCATGCCTGAGGGTGCTCCTCCTCCTTGGCTTATCAATATGCAGGTTGGGTGGCAGATAAGTTTATTGATTAGTAGTGTTAAATCTGTGTTGTTCGTTGTATTTAGTCTTTCCCCTATAAAACTGACTCCTTTTCTTGTAGAGATATGGCCCTCCACCATCATATCCACAGTTGAAAATTCCTGGACTCAATGCTCCCATTCCACCTGGAGCTAGCTTTGGTTACCACCCTGGTGGCTGGGGCAAGCCCCCTGTTGATGAAGTAAATCTACTACTTTCCTTGATTGATCCAGTATATGCTCGAACCCAAGTCACTAGTCTCTGACGCTATTATTTCTTTACTCAGTTTGGCCGGCCTCTGTATGGTGATGTCTTTGGTGTTCAACAGCAAGAGCAACCTAATTATGAGGTATGTCCCTTGAACTTATTTCACCTATCTGAAGCTGGTGATTGAATTGATGGAATTTGTGTTTGCCCCCCCTACCATTTGGTTTTTCAAAGTTTGTGTTCACTGATTTTATCATGCATCATGTAACTAGAATTTTTTTTAGCCATTTCATGGTATGCTTAATTACTGTAGGAGGAGCCCCTAGATAAGACTAAGCATTGGGGTGATTTGGAGGAAGAGGAGGAAGAGGAAGAGGAGGAGGAAGTGGAGGAGGAGATTGAGGAAGAGGAGTTGGAAGCAGGCATTGAGTCTGTAGATAGTCTTTCAAGGTACACTGATCTGTTCTTTATATGTGGGCAATTGTGCAGAATTATTTATGTCTAGAAATTCCAAGTGGTTGCTCAAAAACATGTTGCGATTTCTTAGGTTTGAGTTTTTTTTTTCTCATGATTAATATGATTGTTCATCAGCACTCCTACTGGTGTGGAGACACCTGATGTAATCGACCTTCGCAAGCAGCAGAGGAAGGAGGCTGATAGGCCTCTTTACACAGTGAGTTCTTATTTTTGTTTTGTTTTGTTTTTTTTTTTTTTTTGGCAAAATTCAAGTAGCACACATGCTGTTTGTCCTCATCCATGTTCTTTGGCTGCAGGTACTTGAGCAGAAGGAAGAGAAGATAGCTCCAGGGACCTTGCTTGGAACATCGCATACGTATGCATTTCTCAGATGCGCTCATCTGTTTTATTATCCCATGATGGTGAATATTGTGGTAATTCCTGCTTTCTGCATGCAGTTATGTGGTGAACACAGGTGGCACCCAGGACAAGGCCGGAGCTAAAAGGGTAAGGCAACTCCTTTGCATCAACATTCTTGCTCAATTTACTATGCACACGTGATTATATTTGTTCAGAGTGATGCCTGCTTTATAATGTTCCTTTTGTCCTTTGCCATTGTCTCTGCAATTTGACTTTTAAAACTTTGATCTTTTGATAGGTTGATTTACTCAGAGGACAAAAAACGGATAAAGTTGATGTCACCCTTCAGCCAGAAGAATTGGAAGTCATGGATAATGTTTTGGCTGCAAAGTAAGAATATAATATTTTTAAGTGCCACAAATTAGAAGTTCCATGTAGAGGGCTTTAACCAAGTGTATTCATCAGGTACGAAGAGGCAAGGGAGGAGGAGAAGCTGCGGAGCCAGCGAGAGGATTTCAGCGACATGGTTGCAGAGGTTAGTTTTGTTTCCAGCTTTTTGAGCTTGTTCAGCATGGCTGATTGTCTTGAACTGATGTTTTTTGGCTGTGAATTACATTTCTCATGCTATCAAGTAATTGGTCCATGGTTAGGAAAGTTGAAGTCCGTCCTACTTATAGCTCTAGTGGCAACATGCGCCAGATTATTTGAGCTAAGTTTTGACTCTTCTGTGTCCTCTGGGAAGGTCTTCAGACAGACTTGCAAAAGCAGTCTGACGACTATAGTGCTTTCATGATTATCATCTTCTATCAACACATTTTCTTGGCTATGTTGATCTTTGCCTCTATGACGTCAAGTTAGATTTTTTTTTTGACAGGGCTTTCTCTTCTGATAGCTAATACCATCCGTTTAGTTTTATTCAAGTAGATGAAATCTTTATACATATTGGTATTTCTTAATTCCCCTTTTGTTCCTATGGACGTTTTGCTTGCTCATGGATAAATTTTCAAATTGTGTGGAAAATCATTAGAGTGCTTCTCTCCTTTTGGGCCAATTGCTTATTGTCCAGTTGTTTTTCGTTTGACAGTAGAACACACTCCATCCCTGAACATACCTTGATGAGTGTTTTCTTTTACTGTATTTTTCACGCATGCCAATTGTGTCATTCCTACCTAATGTTTTTGTTGACCAAGTTCCCTCTTATCTAGTGTCCATCGTTCCTGTTTCCCCTTGTATTTTGAGTTTTGTCAAGGATCTAACGATGTGATGGATTGATGCAGAACGAGAAAAAGAGGAAACGGAAAATGCAGGAAAAAGAGGGGAAGTCGAAGAAAAAGGATTTCAAGTTTTAGGTTCTTTCGTCTCGATCCTGTCTCTAGAGGCATTTCATGTCTGGAGCTTTGCAAGGCCTTCTCCTCAAGCACTGGGTTTGGCGGTTTAGCATGTCTCTTAGTAATTTTTGTAGTTTGTAGCACAGGATCCGACTATGCATAAGAACTTAAAATGCAGTTGGGCTTAGTCTGCGAGCTGCAGGAATCCGTTGTACGATGTCAAATGCCCGAATTAACAATTTTTACCTATTTTTAGTTGCACCGTGTCCGAGCTTATTACTTGAGAAAACATGGTACCTCATTTATGTCGCTAATGTATATGGTAAGAACCTTCCTTAGTGTTTTGTCCTCTTTGTCCGTGGATAGGCTTATGAAATGTTTACCCACCCTGTGGTGGGCGAGTTGCTTAGGGCGCACATTGGCCACACGAAAGGCTAGGGTTAAGTGGGGTGTCGTGGGTCCCTGCGCTAGTGTTTCCTCGGGTTTACGTCGTCGGTTGTTGGCTGTACAGCAGTTTTCAGATTGCTAAAAAAAAAAAATTGTTATCAGTTTCGTTACTGCAAGTTCGTAGAAGGGATGTGCTCTTCCGTTGCATGTGTGCCATACGTGATGAGCTTCCGCTCGGCTTCGTGTTTTGTTAGGATCCGTTTTGGTCCATCAAATTGGGTCAGAAATGGTGTTTCGGTAAAAATTGGGGTGTTGGTACTTGGTAGACCATAGACTACATGTTGAACTTAAGATATGAACTGTTTTGTATCCTGCGTGTTGCCACGGTTTCCTCGATTTGTCCATTGCCAAAACACGTGATGGGGAAGTCTCCTGTGTTTTTTTTTTTTTTTTTTTTAAGTAAAGGAAGTCTCCTGTGTTTTTCGTGTCCTCTTACACCTCTAACGAGAAAGATCCTGCTGTCGGCCCTGGCGTGAAGGGTGCTGCTAATTTCTGTGTCGTTTCCGGCGGTTGGTAGTGTAATTTCGTATTCGCTTTGCTACTACTCTTGACAGGCGGGGCCCATATATGTCCAACCAACCAACAGGCTGCATCTCTCTCTCTCTCTCTCTCTCTCTCTCTCTCTCTCTCTGATAAGATTAACGGAAAAAGGATTTTTTTTTTTCCTTTTTGGTCAAATTCGAAAATTGTAAGTCTTCTTGACTCTTTAAGTATAACAATAAAATATTACAAAAATGTGATCCAACAAAGTTAATGTTGAATTCTAAATCAATTCTCAAGAATTAAAAATTTCAGAACCAATGTTACTGTTGAATTCTAAATCAATTCTCAAGAATTAAAAATTTCAGAACCAGTGTTACTGTGAAAGCACTCGAATGAAGAATTGAAAGGAAAGAATAAATTTAATTGGCTAGAAGCACGTGACTTTTTATCATATAAAGTCACGAAACATGATACACGAAATCTCTCATTAGAAATTTTTTTGAATTAAGGTTGATCCAAAATCACCGTCGTTGTGATTTTAGCCGAGGAACCAAATAGTTTGATTCGTACCTGCAATAATTACTAGCAACAGGTGCAAATCACCAAGCAATTAATTTAAAGTCAATTCCAGATGAGTTAATGCATGGTACGTGCGCCCACAATCGACAGAGCTTGTTCTCTTCGAGGTCGTGAGTGGAGTTACACTTTTGGATGAAAAAGACGGCAAAATGTACGATGAGATAATTGAGATCGCCAGTTCGGAAATCTCAAATGCTAGAAAGAAGTATTATTCTATTGAAAAATCATTTAAAAACATCCCCCTCCGTTAGTTATTATTGCACCTTACAAATCAGCATGACATTTTTATCGTAATTTTGGCTAATTATAAGCAGTCAAGATGGTACCCTGAGCCTAGCGTGGCCCTTAAGCTTCGTGAGAATTGTTCTTTCGAGTTTAAATTATGGATTACCGTCGTGTCGAGGAAAGGGATCTCTAGATTGGTGTGCAAGCGTCACTATGTGGAGAAGGAAAGTTAGGTGAAATTATCGTACACTATAAGATGGCACCCGATCCAAACGTTTGACCACTTAGTCAACACCGTAGGATCATTTCCATTCGATATCTGCGTCATTTTCTGGCGGCTTCTTCGCTATTAAGGAACGTCAACAAAAGCTGGACACCACGTTTTCTTTGTTTTTATCCTATTTATTATTATATTATGCAACGAGTACACGATGCTTCTTTTTTAAATATAACTCCTAGTCATAGTTTTGACGCCAAAATACAGGGTGAGCATATTAGTGAGCTCATTCTTGCGAATCAAAAGAATATATATTCGCATTTTTCTTAATTTGTTCATACCCGAAAGAGCAATAGCAAATAATAAAAGAAGAAGCTAACTGTGGAATATATTTTCAATTTCTCAATTTTATTGATCTGTATCGGGATTTCAGCCAAATTCCCCTATTCCCTTTAAGTGTTTTTCGTTTTGGGATAATCACAAATTTTTCTGTAGCACATCAACGCCAAACTTATGCCATCTCACCAACCTCCATGCTTTTTTTAATAAACCCAAAAATACATTCTGTTAGATTTCCAAGTATAAGGACCGTTAAAAATCTAACTTGGCGCTGTCCATGCATGCTTTCACATAGGATATTTTAGCAGCCACTATGGACGGAACTATCCCGAAAGGTAATTTTGGGTCACGGCGGTATTAGTTAAATGAAAATCAATCTGGGATATTGGTGTAAGAGAAAAATTTAGAATTTTTCATGAGATTTTCCTTTTTTCTTGTGTTTTCTCCCCCTATTCCGCAACAGTACATTCGAATTCCGTGCGACAAGATTGACGTTTGAGGTTAAGAAAAGAAGTGAAGTTGACTAAGAAAGACGGACCAGTCGGAACACGACACGGCGTCGTTGATCAAACCGCCTTTTGATGGTAGAAACCCTAATGCGACAGCTCCTTAATTTTTTAGTATATTCAATGAAAGAGGCTTCAACAATGGGGTCTCTAAGAAAGCAAAGCCAAAGCAAAGCCACCAATGAAAAGGGACAAGGGCAAGACGTGCATGCACCACTAGGCGCATCAACATCGCCACTTTTATGGCACATTCTTTACTTCCTCGTCACGGCGCAGACATGTATTACCATGCTTTTGTTTAAAGGTTTGTCGAGTTCGTGCGCCTCGTGATTCGAGTTTCGTTTAATGTAAAGTATATTCAATGGTTCGAAATACATAAAATATCGGCGAGCTCGAATCATGTATGTCATATACATTATTTTAAAAAGAATTCAATAAGTTAGAAGGGATTTTATTTTAAGATTTAGAAGTAACAAGCAAGAGATAGAGGTCAAAAGAAGTTGTCCCGATTGGACTCTTTGGACGTTTTCCAAATAGGATTAAGATACCTTTCGTGGCCCTCGTTTTTCTATAATTTGATCTTTCCCGTCAAATGTCGTCGGACCAACAAAGAATTTGAATAGGCACTTCGTATGTTTGGAGAAAAGATATGGTTGGGCATAACGATAAGAAGAAAATATTTGGAGGATTCTCAGACGGGAGGGGGCATGTGTTGCCTACAAGCATACGAGAAAAGAACGTGTTTCGTTGGCGGTCAATTCAATCCCAATTTTTTTTTTTTTTGAATTTAGTCGTTTCGATCAATTTTAACTGGAAATCAATCATGTGGACATCAACCGTTCTATGAGGCATGATCGGTTGATGAAGACAATTCTTGTAATTTAAAAAAAAAAATCTGAGTTTATAATCTCTTTTCCTTCCTTTTTTTTTTTTTTTCTTCCCAAGGGCCGTCGAGGGTTATCAAGGCCTTGGCGAGGGTTGCAAAGCCCTCACCAACTGCTGGCAAGGGCCATCTTGCTAGATTTGTGCGCGAGGGCTTCATGGCCCTCGCCCACGACCATGAAGGGCATTGCTACCCTCACTTGTGGTAGGTGACCCCCATCGCCCCTTTGGGAAAGAAGAACAGGTACAAACAAAAGAAAAGAAAAATAGAAAAAATTAATGTCATTGCCGATGTCCATGTCATCAATTTTTTTATTAAAATTGACTAGAATGACTAGATTAGCAAATTTTAAAAGGTTTAGGACTAAGTTTGCTAACTTTAAAAGTTTGATACTGAATTGGCCATTGTATTATAGATTTAAGACTTTTTGGACAATTTACTCCTCAAAATACTTGCTCAAAACTATACATCAAAGCACATAGATTTCATGACAAAACGAATCGAAACAGAGCAAGACATAGAATAATGAAATACATATTCAAATCTAGAAAATAAAGAGGATCAATGGAACACCAGCAAAGTTAAGTAAACGCTCGTTCCACATTAATAGATTTGTCTAACAAAAATAATGGATCATTGGATCTTGTATCTCTGTCATTGATGTGCACATGCCGAAAATTCATCCTCCAATAACTACGGTGTTGGTCGCTTAGTTTTGGACTAGATTACATGTTCACGATGATGCCTCTGCGAACAAGGGTTGGCTCTACAGGCAGTGAGACCGGCGATGCTTCATGCATGGCACGGAGTGTGCCGTGCGGTCAAACATTAACATGCGCACAAAATGAGCGAATGTTTTGCTAGGTTTGCGAGCACGCAAGAAAAGACGTGATTAGAAACTAATCCATCTGAGAAATGAGTGGACAATTTCCAAATTGTCCTAAACTTTAACGTCGTGCATGCGCAATTGTTGACTAATTTTCCGAATTTAAACAAGTCAAATTGACAGTAAGCTTATTTTTCTTTCTTTCTTCTCCTTCATTTTTTTAATTAAAAAGCGGTTAGGTATATGTTATTAATAAGAAAACCTTCTTGGCCCAAGCCTATGCGAATCTCCACTAAGAAGGGTTTTGTTACAAAATTAGAGCCGCTCTCCGCACATAATATAAACATTATCTACCTAAACGAGACTCGAGTTGACCATCGCTATCATCTCGAGCAAGTATATGGAATAAACCTAGTTTTTGCCTTCACCTAAAACATACTCATTATTGCCCTAGAAGCTTAGAGAAGTTAAATGAACATAGCCTAAGTACTAAATCGAATAAGTTCCGTCGGAACGGGTGAGACCCACATAGGGCCCGTCGCCTTCAACGACATGCGATTTCTATATTCAGTTCAGCATGTATGCTACACTAATGTGAAAAAATAAAAAAGAAAAAAGAAAAAAAAGAATCAGATTATAACACCATCTTGAGTCCGGTGTCCTCAAAAGAACAAAAAAAATAAAAGGCGGGGAACAGAAACAGCATTCACTTCCCTTTCGGAAGTGATGCCCAGTCCTATTCGACCATGCATTATTTTCTTTGCTTGCCATGATGATGACCATGGTTATCCCTAGTTGTCCCACCTTGTCTATCCATGAATTGCAATCATGCAATTCCCGTTCAATCTTGACAAAAATCCATCACGTATGGAGACGCAATTCCCTCCATTCGCGACCATTGATCGATTCAGTTCATTCTTCGAAATGATGATGGGAAGATAACTTGAATAGTGGTGGATATATGAATCACCACCACAAATTAGTTATCTCCTACAATTAAAAATGTTGAGAAAACATTCCCTTAGTGGTTTCGATAATTGACAAAACTTACTGACTTTGGATTTTGATTAAAAGTATTTTTTCAGGAAAGAAAGTCTGATGATTGCAATCAAAATCGAAGTCATGGATGATACTTTGTTATTCGGACATTTAATCAACCGGTAGGAAGGAATAAATTTCTCGTGTAATGGCTAGTGAAAAATTGATTGGAATGCTTGCTACATTTTGGAGGAGCTTTAAAAGGAAAGTTTTCATAAAAAAATCTTCAAGTTTCTTAACTTTCCTCAAACTTCAAAGACGGGCTATTCCTTATAAACATAGACACTCGACTTGCTGTATGGGCAGCAAATTTTACGGGAAGCTTTAACCTCAGTGATCCTCACGCATCAAATCTTCTCAACCAGATCCAGAACCAACATGTGGATTGGCTAGATGATCCTCTTGAATGTATGTCCAACGGTCAACTTGGACTAGGAGGAGTATAAGAGGAGGTCTCAAAGTAGAAGGAAAATAATTCGCTTTTACGAGTATTGGAACTTTTAATTCTAAAGTCTAAAGGTTGTTTGTGATCATTTTACATTCGACTCGGTGAAAAATATTGTGTAACCTTTTAGAGGTCGAGAAGGTGTAAGGAGTTTTACACATGAGCCTGAGTGCTCGATGCCCAGATCTTGTGACCTCTTATTGGTTCTTATTAGTGGATTCCAGGCTAATTGGCTGTAGCGCGGAAGAGTAGACATAGACTTGCAAAAGCCAAACCATTATAATCTTGAGTATGCAATTCTCTATCCCTTACTTTTTAATTTTCTAATAAAATTATGCATTGGTAAAATCTGATCACTTCATTAGAAGTTGTCTCTTTGCAATATTTGTTTAAATTTCTTAATTTCCGTATAATCATCTATTTACCCCCTCTAGGTGATACTTTAGCCATAACAAAAAATACTCCCAACCACTTGTCTATGGAGTTCATAAAGTCTCCATCCCAAATTTTGCCTTAATATAATCCGCGTGTGCAGGCCCCAATATGTCAAATTCTGCTATTTCCACATCGCTTGTCTACAGTAGATCTGTCAAAAATGAGTCATAGGCCAATTTCTTGACTCATATATGATGGGCTTAATTGTTTTATGGGTTAGTTATAGGTAGTAAATAGATCATAAATTGGTTTACAATTTACTTAGAACCAACTCACCTCTATAACCTCTTTTCATTC
This sequence comes from Eucalyptus cloeziana, assembly GCA_014182715.1. Taxonomy (NCBI): domain Eukaryota; kingdom Viridiplantae; phylum Streptophyta; class Magnoliopsida; order Myrtales; family Myrtaceae; genus Eucalyptus; species Eucalyptus cloeziana. The sequence continues at coordinate 11,628,983 of CM024637.1, forward strand.
TCTCTTGCCTTGAGTCGATCTCGCGTTCACTCATTACACACTCTCACCTCAATTTGAGTATAAGTTTACCTAAATTTAATTAAATATGGAAGTTTAGTAATATGGATGGAATGGGTATGAAGTGCTAGATTTACATTGCACTAAAATGGGTTTATTTGGGTCAAATCATTTTTTAACTTAACTCAACCCGACATTACCTGTTTGATGGGTCTAGTCTACAGCTTTATATGTTTATTCATATGATTCCACCTTATCGCTTAAACATTCGGGTTGAACAATCCTGACTTGACTTCCTTACTGAACTGAGTTGATTCGGCAGATCGAAGCAATCAATTCCACCAATCCCAGCATTAGATCTAACCCTCCTACCTGGACTCCTCGATTGCCCAACACGTGCGACCATCTCATCATCCGATGAAAACGATACTTAATAATTCAGCATGCGCAGTACCTACTGGCCTAATCACTTATAAAACAACAATCTCCACTGATTAAAAAAATAATAAAACAGACTGACCCAAAAAAATACGAGGGGAGGGAATGATGGTCCATGCTTCTCAGATCGAATAATTAGACCCCTTAATCAAAATCGGAATCTAAGTACGAATTTCTCGTGGGGGGACTAAATTTTTTAAAAAAAAATTCCCGAGTCGTTTCCAAAGTCGTCCGACAGACATTCCCCTTTGATTGCTACGTTTATCTCTCTCTCTCTCTCTCTCTCTCTCTCCCTGTGAGAATGTGGAAAACGCCACCACAACACAGCTTCAAAGGTTTTACCTAACCGACCGACCATGTTTGATTTGTGTTCGCATTGTCTGAGAATAATATCTTTTTCAGAATAAGCTACGATTGTTTAATTTCGATCCCAATATTCTCTTCAGTCGTTTATTCCTTAATTAATTACTCGCACGTGGGTCTTATGGTCCTGATTGTACAGCCGATTTTAGAACTTTTCTTTTTCTTTTTTCTTGGAGATGACCATTTTCGTGTACCCGGACCACCGAACCTGCCTAGAACACCGATCCATATGGACCCGACTCGACTTGATCCGGGACAATTTTCCCTGTGGAGAACTCACGTTTTAGTAGCCCAAATTGAAACCGATTAGAATCCCCGAGACGAAATCGAGTACAATTTCACCGAGGTACCCCACAAACTCGGAGTGACCTGATGCTAAAAAACCAGAGCTCGCTATAACATTGTATGTCGAAACCGCATGAATTTGTTTTTCTTTTTTTGGTTCGGAAAATTGCATGAATTAGTTCAAGTGTGTTTTTTTTTTTAGTTAAAAAATAACCAAGACAACTTTTAATAATCCACACGACGACTATATTTTTGACTATTGAGACCGACAATGATGAAGGAATCTTATTTATTTAAAGGGAAGTGGAACTCTTGATTGATTAGGAAATCTAAAGCGAGGAATGAAATTTTTTAATTGGAAGAATATATTTATTTGGTTCAGATATTGAATTAGTGATTTTCCTGTAAACCACCGTCGGAGCGCTCTCTCTCTTGTTTTGTTATGAGACAAAGCAGGAGTTTACAGACAGTGTATCTTTTGCCGGGAATACTAAATTGTCGGGATTAGATGTCGATTATTCTTTTGGCAGCGTTAGCCCTTTTTATTAATTAAAAATATTGTCTAATTGATTCTAATTGTGATAAGCTTAATCTAATCACCAAATTCTTAAGCAAGAGTTTACAGTATTTACAAGGCCTACTTGATCCGCAAAAAAAAAAAAGTCATAAAATTGGAAATGTCTTCTTCTCCTCATTTTTTTTTTTTTTTTTTCGAATCGAATTCAGTGAGTAAAGATAAAAAAAAATTGTCAACATGAAGAAAATTTGGGAAATTTCAACGTGTATAACAATTTCAAAAACATATTTGGCTTTGTTGTTCTGAATGAAATGGAAGCAATTTTAAAAATAAAATAAAATCATTTAGCCTCTACAAAATGTGGAAATATGCTCTCTTTTTTTTCTGAAAATAAAAGAGCCAGCGGTCATTCTTTTAATTCTGAACTCAACACGAAAAAAGCCGGAAGAAAAATTGGTGATAAAAACAAACCGTACAGCCCCAGATGTTGTCACCTTTCACACTTGACATAACCAGCATCTTTGCATGCATGCATGCGTCATTTTATGTAGTAGATTGATATAATTCTTATATACATATATATATACACACACATATTTGTGTAGCCGGTGACAACTAATTTGACAAGACCCTAGATTCGGCATTACCAACACAAGTTGTCTTCCAAGCTCGCAATAATATGCGTACTTGAAATTAACCACATTGTCTGCTGCAATCCCTAGCTCTTTAGCTGAAGCCTAGGCAGTACATGAATGTCCTTTTCCTGATGAAAGAATACGGAAAAGGAATTGGAAAGACTATAAAATTAATAATTTCGACCAATAATATAGGGAAACAAGCGACCGCCCTACACGTGCATGAGATGATGGAACATGTACTTCGACTTGGTAACGTGGAATCACATGCCCTTAGGCCCATAGAATTGTCACTAAAGATCTCATGCATCCATCGAATTCTCTATTTCTGGTCTCTAGTCTTTGCACAAACTGTGATAGTGGGGTGGGGGAGAAAATGAAAGCGATGTCTATAACGAGTAAATAAATTTTATAAAAATAAATAAATAAATAAACTTACTTTATAAAAGAGTGATGTAGAATAGAAGTTGATTTCAATATCATATAAAAAAGTCCGACTAAAAACTTTCACTAATAAATAAATGGAGATTGTATGTATATAAAGAGTATATGAACATGTAAACAAACGATAAGCTAGTTTAACGAGTGATTTGGTGAGCCGAATGCACCATTTCAAGTCGATAGGGTTTTCTTTTGGATGATTAATTACGAAGATACAACGAAGGAAATGCGAGTACATAAAGCTCAATACACGACAATAAATATGAGGAAATTGTCTAATTAATCATAAACCTATAGTGCAGATGTCAATTGAGTCTTAAATTTTTTTAATTTTAGCAATTTAGTCATAAACTTTTATGTGAATTTCCAACATTATAATTTCAGCGAAATTTATCGAAAGGACATTGGAATTTTGGGCAAAAGTATAGGACTAAATTGGTAAAATGAAAGAATTTAATTGATATTCGTGCAATAGGTTTTAGAATCGGTCGCATAATTTTTCCACATAAAATCAATCATTTTAGAAGCTAAGAAAGCAAGTTATTCATGCCGTGACTAAGGAATTCATGAGTTGTCTCTTTCACGGGTCGACATCAATAAGATCGATGCATGTATGAAATTGCATGTGGGATCTCATGTTAGAAGGTATAAAGAATCTTAGCCGCCTTATCAACTAAGTATAAATCTGGTCTCTCGCAATGTCAATGTATGACAAGTGTTATCATAAAAACCTTTTAAAATTGCAAAAGGAACATTCATGCACGATCCCTAGGAGTGAGAGACATCTTGTGATTTCTTGCTTGAAAAAGGGCAAAACAACTATTAATTATGCCTAAAATATGAAGGAGGAGCTTGTTGCATTCACATTGACTATCTAATTATGGCTCATTTACTTAAAAATATCGTTTAAACTGCTGATATTTTACTATGAATTTCCCAAGGCCCCAGACGAGGCTGATGTCATTTATTTTGCTTGACTCACTAGCTAAAACTATACATGTTGTTCAGTACACATGATTCAGTGAAATTTATTTTAACATTTCTCATAATTTAAATGCCAATATGTAATATATACAATAGATGACTTTCTTCTCAAGTTTTATAATTCTCATTTCAATAGCCTAGCATGTATGGGATGTTTTTTTTTTGAGTAAATTTGGATTGCTTTCACCAGAAGGGAAAGGATACATGGAATGATCCAGGAGATGGTTCGTGCAACTTCCACTCAAAGCTTAATGTTTACTAGGAAAAAGCGATGCACCATGCAATGGCAATTGGATAGGTGGCATCAAGGGAATTATATTCTCTTCCCCAAATATCCATGAGAAGGAAAAGCACTATCGACGGTATCCATTCGTCCACGTGTCAGAAGCCCACCTTCACCTTCGGGCTTAAGTAAATTTCTCTCTCTCTCTATAATATGATGATGTGCAGAGAGGGAAGAGAAAATGATAATGCAAAATTTGCTTTGGTTCTGCATAGTTCTTATATAGTGCTCTTTCACCCCAAGCACGCACAAACACACGAGTCCCACACATATCGACCAATACTCTCTTGGCCCATACGAAAAACCCCCCTCAAATCTTCTCATGCTCCTTTTACAGGTAGATCCATCCATACACAGGTACATATAGATAGAGAGAGAGGGAGACACCTCAAGATATGCGAACTTCTCACCACCTTCCTGGGCATTTCTTGGCATCATCTCACGCGTCAAAACCATCATCACCGTCTTCATCTTCATCATCCATTAATTCTTCTGCACAGAGCACCCCTTGGCTCGTAAAATACAGTCTGATCTTCCTCGTCTTCTTCAGATTGATCTCTCTCCTTGTGCTAAGATCCAAAGGCTAGCTTGAAACGAATTTCGTCGACTCTCTTTCCTCACTTTCCCTTTCTCCTTTGGTGTTTGGTATTCAATCAACTGCTAGTTTTGAAGCCCAGCTAGCTTCGGAGGGTGAATTTGATAAGGGAAACTGGAGATGGGTTTGAGTACAAAACAAGTTTCCAATGATGGGTTTGATTGGAACCAGTCTTTATTGCAGGATCATCACCAAACCCTAGAGATTCCCAAATCTCTTCCAATGAAGAGGCCTCTGCAGCAACAGAACCAGCTTAATCAGCCATCAGAACCATTGAAGTGTCCCAGGTGTGACTCCTCAAACACCAAGTTCTGTTACTACAACAACTATAACAAGTCACAGCCCAGGCACTTCTGCAAGAGCTGCAAGAGGCACTGGACGAAAGGCGGGACCCTCCGCAACGTCCCGGTGGGTGGCGGTCGAAAGAACAAGCGCCCGAAACCCTCTCACCCCTCCTCTGCAGCAGCGAATTCCAGTTCTGCCACCTCGCGCAGAATCTTAACCGCCAACACCACCACCGCCTCTGATGCCCCAGTTCAAGCTTGTGAAAAGCAAAAATTTCAAGGTCTTCAAAGTGAAGTTTGTGATCAGAAGGACTTGAATGAAATGTTCTATCGGGCATTCCTTTTTCAACCACCTCCACTCGAGAACTTATGCAGCAACAGTAACATCTTTTTGGGCTCATCACTCTCTACACCTGAAAGTGCAAATCTGCACTTCCCTGTGCTTCAAAGCTCGAGCCCTTTGGTGAGAAACACTTGCTCTTCGACACCAATCTCGTCCTTCGGCTTCTCATCGACTGTGGATGGTCAGACAAGAGAATACAAGCCAGCTCTTGAGGAGTGCTCAACAATCATCACCACCAGTGTCATGCCCACCTCAACATGTACTCAGCCTTGGAATTTCGGCAATATTGGCATGGAGGTGATGAACAACACCAGTCATAACTGGGTTTGGGATGATATGGATAAGTTGGTCTCTACCAATCTGAGTTTGCCTGATTGGGACGATGTTGAGACCAAACCACAATGAGGGCTGCTTAGTTTTTTACTATACATAACCCTGGTTTTTCTTTCTTGTTTCTCTTGGGACGTAACCGTGATGATGGATGTTTTTGAATCCCTAAAATTAAAGTGTGTGTCTGTGACATGATTCTTATAACTTGTAACAAATTTAGGCAGAGAAATGGACTAGACCGTTTGAAGCCGTCTGTTTTAGTACCTGCATCTCCAGGTCTCTCTCTCTCTCTCTCTCTCTCTCTCTCTCTCTCTCTCCATTCATGTAAGCAAAGCTGTGTATGCACGTGAGTGCATGCATGTGCAGCGCAAGCAATAATAATGCGATTTGAGTTGAGATGGGGTTTGGTTTTTCTGACGATTACTTTAGGGGGAATGTTGTGATTTTTTGAATTGTGATAGGGTGGTGATTTAGATGAGTAGGGTCTTCCTCCAGCTGGAGTGGACTGACAAAATGAGATAGGAAGATTCTTTGTGGCTATGTGTATTCCATGTATATATATGTCTTGAATAATTGAACCTTGCGAGAAGGGTTTTGTTTGATTACTCATAATCTATGTAGCCACTTGAAGAGAGAATCATTCTCTCTGCTACTGTCCAGACAGCTCTCTAGCTGGTTGTAAAGTAGTTAGCAACTGCAAGACTATAGTTATATTGTTCTTATTGTGCTGCAAAAATATAAGAACCCAAATGTGTCCCCTTGGTTGGTATATTCTCGATTTTAAATCTAAGTTGGCTATGTTAAAATTATGGTGTAAGATTTTTCAGGAAATCGGTTGAAACTCCAATGATATCTCGTGTCATTCTTGTTTTCTCTATCTAAGTTCTTGTCATTTATTTAATTTCCCCGGCAGAAGAGTCGTTAAAGATGTACACGACTCTTCTTAGTCTACGTGTACTATTAGCAATTTGTTTTTGTAACTACATTTCTTATTGTATTATATCAACTCGTGTAAACTTTAAACACTGATATAACTATAGTTAAACCTGCTTATTACTGAATTTATTTCAAGAGAATGTTTTTATTTTGTGTTGGGATTGCATGATGCATGTGGCATTATAGTTGGCTCCTTAGTAAATTGTGAGGTATCACCACTTTATAGCATATAGACCTTGGGAATAACTTAATGTATGACTAACGAAGAATGCTTTTGTGGATATGAGATCAAATATAACAAAAATTTGGGCGCAACAATAACCACTCTGTTTCAAAAATTAATTTTTGACAAGAAATAGATTTTCCTATTTCTATTACCGAGATGAGTTTTTAAGCAAAATAGGCATTTGAAAACCACATAAAATTTCTCCCTCCCGAGCGGCAGCAGTGACCAAAGCCTAGGGACCAACGTCTAGCGACCAATGTTTGACGGCGGGCCGTTGTCGTCCAGTGACCGGTGGTGGGAGGTGGTTGTGGACAAATCATGGATGACCAACGTCAAGGAATTGGAATCCAACGTCCGGTGGCCTATGGAGGGCAACCATTGGTGGCGAGAAGGTGGCGGCAGGCAGTGACCGGTGAGCAACTGGTTAGTAACGAGAGCGAGTAATGAAAAGAGTTTTTATTTTTCACTTTTGTTCTAAAAATATAAAAGTAGAAAACTTTTACCTCTCACTTCTATTTCAAACCTATTTCTAGAGTAAAAATTTATTCCATAAATAGAAAAATAGAATTGTGTTACTAAACAAATTTTTATTCCAAACATATTCCCAAGAACTGAAAAATAGAAAAACAAAATGGTTATCATGTGCACCGTTAAAAAACATCCAATTAGATATAAAAATTTTAAGGTCCACAGAATTTTCAATATCTATTGAATGATTAAGCGTTTAATTTGATGCAACATATCTTGTGTTCAAATCAGTGTTGTCATCTCAAAGTAGCAATGATTGTTGCAACTATCGTGTTAGGAGTAAGAAAAGTAATCTACCTAGTGAAAGTGATAAATTCTCGTTAAGTACTTTAATATACATTTCTTTCTTTTGGGTATGAAAAAGGGCTCAAGCTGAATAAAAAATTTGACATTGTAAATCTATTATCCTTATTTGATCACCTAATAAAATAAGAAGTAACTTTGTAGGAGGTAATGAAAAGAAATTAGTATTCAAGCGCTTATCGATTTCAAGTTTAGCCAGCCCGATTAGCTGAGCGATTTCCTTTCCGAAAGTTATGTTGCGTTATAAACTCAAAGTGAGAGCTTCTGATTTCTTTAAACAAAGTAGGGCCACTATTATCAATCAAGAATTTTGGAGTAATTTGATTTGTGATGTTTTTAGAATCAATATGATGATCTTATGAAAATTAAGTTGTTTTGTGAAGTTGAGTCCTAACCACAAAACCCAAAATTCTCCTTGTGTCAACAAACATATTTCTTCGAATGCAGCAAAACCACCAAGCAAGTCACTCCCTTCGTCTCTAAATAAACCCCTAACCCCTGCACCAGTAAGTCCTAAGTTGCCTTTAAAAGTTCCATAAGTACTGTGGATTTAATCCATCCAGAAGGTAAAGGATCTCATTTGACCAAAATCAGAGAAGTGCACGAAGATCTTCCATTTTTAAGTACTCATGTAGAATTCGATACTTACGATTATGAATTATTTTGCACATTTGTCCCTACCATTACTCTTGCATAAGAATGGCGGGTCACAACTTTGAGGCTTGGCAACAAGATCGACATTTAAGTCCAATCCTCAAGTTCTTACCATTTTGTTCATGTAGTGCTGTAAATCTGTGTTCCAATGACTGCATTAGGCCAATTCTATACGTACACGAGACAGAAGATACATAAGAAAATACTCCATTTTTGACCGACCAAAGAGATTGAATTGAGAAAGAATCGAATTCAAGACCTTGCACTTATTTAAACAGAAAATCCCAATCACCTCACTAACAACACCACGATGTCAAGTTTACATATACCAACAGGAGTCCGCAACATAGGTGCTTTGCATGCATGGACGCATGAATCACTTGTCGAGACTACCACATGATCATTTGTCAAGAGATCCACACTAACTTGTCCAATCCACATTTTTTACATAGGCCGTGTACATAACTTCGATGCAAAGCATAATGCTTCTCATTATGGGTGACTTGTGATTGAAACGTTCAACTAGAGAAATCGATGAAATCTGATCCTGAGATCAACTGGTTGAAGATTTCCAAGCTGTCGATTGCATTACCTTCAAGAATCTGCGAACACATATCAGTACATATTGTAAATATGCATGGTTTTCCTGTATCGTACGCGTGAACCTCACTGGTTGGATTAGTATAAACGTGCAGAAGTTTACATTATGGACACCACATTGCTACAAGGAAAATTGCTCTGAACCAGACAAATTCATATTAAATGAACTCTGTATTGACACATAGTGATCCTAAGATTAGCCAATTGCCTTCTGGTAACCCTTTGTGTGGACCTGTTACTTGCACGATTTCCTTATCCTGATGATCGACAGCTTATTCCAGTACATTATAGACCAGTAAATCCCTTCATTTAAAAGGGCCACCATAAGGCAGAGTGCACCAAAAGGGTCGTTTGTAAAACTCTGAAATAACATTCATGCTAACCTAGTCAAAAGCAAGCAATCGAGAACTGTTTTTGATCCAAAAAGAAAGATTACTACATGAACTGTAAATTTAGAGGTTAGAAAAGCTACTCTTACCTCAGGAGCAGAATTTGACAATCCTGAATGAGCAAACATCTACCAGTAACACAACTGCTGTATGCGGTCAAGACAACAACCGACATGAAACCAGCATCTAATTGGAACTTCCTATCACGCATACAGCTATCCATAACGATTCCCAGCTATGTTTGATGCAAGAGCTCAACAACTAGACCCAGACGTTTCTGTCCACTTACCAAAGTCAGCTACAGATTCCCCATCCTCACGCCGGTATCTCTGGTGTAAGGTGCAACAGCTTCATTCGCTTTGGAATAGTTAACATAATAAAGCTCGGAAACGATGCCCGTGAAGATGATAAATGCAGCCCCAGTCCCAAAGACTCCTTTCCGCAAGGTCTCGCATGATGGGGGGTTATTGGAAATTAGTGCAGTGTATTTGGTGTGGTAAGCATTTCTCACGGAACCAGCCAGCAAGCAAGCTTCAGCAATAATAAAGAATACCCTACAAGGTAAAATCCGAGAAAATAATCATGGGTCACCACCGAAGGTCTTGAGGGTTGACAAATATGACCAGAACTACAAATTGGGGAGATGAGCATCATAGCATAAGGAATCAATGCTTTAGCAATAAAACCATCTCGTGTCTCAAGATAAGCGAAACTGGCTTTCTGGATGAGCACATACCAGCTGGTAATGAAGAGTACTATAGCCCAAGTCCTAGAACCACTTGGCAATAGAGCTTTACCACAACATAGGCATCTGCTCACCGCCACTATCAGAAGCTGACTAGCCAAAAGGAACAATAGGGATCCCACGCCTAACCCGGTCGCAATGTCTGAATCATAACGACAATAGTTGAACTTCTTTGAAACATCTTCCACAATCGTCGCCTGCAGAAATGACATTCCCAAGTGAGATCAACCAGAGTAAGCTGTCCACACTACTTATATTTGTCATAACTAGTATTTACACATTATATATGTCTTATACTGCACGTCTCCATATGAATTATAATCCCAAGAGAAACTTCACAAGTATTGTCGGACTGATATGTGACAACTGTTAAGATCCTGGTGTACATGTTCCAGAGTCTTGGTGTGACTAGGTACTGACTGGAGCTGAATGTGCATATTGCACAAAGCGACAAGAGAACCATCCCAAAATGGAAGTCAGTGTTGTAAGACACTTAATAAAATTGGCGAGTTGTGTTTTTCTTGTTATACTAGGTATAGCTGAATGCCACTAATTCCTAAAGAACAAGACAAGAACGAGAAAACAACAGACGTCACATGAACAGGGCAGATCCTATGCAGCATAAGATGATGACTCCAAGGATTCACAAACCTGTCCAGGTTCAAACTCTTTATGAATCTATGATCTAGGCAGTGTGGTGCCTCGAGAAGGTGAAGGCAAATACTCAATTCGAGTCATTTAAAGGTACAAAAAGTGTCAAATGGGAAGGATCATAGAGCCATCTTAACTACATATATTGTGATAACAAGAAAAAGGATTAGCGAGAACAACCGTCTGTCATTGAGACTGCACACATGTATTAATACTATGTTCACACATGAGAGAATAGGTACCCGAGATTGCAGGATATTACACAATCAACATAAATTGACATACATATTGAGTCTCCAACAACACGGTCAGTCCCAAAATTACCTATCCTTTTCCAAGATGGACAAAAGAAAGGAAAAGGAAAGCACTTCACTGTTTCTTTCAAGCCTTCACAATCAGGTCATGGAACTGGCAATCATTTGTATAATCATCAAAGATCTTGTTACTGAATATACACCAGAACCCCTTTTTTTCCTGGTAGGTAAGCTAAGCTTCAACTCATTAAGAACATCTCGGGATGACTAGCCTCAATGCAAGCAAAACAAGCTGATAAGAATACATTCGCATCAACTATATGAGAACCATACAACAAAAGCTGCCAGTAAGCAGAACAGAGAGAAGAAAATGTAGAAAGGACAGTTAGTAAGGCCACTTAAGTAGTTAAGCATACAGTTACAGTCATTTTTGAACTACCAACACATGATCTAACATTATTTTCTAGCTGACAAAAACATGATTCAGAATTTAAAATATAGTTTGCGAAGCCATTACTCTAAAGCTACTACTTTCCCAAGTAATTCCTACAAATCTGTCCTTGCTTGATGGCAATCAAATATAAGCACAAGAACATCAAAGAGGGGATCCAGGAACCACCTGCACCGCTACTAACAACAGAGAAACCAAACAGAGCACAAAGCACATAGCACAAGTACTAACATAAAAAAGAGCAATTCAAGCTGACTATTACGGACTGGATCATGTCCTTCAATAAGCTCACTATAACAAGAGCCAAGGCTTCAAGTTCATGCATGGAAGAACCAAATTCAGCGATACTTCCACAAAGTTCATAGCCGATCCAGAAGAGAACAAATAGCCAAAGGAAACAAAAGTCAAAAGTAGATTTGCATCCAAACAACAGAAAAAAACCCATCAAATACTATAGCTCATGGATGAATATAACCCCTCTAATGGAGATTGGAAATCAGTATAAATTCTCAGCAAGGACATAAAGCTCAACCAACTACAACAAAAAATATATCCTTAAACTACTAAACATGTGTTCTAGCTAAAAACTGCCTGCAATTTCTCCCTGAAAACCCCGAGCCCGTCTCCTACAGAGGACACTCGAAAGTTTCAGCAGCAGGGCGAGTTCCAAACCGAGCAAAGCACTCGCACGGCGTCAACCTTTACAGAACGACACGTATCTACCAAATTCACGGGAAACAACTCGAGCTAGATAACTCATGGAAGATTTCCCTCGGGAAGTTCTCAAGACCACCCCGGAGTCTCAGACCCAGAAGCTCAGAAAGTGTCAGCAGGACGCGAACGAGGAACCCACACGATGCAAAGGGAAAGAAAAGAAGAAGAGATGCACAGAAACAGCAAAAGAAATCTTGATGCTGTAGCTGAGCACGCTGGACAGCGACCACTCACGGTGTTCCTCCGCTGCTCTGCAGCGACAGCGAGCGCAAAGGCTATCAAATCCAACACGAACACCACCGCCAGAACCAGCGAGGAAGCCATCTCTCTCTCTCTCTCTCTCTCTCTCTCTGGCGTAAAGTACACACTTTTCACAGTTGCTTTCCTCAGTTAAAGAGAGAGAGACACAGAGACAGAGACGATAAGCTTGCGTGATAACTTCAAAGAAGGACCGACCAAAAAAAAAAAAAAATTCAAAGAAAGAACGGTCTTGATTAAATGCCTGTGATTACGCTAAGCATTCAATGAGCTGCAAAATTAATATTTCCAAATGATAAAAAATATCAAAAAACTTAGTATCAAAGATGAACTTTAACTCAAATCTATTCATTCTATCAATAAGCGAGCTAGATATGATGTATCATGTGATCTCTTAATTTTTATTTAATTTAATATGATCTCTAACATTTAATTTAATGTACCATGTGATCCCACAACTTATTCGTGAAATTTTAGTATAGGTTCAAATTAGTTAATGGATTGTATGAAAATATCTAATGTTATTTTTTATTGATTTAAGTTTATAGATAATATCTAATATTTTTATATAGTCAAGAGACAAGTTTGAATAATTCAGGAATCGCATCACACATTGAGCTAAAATTTAAAGATGCGTTAAATAAATTAAAAGTTCGAAAACTAAAATTCATGCATCGTTTATATCATTATTTCTATATTTAATAAGTAATCCTTAAGTAAGATCTGGTGTAGGTTGACCCAAAAACAATTAAGATTAAGTAATCACAAAAAATTATGAAATGAAATTAATACAAAGTTGGCGTGATAACCTAAACCAACCATGTCAACGATTAGGATATTTAATTGACAAAAAATATATATTTTCGCACATCTCAATGACATCCGAGTCGAAGGCAATTTTGGGATAAGGTCTACAACGAGGATTTGCACTTAGCTGTGGAGGATGAGTAGATCCATCTTTTAAAATTTTGATTATACTTGCCATTTTGATTTTAGGTGCTATTATAATTATATCTATGATCTAAGTTTGATATTGGCATCCACTTTTTCAGTGGATAAAAAGGGCTTTTAGAACCCAAACCAGTTCGCCTTAGTTTCTCCAAGATGAGAGCTTCATTGCCTTCGGCTTTGAAATGGCAGCTCCAACGAAATTGCGGACCTCCGTCTTCGCCGGAGACGCCGCGACAACATCGTCGTTTTCCATTTCAGCCACCACATAGATGGCTCGCTCGAGATGGGTATTTTAAATATTTTTGGCCCCCTGGAGCTAAAGATGGTGTTTTTGACTTGGTCCAAAGTTTGTGAGTAATGAGCTCGCAACGTACGATGATGGGGGCATAAGCAACGGGCAATGGCAGCGAGGCGCATCTGCGTGGTGTTGTTGCTCATGAAAAGAAAGAAGGGAGAGAGAGAGAATGAATGCGAGGGTTTTTTTGGGGCTATGTTAATTTTAGGGAAAATGCCACAAATGGTCCATGAACTTTTATCTAATGTTCAATTTCATTCCTGAGCTTTCGATTTGTTCAATTTGGTTCTTGAACTTTCATCTAATGTTCAATTTCATCCCTAAATTTTCGATTTGCTAAATTTGGTTCCTGAATTTTTATCTAATATTCAATTTCATTCTTGACTATTTGAAAATTGACAAATTTCGTCCTTTCATTAGTTAAAATTAACGGAATTGGCTTTCATGACTTTTAGTCTCTTAAATATAAAATAAAAGAGGACGTGTGGAATATTCACATGGAAATTACCTTTAAAACAGGTCAAATTGTGGCCACCATCCAAAAAAGAGATATAGAACCACTTATTATCTTTATTTTTGTTATCGGTGCTCTCATCTCTAGCTGACTCTTAATTTGTTTTCATTTTTTAAGATATATATTGACTCATAATTCTAGTAATCCAACTTAGTTTTACATCATCAATTAATGCTCCATGTCATCACTTAACGATTTGAACAAACGAAAGGACTAGATGAAATATTTGTTAATAGTTCATGGACCAAATTGAACAAATCGAAAGCTCAGTGATGAAATAGAACATTAGATGAAAGTTCATGAACCAAATTGAGTAAATAAAAAACCGATGGATGAAATTGAACATTATATGAAAGTTCAGAGACCGAATTAAGCAAATCAAAAGTTCAGGAATGAAATTGAAAATTAAATGAAAATTCATAAATCATTTGTGACATTTTCCCTTAATTTTAACAAAACACAAGGTTAAATTTGCCGATTTAGGCCTGACACGGAGTAGGATCTCATTCAAAAAGAATGAATGAAGAGGTATATTGAAATGAAAGACACACATATACTTCCCAATGGATGACAAGGAAAGTCCTTATACACTTCACCAACCAATTTTATGGATCATGTCTAGAAGGCATGCATCACAAATCATGCCATTAACAATGCTCAGACACAGAACATCACAAGAAAGCAATGTTGGCGATCACGTTGCTTGAGTGCTGTGATGCGAAACATAGAGCATTCATGCCTAATGGCGCGCCGTAGACAGGCAAATTCATCGAAGACGAAAATGTCAGCGCAGTCTGACATAGGAGGCAAGATATATATATCTCGACTTAAAATGTTCTCTGATCGGCGTACTCACTGTCACGACTCACTAGGAATCTGCAGAACGAGGGGGGAGAGTGTTGGGCTGCAGCCAGCTGAATCACCACCACTTCCCGGCAGGAGGCAATCTGAGTCTCCTTCTCGAAGCAGCCAGAGTCTATTTCATCACGAGAAACCGATAAGTTATTAGGAAAAGCCGTTTTGAGATTGAGATTACACCAAACGAGAATGTAGTGGTAAATTACCTGGAGATAATGATTGATGTGGACAAAAATAATGGTCTGAGGGTCCGTGCCCCTGGGGATCCTCGAGAGGTGACCCTTGATCGCCCTACCCAGAAGCTTCACTAGTTCTTCGAGAAAGGTGAGGATCATTCGCTGCGGACTATTGCCAATGGCAGCTCTTTCCAGAGTAGAATTGCATTGCCAAACAAAAACATCAGTTCATGTGTACACCAGATGGGAGGTAAATGATCTAGAGCACGAGTCTTGAATTGTTAGAGAAAACCTTCGCCTGATTCTGCGCATTCCCAGTTCTTGTAGATACTCATGGATGCTGAGAAGGACGCTGTCAAGATCAACAGAGTGTATAATACTCTTGATAACCTGCATGGTCGAGGAAAGTTGGGACTTTATCATAACAAATTATTCGTCAAATTGTCATGAAAAATATAATGCGAAGGATAAGTTAGATCACCGAAGTATATCTCATTAAGCATTGGATGACCAATTTATGGAATTTGTGGTTCCCAGCCAGTGAAGGCTGCTTTGATGGGCGTAAAAGGCTTATCAGGACAACAAACGATGAAGTCCGATCGACGTTGTCCTGGATATATACGTATGCGACAATGAGTCAAAACCTCTGGAACAAGAAACTAGCAAAGTCAACACGGCTTCTCGAAATATACCGCCGAATTACCAGGATCTTAAGCAGCAAGACGTTCAGAGATCCCTGAGGCTGCATCCCGCCCCATGTGTGCGGGAGCCGTTCGTCCAAAATCCCAAGAAGAAGCTTGGTAATGAGAAGCTCGAAAGTGGCCTCCGTGACAGCACGCGAAAGCTGTTGGTTTTCAAATCGAAAGATCTGCAGCAACAGACATCATTGGCGGACTATTTTGTTCTGAATAAATCAAGGTTACTCCATAAGACAGGTACGATTGGCGAGACAGAGGTAGGTAGCAATGAAGCATGCGCTTGAAACTTGAAATGGTGTTTAACCGACCTGCAGGAGGGCGCTCTCAACGTGCTCCTGCGATGCTTCTAAAGCTCCCATTGAGCCAAGAGAGGATGTCATCTTGGAAATCTGCTAGAGATCAGATGGACGTGATGCAAATGACGATGAAGAATAGTGGTAAAACCTAAACCTCAAGATCCCGTTTGGTAATAATCATGTTTTTTTTTTTTTTCTGTCTTTTTGTTCTCTAGAACAGAAAAAAAATAAATCCATTTGGTAATATCAATTAATTTTGTTATTTTCCAAATTAGAATAGTAGTTAGGAAATACTTTTGAAACAGAAATAAAAAGTAAAAGAAAAAATCTACGTTCTTAAGAATAAAAATGGACAGAAATTATTGTCAGAACAAAAAGTTTCCAAGAGAAAAAGGAACAAGCTTTGCATCAACACCTGATCTGCTAAAGACACGACAAGCCCATCTGCAACCTTGGCGACATCGTTCATCACCTTGCCTTCCGGATCGCGCATGGCGTGCTCCACCACGTCGCGCACGAGCTTCGCAGGCTGTCGAAAAAGCACAGATGATCACTCCGTTTCTCGAGTAAGCAAAAACAAGAACTCGATCTACATCAATTCTAATCTCCGATGCTGGCGCACATCATTCAAAATCAATCATCAACCCATCTGCACAGTCCTCGCAAAACACAATTCAGACGCACCCCCCTGCTTGCTTATCAAGCTCGTGATGAAAAGCGCCACGAGAACAAGCAAACCCAACTTCAATCTAGAGGCAACGACTTCTGGGTATCACACGCATTCGAAAACCGACGAGGATCGACCGTTCGGATGACCAGAATCGGGAACAATATACGATCAGAGGGGCGCAAATGGCAACTCACCGGGTCGGACGACAACAGGAAGGCCACCATCCCAGAACCTCCGGGGACCCCTAAGACCCCCTCCACCTGGGTCCTCCAGTGCCGGCAAACTCCCGCGCAAGCCACCGTGCTCCTCCGCCGCCACGAGCTTTCCGACGCCACCACCCTCCGCATGATGGCTCGTACAAGGTCCTGGGGCAGCTCGGCACAGCCGACCCTGCTCGAGCCGTCATTCTCGGCTGCCGAGGACGAGCCGTCCTGGACCGCCGGGCTCGACCCACGGCTCGTGCGGCCGATTTTGCTCGCCATTGGTGCCTGGATCCTGGAAACTGAGAGACTGTAAAGTATGGAAATTTTGGAAAAGTCAAAAAACTTGAAGGGGAAGAAAATGAAAAAAAAAAAAGAAAACGAAAATAATAGAAAGTGCACGGTCACTATGTGTGAAAGAGAAAGAAGACAAAAGAAAAAGTTGGAAGTAATCCGATCCGGTCAAATTGGGAATCGGAATAGAAACATCAGTTCCCAATTTTCTGAATCGGGAATCGAAACACCTAGTCCAAACTATTGATCAGTCAGGTCCAATTCCTGGGCGGTCCAACGGAACCAATGGACGCCGAGTTTGTCGACCAAGTCGAGGGTCTAGCCAAGGAAGAAGTCGGAGAGGATGGCCACGGGAGGGTTGGAATGGGAGGCAAACCACCACGCGAGGGGGAGCTGGAGGCCAAAGAGGACGGAGATGATGGGGACCAGTGCAAGGCTGCCTTGTCAGCACAGCAGAGGATGCTTGCCTTCGCCACTTCACACTCGTTGCATTGTATCTTCATATCCACATGAGCATGCACATACACATATTTTTTTTGTGGATCATACAAACTTAATATTGAAACCAACTTGATTTTTTGTCGTGTGTGTGTGTCAAATAACATGTTATGGTTGTTGTTTGAGACTACCTTCTTCAAGTGGAAGGACGGCCATATCATTATGCCTATTTCTTATTGGTTTCTGGGTGTGACAAATTGTATGATGATATCATACATGCGTCAATTTAAGAAGGATTGGTTCAATTGATGCATGACAAGGAATGTTGATCAAAACCATTTGATCTCATGAATCTCATAGTAAGTTATGTATATGATTGTTTGTACATATTTTCTTGATCTACGATCCATAAGTATCATTTATATACTTTCTCTAGAGCAAAATGACACTAACTGTTTTTTTCACTTTTTTTTTTTTGGGCGTTTGGATCACTTAAGAGAATGAGTTAACAAAAAATGCTTTCCTAGTTAATAGAAAATATATACTTAAATTCAAGAAAATAATTTCCTCCTTAAAAAATCAAAAATAATTTTTTTTAAAAGAGGGTTAATACTATAATAATTACCCAAACTACTACACATATGACAAATTTATCATTTATCATGAAAAATCCCAAGGTGGTATAATTGTAACCAATTTACCTCAAACTAATTTTTTAACCACAAAAAACTTAAAACCAGTACATTTGTGACAAATTTAATCACATCAGTTAGTTTCCATTAAATTGGATTAATGCCACGAAATGCCATAAATTGGTACACCTATGATAAATAGAGGATAAAACCCTAAACTAGTACACGCGTCAACGGCCACATGTCATCAAACTCAGCAATTTGATATAAAAATTTAATGGAAATTAATAGAAGGTAAATTTATCACGAATGTACTAGTTTGAGATTTTTTCTGGCATTAACTCTTCAAAATATAGCTAGATATCAGTGTTTAGACTAGGAACTCTAGGTTTGGATAGCGAAATCCTTACACTTGTTCCTGGCCCCTTGATCGCCACCCTAAGCTAGGTCCATCAGGGTCCATTAAGGCCAAGCTTGGCCAAGTCCAAAAAGGCTAGGCACGGGTCCATAGAGGTTGGGCCCAACCACGAGTGGCTCAGCCTAGGACTTCGGTACAGTTGCCCAACTCTACAACACCCTAGCCTGGATCCATAAAGGGTAGGCTCGAGACCCCAATGCTCGCGCCCAAATCTCTAACACCCAAGCTCAAGTCTATTGAGGCTTAGCTCAGGTCCACAGTACTCGAGCTTGAGATCCCACACCTAAGACAATGATCATGGTGCTAATGCCCAAGTCCTGGTCCATGTCCATCAAGGTCGTGCCCCGAGACTTCAACGTCTACACCCAAGTCTATCAAGGTCAAGCCCGAATCTCCAACACCCTTTCTAAGGATCTTTGCGCCGGTACTTAAGACCTTGGCACTTAGGCTCGGGATCTCCATGCCCATGCTAAGGTCCTTAACGCTTGAGCCTTGAGTCCTAGGTCCATCAAGGATGGGTCCGAGATGTTGGCGCTTGCCCATGTCAATCAAAGCCAAGCTCGAGACCTCGGCGTCCATGCCTAGGTCCATCGAGGTTGGTGTCGCGACCGAAATTTCCATAAAATTTGAATCTCGAATGAATATATAAATTAATTTCACTTCAATTTTCTAATAAATAACTAATTTATGATCACCTAATGCCCATGAACTCCTAACCTGACAAATCTATAAAATATATTAGGGTGAGCCTAAGTTCAATAAATGAACACTCTAGGTCTAAGATAGGAGATCAACTTACCACTCAACCTATTATCAACAAACAACATGAGTTCAAGCTATATAAAATAACCATGTATGATAAATGCATAAGCAAATGCTCTATCTTTACTCTCATGATATGCTAGTAAAAACCATTAACAACATTGCAAGTTCATTTATTCAAAAGTAAGCATATGACATATTATTTCATGATGCACCAGCATCAGCTTGTAGCCCACTATTATACACAGGAATATATATAGGCAATGGCATACTTATCATAAAGTTCACAAACATACACATACCATACTTGTCACTGGCCAAAACCATGTCGATTGACTAATGAGGCATCATCACCACCAACTCATAAGGGACAAAATCATACATTTTACGAGTGTCCTCTACATCAGCGAAGATAAATACATCATTGTATATCTGCATAATGATGGTCATTTCTTAACATCATACCATGACTATAAGAGTCATGTCATATCATTAATATACGAGCTATGTCATAATAGGATTTCATACCATCTCGACCTTTAAAGAACTATCTCGTACGGTAGGACATCTAGTTAACTCTAGAGTCTCATCCACATACTCATATAAGGGAATTCACTTTGTAGCAAATAAGTCATGGCAAAAGTCTTAATCATGTGGCATCATTCACATATATTTCATAACAACATAACAATTGACATGTACCTCTAAATAATTTGCCACTTCTCATGCAATTGATGATAGACAATTAATTACATGCACTTCAACACATATAATCTCATTCCTTCCATGCCATGTCATCATCATTTAATCGTAAACAATAGATAGGCAATCCAAAAGTTAGGAATGGGCCCTCATAAATCGACAACGTGAACATTGACAACTCAAAGAATCGACCGCATGAGTAACAATAACTCAAAGAATCAATCACATAATTAATCGGCAATACTTAGCTAACTTTGGTAACTTATTCGAATTACAAGAATATAATTATCAACTCTAATTTCAACACTTTCATATTTTCATTTAATCAAGTAATATTAATTAAATTAAACACCAAGGCCACTTATTTGTCATCCAAAATATACTTAGTATTTTATTTACACTTGGACATACCACATATTTACAAAATTACCAAAACATCATACTTCCAAATTAATTACGCAATATCTCCCAAAATAACTTAACCACCTATCAGGTTCCTCATGCTATAAACAGGCCCCCGAACTTTAATTTTTTGCACATTTGTCCCTCAACTTGGTGAAATTACAAATTTGCCCCTAAACCTTTTAAACTATTTTTTTTATTTGATTCCATGTCCCTTAATTAATATTACTTAACAGCTCACTAATTAACATTCACAAAATAACCCAATTAATAGCACCCTCTCACTTTTATAAATTTCCAAATTTCTCCTAACCTTGTCAAAATTTATCAAAATACCTCTTTTTATGCCTAGTTTTATCATTTTCTGATTATTGCCCTTCTAAGGTGCAACAAAACCATTTGGGTATTCTTTCAAACACTTTCTAGGCATATATTAAAGATTTCGATATAGGCAATAAATCACATGACTCTACTTGTCAATCTTGGAATCTACTTGTACTCAAGATCAAATTTAAATTAAATTAACAAATATCAACCAAACAATCAAGAATACTAATTAGTGTGAAGAACGTGAATATATGAAGAGAAAAATAGAGAAGAAAAACAAGAGAGAATTTTTACGTGAAAAACTCTTTCCAAAATCAGGAAGAGAAAAACCATAGTATTGTATTAGGCAACTTCTCCATTATCAGTATCAGTGTTACAAACTTTAGGGTTTCTAGCTTCAACATTACAACTATAAAAAATATTGTCCCTTTATATAGCAGGAGTCTAAAACAAACATAATTATGATGGAAATTATATGTATGTCATTAGCAATAGTAAAAGCCCTATTATTTGCTTTAATATGATAGGATGAGTGACCTATTGGGAAGTGCTTACCCATAACAAACTATTTCTATGCTTGAACATTATTATTATTTTTTTTATCAGACTCCATAACTCCATCAATCTCCCATTGAAGGTTGATCTTAAAAAAACAACAATAATCTTTCATAGTCTTCATCTTCGTAACCCAAATTGTTCTAGTGCGGCAGCCCTTCTCATCACTTACCATGGAGGTCAACTGAGACAATGCACAGCTTTAGTTTCTCAATGATGACAACCTTTATTAACATATCTGCTAGATTTTCTACACCATGAATTTTCATCAACGACAATGTCCCATTATCAATCAACTGACGAATTTGATCATATTTTAACTCAATGTATTTTGTTCTTAAGTGAAATATTGGATTCTTTACCAGACAAATAGCATTCTCACCATCACTAAAAAGAATACCATTATTTTGCTCCTTACCTTATCTCCTTCGTGAAACTTTTCAACCAAATCATCTCCTTACCAGCTTTAAATGTAACAGCATACTCTGTCTTAGTGGTTGAGAGGGATATATACTTCTAAAGTTTGGACATTCCACTGATTGCAGTGCCATGTAAGGTGAAAATATAACCCAAGGTACTCTTCCCATTATCCAAGGCACCACCAAGATCCATATTAACAAAGCATTGTAAAGTTACGTCATTTTTCATAAAACATAATAACATACTTAAAGTGCCCCTCAAGTATCTTAATAATTACTTTATAGCTTCCTAGTGCTTTATTCCTGGATTTGTCATGCATCTGCTCACAACTCCTATTGTGTGAGCTATGTCTAGTCTGGTACACATCATAACGTATATTAAATTGCCAATAGCTGATACATAAGGCACCTTAGCCATATACTCACACTTTTTATCTATCTTTAGTTATTGCTTCTTTAAGAGCTTGAAGTGATTTCCTAAAGGATACTTCTAGGCTCTGTATTCTAAACTCCAAATCTATCCAGCACATTTTCAATGTACATTTCTTAAGATGGCTTTAGAATTCTTTTGGACTTATCCCACATGATCCTCATCCCAAGAATCTAATTCGCTACACCCAAGTCCTTCATCTCAAACTCTCTTAATAATTGCTACTTCAGTATGTTAATCTCCCTCGTGCTAAATCCTACAATGAGCATATCATCTACATACAACAGCTAAATGATATAGTAGTCATCGAATTTCTTGAGATAAGAATAGTGATCCATTTCACTTCTAAGAACTTGTTACCACATCCATTTCACTGTCTAGGAGCATGTTTCAAGTCATATAAACTTTTTTTTTTCCAGTTTGTAGACATAATTTTCTTTTCCATGAACTTAAAAATCTTCTAGTTGTACCATGTAGATATCCTCCTCCATGTTACAATGGAGGAATGCAGTCTTAACATCTAATTGCTCTAGATGTAAATTCTTAGTAGCAACGATACTCAATACTAACCTAATAATAGTCACTTTCACAACTAGAAAAAAAAATCTATGTGTAGTCAATTCTTTTCTTTTGCTGAAACCCTTTTGCTACTAACATTGCTTTTATATCTCTTATTGCCATCATGTTCTTCTTTGACCCGATGCACTCACTTGTTCCACAATGCCTTCTTCCCATTTGGTAACTGAGTTAACACCCAAGTTTTGTTCTTCTCAAGTGAGTCCAGAGTCCAACTCCTCCTGCATTGCTAACTCCCACTTAACATAATCTTTAACTTGCACTACTTCCAAAAAATTTACTGGTTCACCAGCCTAGTCAAAGCCAAATAATGCAATGATGAACAATATCTCTATACAAATTTAAATATTCTAATAGATCTTTTTAAGGTGGGTTCAGGTGCATGTGATTCTTGTTCTAGTTTTTTTATTAGAGTCTACAGCAATAGTTTCAGGATTTGTAACTAAAACACTCTCAGAAACCTCCTCCATTTCAATCTCTCTATTTTCTATTGTTTGTTTCTTCACACTGGATTTTATCGCGGATTTGTCCTTGTACAACATGTTTTCATTAAATGTAACATCAATAGTTCTTCTTATTTTTCTATTTTGTTCATCCCAGAATTTATAGCCAAAATAATCAAAACCATTTTCAATGAAAAACATTTTTTAGCTTTCACATCAAGCTTATCTCTATTCTTAGAGCTATGTGGACATACGAAACACAACCAAAAACTTCTAAATGCAAGAGATTTACCTTTTTTCCACTCCATTCTTCTTCCGGTAGCCTAAAATCAAGTGAAACTAAAAATCCTCTATTAATCAGATACGCTACTATATTAATTGCATCCACCCAAAACATATTGGGTAATCCTATGTGCATCCTTGTACTTTTTGCACGCTCATTCAAAGTTTTATTCATCCTCTCAGCAACTCCATTTTGCTGCAATATGTTGGGAACCGTTATTGTAATTCTAATTCCGTTTTCTGCACAAAATTGCTTGAACTCCTTGCTATCATACTCACCAACATTATTGGACCTTAGACATTTAATTCTCAAGTCGGTCTCATTCTCCACTTTATCTTTCCATCTCTTAAAAATTGCAAACACGTCAAATTCATTTTTTCATAAAATAAACCCATACCTTTCTTGTGGAGTCGTTAATAAATGTGACATAACAGCGCAACCCTCAAAGGGAATGCACAAGATTTGGTCTCCACACATCTATTTATACCAATTCTAGTTTTTCTTTGTTTAGTTTTCTCCAATCTTTGAAAAACTAACATGTTTTTGTTTGCCCAGAACACAATCTTATCTATAAACTTCAAATCGAGGGGTTCAAATTAGGGGGTTTTACCTTAGATGCTAACAACTTCATCCCATTTCTGCTTATGTGTGCAAGCTTGTGGTACCATAATTTGGAATAAGCTTTTAGCTTAGCAACTACTACAATTTTTCTACTGCTTTCAGTCATGTAGAGCATTCCTGACTTTGTTCCTCATGTTACAACTAGAGCACCTTTAACTATTTTCTAAGAATTATCCTCCAAAATAGTTTTGTATCATGTGCTATCTAATCGACTTATAAAGATCAATTTTTTCTTAAGTCCTAGAATGTATCTGACATCATGCAACTTTCATTGATATCCGTTAGTGGATTTTATGTAAACATCCCCCTTTTCCCTTAATATCCAAAAGTTCATCATTAGCAAGATAAACATTTCCAAATTTTCCAGCAATAAAATTATGTGTTAATTCTTTGCATGAAATAGAGTGAAAAGACACACCTAAATCAAGAATCCAAGACTTAATTGGACTACCAATTCTCAAAATTAAGGCATCACTATTTGCGTTTCTTTAAGAGTTGTGTTCACGGATTTCTCTTCCTGTTGGTTTAAATCTATATACTGAAATTTCTTCTGTGGGGCTCTACAATCTCATTTCAAATGGCTCATTTTTTTTTTTTTTTTTGCAATTCTAGCAAATTATTTCATCACATGGTCTCAATTTGCTTCTCCCTCTAGACTTCGATCTACCATGATACTAGTTCCGTCCTCGTTAACTACTTCTCCTTCTACCTGTAGTATTTAAGGCAACACTCAAAAATTCACCCGATTCTCTTATGCGAATATCCTTGCTAAGAATCAAATATCGGATTGCTTAAAACTTCAACTTTTTGGTACCAGATGGACTACTCACTATAGTCAGAGTTGCACTCCAACTTTTTTTTCTACGTTTGTCAATTTTTACTCTTGTTGCTTCATAGAAACTAGTTTATCTTCTAATAGAGGCTAATGCAAGTTTTTCTGATACAACATATCTTCAATCTGCATCTTCTAAAAAGCAAAGTCCTTGCCATTGAACCGATCGATCTTCACCTTCCCTTCATCCATATTCACACCCATTATTTCGCCAAAACCTGGTCGAATACCAATTGTTAGGAATGCAAATATATGAAGAGGAAAATAGAGAAGAAAAACAAGCGAGAATTCTTACGTGGAAAACCCCTCTTGAAATTTGGAAGGGAAAAAACACGGTGCCGCACTATGCAATTTCTCCACTATCAATATCAATGTTACAGGTCTAGGGTTACAAGCTTCAATATTAGAACTATAAATAGTAGGAGTCTAGGGAAAACATAATTATGATGGAAATTACATGTATGCCATTAGCAATAATAAAAGCTTTATTATTTGCTTTAACATGATAGGATGAGTGACCTACAAGGTAATATGTTCATGAAATTCTAAATGCGGTAAACGTATCGAACAAGTAATATAATGATGAGAAAAGATATCGTCCTACAGAATTGATGATTAAACAATTAAATATTAAAAATATACTAATTCTAAAATTTATCTAACAAATCAAAATTGAATTGAGAATAAATTAAAATTGACAAACGTAGAAAAAAAAATATCAAAATTCAATGTAGTAAATCAATCAAATTTCAGCATAACCACAAAATATAAATTTTAGATTATTACGCATACAAAAACAATATCAAACATATGATAGCAAAATTTCTTAATCTATTTATTATACTATCTTTAGGCATAGTAAACCTACTTATTTTATTAATCCACCATATCTCTATGTGAATTTAAATAGGCATAAGTGCATTAAAATTTGTTAACATTCCGGTTTACAATGAATCTTTTGGCTCACATTACAACCGAAACCTATACAAATAACACGGTATATCTCTATCCACATTTAATTCAAGTTATATTTTATAAGGAGCAATTGCTTATCATTACTTCTCGGTCTCAAACATGCACATTGGATCATTCAAATGGTGACCGGTCATTTAAAAGCATTAAGCGCAATGTTATATATAATTCACATGAATGAAATCACTTGCAAAACATAAAATTCATAAAATTCATATCATCATAATCAAGTTACGTTGTAGCCCTAATAAAAGAAAATTTGAACATAATAGAAGAGGAAAAGAAAATATAAATTAAACCTAGCATCCTAAAGCAAAGAACAAGAATTTTGTCACCACTTTGTCTTCTTCAAAATACGTGAAAAACTCTCAAAACAATAAAAAACGATCTAAAAAAAAAAACTAACTGCCTCCCCAAGATAGTTACTTATTTTTCATATAAAATCAGGGAATAAATCGAAAAATCCCTAATTTGATATCCACCTTCAAATTCTTTTTGATAAAATTAGGGAATAAATCACAGATCTCTAATTTGATATCCATCTTCCAACTCTTTCTAATTTGAATTCCTAAATCATAAAATCTTCATTTCCTTATTTTTGTCATTATTTTCCTTATTTTGTCCATATCTCATTATGCCGCATAATCAAGAAAAATTTGAATAAATAGAAAGAAATCCAAATATTTTCTCATAGATATTGCATCATTTATTACCTAAAATAGATAAAAATAACTACATTTTTATAGAGTTATCAAAATACTTGCCCATAACAAACTATTTCTGTGCTTGAAAATTATTTTCCTCTATCAAACACCACCACTCTATCAAGTAGATCAATCTAACTTAGCCCCTAGAGTTTTCACTTACCTTGAAAATGATTTGAGCAAATCAAAGCTTTATACACCTTGTGATCATTCGAAAAGATGAAACTAGAAACTTCAACAACACAAAAGCGGGGTCTTTGCTTTTACTCAAGGGAATTGGAAATGAAAGATCGAAGAAGAAAGTCAGTAGCTCGAAGTTGATGGAGTGGAGATTCTCACTTTGAAGCTGGAAGACCCACACATTTGGCCAAGATAAAGCTCAAGAGTTGTTAAGGAAAAGAGATAAATATCACTGTTTTAAAATCATTAGACCTACAAGTCGGAGGGTTTGTGTGTTCCATTAAAAATGCTTCGAGTGGCCCTCCATAATTAGTTAGGGTGCAAATGGTCATAGGATTGGCTACAAGAAGATATCTTGGGAGAGCTCCTTCTTGGCCAAGTAAAATGATAAGTCATGAGGGCATTAAATGACTAAAAATAAAATTGGTGATGTAAGATATGACCTCAAAGCTAAACGAGGCTCGATGTCATAAGGAGAATGTGGTTAAAGATGACCAGTGGAAAAATGAAGAGAGAGGGAGAGCTACTTCTTGACCAAGTAAAAATGAATTGTTGACACCTAAATTTTGGCGACCCATTTAGTCATTTATTGCATTAAAAAAATTAAGGATTAATTTTATCCCTGAAAAAAAATAGTTAATTGCATAGCATATAGTTTAAGCGCATTTATTTTTAGTTTGCAATTTTTGCATTTAGCATTGGACCGACGGTGAGCATATTCCGATAAGATTTTTTTTCATATATTCAGGTAATATACACCAATGGGTATATTCTTGGGTAGAAAAGAAATTTTTGGATAGAATATGTGAAAAATAAAAAAGGAAATATTGCGTGATGTGCATATATTTTAAAGAGTATATCTAGAGGTATTATGCACAAGCGAAATGGGAAACAAAATATGCCACAAAGATCTAAAGTTCTTCCATTATAAAATGTGTTGTTCGTGCACGGACACGAAGGGGCCACACGTATTGAATACACGGTCGCATTGAGGGGGATCTCATAATACACAGACACACGTGAGATAAGAGAGAAAAAGGGTCGCACTGCCATCATCATGCCCACACCGGCGACGACGCTACTTCTTTCACAAGACCAGGAGCTGTGGCGAATCCCTTTGGGCCATGATAAATAGATCGCTCCTTATCCTAGCTAGCGAATCTCCTTGTGCTTCTGTTCTGTCGGTCTTTGACGAGTCTCAATACGTACCGTGTGCGTAGGAGTTACGTGGGCGAGCAATCCCGCCAATTTCAGCTTTTCACCAACAGCAACACTCCCACTTGTTCTTTCGCGAGGAGATATCCACCTTGGCAGCAAATCCCAAAGCCACGTGCTCTGGGGATAGAAGACCCAAGAATAAAGAGAATAAAACAACAAAAAGTGAGGGTGGGGCTGGTAGAGATACGTTCATCAAGGAGATACTCGTCCGCGAAGCCTCCAACGAACAGCAGCTTCAGCGACCATGACGTTCCAGTGAGCTTGATCCATTCTCGCGGTGGCCGTTCGTGGTGATCTCTGAGCGGGTCCTTGCATAGAGCCCTAGGCGCCATCGTCCCAGTACCGTACATCGCTACAGTCAGCAGGTTCCGGGCGAGCTCCAACATCGCTGCTTGCTGTCCACAAAGTGTCGTCCTCTTTTGCTCACTGTCCGGAAGCCACCAGCGCCTATTCTCTGTCTCGGGCGACCCCGTTGTCAGGGGTTGATGCAGGGCTAGTCGAATCAAACTATTGCAACTCGAAGGTGTTGTTCCGTCATTGTCCAACGAGCCCAGTTGCGCCCAGTCACTACCCAAGGAGTGTTGTTGCGTCTAGCCCACCTCGGCGTTGGAATCGCAAGCCAATAATCCAGCTTGTCTCAGTTTCGTCCTATGCCAAGGCTTGTCCAGCGTTGACCGAGTCAAGATACACGTCCAAGTGGAGTCCAATTTGCTGGTTACCCATGCTGAACCGCCCATTATTATTGCTATTGGTCACTTGCTTTGTCATCGCAGGACACCGCCGAGAAATCCATTCCGTCGTTGGTCCATTCTACCGGGATTTTGGGAAAATATTCAAATTTAGGTAGAGATTTATTTTATTCAAATTTAGGTAGATTTGTTAGATTTAGTTTATTAGGTAGATTTATTTTATCTTGTTTTAGTTTTTGAATATTCTATCTCTTTGTTTGATTTATTTTCCAATGCATGATTGAAATTCCATGATGTAGCATCCAATTCGCAACCGCGTGAATTTTTATTCTATCTATAAGGCTTTAGATGGAACAATTATTCACGCGGGAGTAAAATTGATATCTTGATCTTTAAGGTTTAAGATCAATTTATCGATTTTATTAGCAAGATAGTCAAGTTTGAATTTCAAATTGAGTGATGGATAATTTTTTTGATGATCATGGATGGTTTGAGGTTTATCTTTTAATTTTTATGTATATCCTGAAAATACAATAGAATTGCATTTGCATCCCATGTAGATTAGGATTGATTACATGATGATAGGTTAGTTAGTCATTTTTTTTAAATGCATGTTTAGATGTTATCTAGGTTAGATGATATCTTTGAATTAAATTGCATATCTAGGATAGGAAGTTTACCTATTTCGAATTTTTAATAAAAAATCCAAAAAAAAAAATGCATTTATTTCGGATGTTAGTTTTTTTTTAATTTAAATTGCACGTTTAATTATTTGGCAAATTTAATTTCGAATTTCATGAAAAATATCAAAAAAATTGCTTTAGAATAAATCAATTTCATTCTTTAGGATAGACTGCATGCTCATATTTCACTTTTGTCATATAGCTTCGGTCATATTGCCATATCATTTCATGTTAGATTAGTAGCATGCATTGCATAAGACATTTTTTTTTCATTAAACAAGAGAAAATCCAAAAAAAGAAATTGCGTGTTAATTAGAAATCATATCTAAGACTATTGATGTGAATTCTAATCTAACAACGCAGATGCTTTCGTTGCTTTGAGGTAAGTTTGCAATTTATTCATCGCTTTCTTGGGTGTTAAATTAATGGATTGCGCACCCGCATGATCACCTCATATGTTAAGAAATAGATTTAAAATCAATCCAAGTAACTGCCAAACATTTTTTTTAAATAAAAAATGGTACCGAAAGGGCATTAGAGGAATCTAGTGTAACCAAGTCCCCGTACCCATAGTCTCTGGTTCGTAGGAGTAAAGTAAACCTCCCGTTACTTTACTTGGGTTTCTAATCGACCCACCAAAAATATATTAGTGGCGACTCCTAATTGAAAATCATTTGCATGTTAAGAACTTGAACCTAAGTCGCGAATTGGTATGGGCTTGGAGAGCGAGGGTGTTAAGTCTGCAGCTAACAATCCATTAGCCAAACCCTAGGTGGTTCACCCCCCGAAAAATTGGTCGTGACATGAATTGATAAGAAGCTTATCAAGAGCATTAATTTATTAAGGTTAAAATAGGCGAAGTAATGCATGCCATCAAAGCTAAACTAGATTCAATGTACTAAGAGCGTGTGATTTAAAATAATTGGTTAAGCATCAAGAAATGTGGCACAAGTTAAACAATAACAAATGGTTCATCTATGTGGTTTCCAAAGTAAATATTTTGTTATGTTACCAAAATATTAAGTAAATTAGTACGTAAAAAAGAAAGTTGGTGTTCGTTTCGAGCATTGATAAATTAGAAAACTATTTCAAACTCACTAAAAATATTGGTGAAAAATAACTTATATTAGAAAAATCTCATTGAATATTCAATTTGAAGACTAGAACTAATATGGCGGTAAATTAATGACCATCACTCAACACCACCACTGTACATGTCAATATCTATCATTAAGCTTAATACATCAAATTCCAACGATTATGAAAAATTATCCTTTGCATTTTCCGCACCTCACAAAATTAATAACTTTCATAGCTCCAAACTAAATAACATTTATCTCTATATATAAAATATTATTACTGAACATGAAAAATTCCAAATGTCATAGTTGGGCCCGCGTCCATAGAGGTTGGGATTGAGAACATAGAGCCCTAGCCTCAGTCTCCAGCACTCAGGTCCATCGATGCAAGACCCAGGTCTCCAACACCCGAGTCAAGGTCCATCAAGGCCAAACCCGAGACTTTGGTGCTGTGCCAAGACCTTGATGCTTGAATAATATGTCTATTTGGAAAAATCAAATCAGATTGTACTCAACGATAGAAAATATTTTTCAATTTATTTTCAGGCCTCAACCACAAAAATGTCACACTTTTAGTGAAACAAATAGAGCCTAGAAAATATCATTTTTTGAGAGAGAGCATACTCCATGTGTGAGGAGGTGGAGGACTGAGGTGAGGAGTTAGGAAGAGAACAATGAATAAAATGTTGGAAATATAATGGCAGATATCGATTCCATATCGACTATATTGCCAATTAATTGATTCAGTTAATCCATGATTGGCTTGGTAAAGTGGGAATGTAATCGTAATATAATCTTGTATATTTTCTTTCATGTCTTTCTCTTGTAACATATATAGAGCAGTGCTCTTGTACATGAATATACAGAAAAAAACATATTACGATTTCTCCCAAAACACTCTCCAATTTTCATTTCTTCAATCTCTGTCATGGTATCAGAGCTACGATCCCAGACCTAGCTTCTGCAACCTCAGAATTGCCCTCGTTTCTTTTTTTTGAGTTTTGTTGTTGCATTTTCTAATCTGCAAAACAAACCAAAAAGCCAAATTGGAATTCATTTTTCTGTACCATGGCAAAAAGGGGGAATGCTCAAGATTCACCTTTGGAGGAGATGTCTCAAGACCGGACTCCAGCTTCATCGGTTCAAATCAACCCGAATGAACAGGAGGATATATCCGTCCAAAAATCCGAAGATCCTCAAAACACCACCATTTTTCCTTCTGTTTTGGTTCAAGCTTCAAGACCCACTCACTGGCCTCCGTTTCCATGGTATCCTGTTCAAGGCCAATGGGCCACAGGTCCAGGACAGGCATGGACTCAATATGGGCCATATATGGGAGAGAGCTCGCACATTGTCGAACCACGGCCAAAAGAAGATCCAAGCATACACAGAAATGGAGCTAACCCGAATCAGGGAATGGATCAGAGGGATCCGAACCAAGGGATCGGGTCCATACCGGGTCAAGGGCCAAATCCCTACCCAGTTTTTGGACCTGGTTACCTACAGTATCTGTTTCCCGCCGACAACAACGGCCGACCTGAAGCCGGCAACCCACTGTTCACATCACCGGTGGATGGACCAGATCTGAAGCTCATTCAGTTACAACTCACCGGTCCCGACAACTACAGCACATGGGTGCGTGATTTCCGCCGAGCCCTCATCACCAAAGAAAAAGAGGGATTTCTCAACGAATCCGTGCCCTACCCAACAGAAGAACGCCTTCAATGGCACTGGTGCCGGTGCAATCAGTTGGTACGTACCTGGATTGGAAATTGCCTCGCATCGGACGTTGCAGCAAGGCTTCCTCTAACAAACGACTCAAAGACCTTCTGGGAGAACATCCATGAAATGTACAAACGGCTCGATCGAGTGAAGCTGTTCACCATAACACAAGCCCTCTTCGAATTGAAGCAAGGGAACCTCACAGTTACCGCTTGCTTCAATCGGCTTTCAGCTCTTTGGAACGAGCTTGAGGCAGCCGAGGAACGATTGGACGGACCCGAAGCAACACTTCACCAGTATAGGGCCATGAAAGAAAGGGAGAAAGTGACACGGTTCTTACTAAGCCTAAACGAGATGTACTCTACCTTTAGGTCGTAGATCTTGACAATGGAGCCAACGCCCTCGCTCGGACGAATTTATCAAATGGCCATTCAAGAGGAAAGTCAGAAATTGGTGACCACCGAGCACGCGCGAGCAGCTGATGGAGTCGCTCTTGCTACTGCGTTCACCAGAGGCTTTGTCTTGCTTGACCCAACGCACGGCGGCCATGGAGGAAGCAACAACTTCGGGAGCTCCGGGGGACTTGCAACTGCAGCAACAAGGAAAATAAGTGGGAACCCTAAGAACCCACGGATGGACGGTCAGGATCAAAGGAAGCCATCCAACAGCTCATATCCACCTGCCAACCCTTTTGGATCCAACGGTGGGCAGCAAAGGAGATTTGACAGTGGAAATTCTCCCTTCGGTGCGCCAAAATCCGAGGGCTCTAGCTTGGCCACGTCAACTCAAATGCTTGTGGGATCCAACGGACCACGTCACGCCATGTCATCACACAGACCAGGTGGGCAAATTTCAAAAAATAAAGGAAAATTTTGTGAATATTGCAAACGTCCACACCATACTATAGAAACTTGCTGGAAATTGCATGGCAAGCCGAGTGATAAAGAAAAAAAGGAAAATGAGTTTTCTGCTTATTAGGTGTCGGCACTAAGGACTAATGGGGCACACCAACCAATTATCCAAGATCAATACTAGTATATCACGAGGGCTCTAGATCATTTAAATACAAGTGACAAGAGCGCAGGCTTTTCAAGTACTATCCTTGGTGAAATGAACTCAATACCAATTGATGCATGGATTATAGATTCGGGTGCAAGTGATCATATAATATGCAATGAGAAATTATTTTCCCATGCTTAGAAAAGTCCATATTTATATTTTGTGCAACTTCCGAATGGCAATGTTATTCATGTCACTAAGGTTGGAACTATTCACCTTAGCTCCAATATTGTCCTTAAAAATGTCCTCCATATTCCAGAGTTTGAGTTCAACCTAATATCTATCTCAAAAGCTTGTGAAGATAATTCTTGTGGTGTCATATTCAACTCCGACAATTGTTTCTTTTAGGACCTTTCGATTGGCAAACCGATGGGCTTAGGTAGTGTTGCACAATGACTTTACTTTTGGATTAGTTCTTCTGAAGTTTTTGATAAAAGCACTTCTTGTAATGCTATTATCAATAATAAAAATCTTATTTTCCATTAGCGCTTGGGTCATAGTGCACATTTCCCTAATCCAAAATGTCTCATTTGTCCCCTAGCTAAACAGTCTCAGACACACTTTCCCACTAGCACATCTCGAGCCAGCATTGCTTTCTCTTTACTACACATTGATATTTGGGGACCCTATCACACACCACATCGTGATGGGTCACAATTCTTTCTTACCGTTGTTGATGATTATAGTCGTGCGACTTGGGCTTTCCTCATGCAGTCAAAGAGCCAAACTTTCCCAAC
Organism: Eucalyptus cloeziana; assembly: GCA_014182715.1. Taxonomy (NCBI): domain Eukaryota; kingdom Viridiplantae; phylum Streptophyta; class Magnoliopsida; order Myrtales; family Myrtaceae; genus Eucalyptus; species Eucalyptus cloeziana. The sequence continues at coordinate 11,663,022 of CM024637.1, forward strand.
TCTATCAAAGTTTCTCACTCTTATTGAAAATCAATTCAAAAAACTATTCAAAGAATTCGTACAGACAATGGACATAAGTTCTATACTAGAGAGTGTGAATCTTTTCTATCATCTAAGGGAATAATTCATGAAAGCTCTTGCATATATACTCCTCAGCAGAATGGGATAGTTGAGCATAAACATCGTCACCTCTTAGAGGTTGCTCGTGCTCTTAAATAGCAAGCTTCGATTCCTGAAGATTTTTGGGGAGACTATGTTGTTACGGCAACCTATTTGATTAATTGCATGCCAACACGGATTCTCAATGGGCAAACACCTTTTCAATTTCTTTATGTTAAGGAAGCGAGAATTGATCATCTCGGAGTATTTGGATGTTTGTGTTATGCCACGACAGTAGGGCCTCGGGATAAAATGGACCCTCGTGCTATTCCATGTATTTTTATGGGATATCCCTCCTTGAAAAAGGGTTATAGAGTCATGGAGATCTCTACAAGGCACTTCTTCGTGAGTAGGGATGTGGTTTTTCATGAAGACATATTTCCATTTCGGGAAAGTACCCCCTCATCCTCTATCTCAACTCCCAATCATTGCCCCTTTTTATGAGAAGAATATCTATGTATGGAACCTCCATATGTAATCATTGCACCAGAACAACCTGCACTGGTGACAGCAAATCCATCTCATCATGGAGCTTAATTACCCATTCTTTCATATGAGGAAAATCAGTCATCCAGTTCTCCGATCACTTCTTCACAACGGGAGTTACAGTGTTCTTCACAAGACTCCTTACCTATCATTACTGAAGAAGAAAGAGTGGGGGAGCCTTGGCATTCTGGTCGACATACACGACCACCCACCTGGACAAAGGATTACATATGCCCTACGCTAAATTCTCCAGGTACACAATATCCGGTATTTTCGTACGTTTCTTTTAGTCCGCTATCACCGGAACATATATGCTACATTAGTCGGATTTCTGAAGAACAAGAGCCGTCTTCCTATCATGAGGCGGCATGCGACCCCAAATGGCAGGATGCAATGGAAGCTAAGCTTAAAGCATTGACTAAAAACCACACATGGGACATTGTTCCTTTACCTCCACATCAAAGACCCATTGGTTGCAAATGAGTTTACAAGATAAAGTTCAAGGCAGATGGTTCCATCAAAAGATACAAGGCTCGGTTAGTTGCGAAGGGTTTTATGCAATGGGAAGGTTTTGATTACCATGAAACATTTTCCCCTGTAGCTAAAGAAGTTATTGCTCGTTCCTTTTTATCTATTGTAGCCTTTGTAATTGGCAACTACATCAGATGGATGTTCATAATGCCTTCCTACATGGGGACTTAGATGAAGAGATTTACATGGAACTTCCACCAAGTTTACGCAAACAAGGGGAGTCCCGTGTATGTCGTCTACGCAAATCTCTTTATGGACTTAAACAAGCTTCCAGACAGTGGTATGCCAAATTCACTACTGCACTTATTGGCGCAAGATTCTAGCACTCCAAGCATGACTTTGCCTTTTTTATTTGGACTGAAGGTACTTCATCAATTTATTGGTTGATATATGTTGACGACATTCTTATCATAAGAAACAATGAGTTGGCTATCACAAGGTTCAAAAAATATTTGCATTCTGCTTTTCATATCAAGGATTTGGGACCTCCCAAATATTTCCTAGGTAATGAAATAGCTCGCTCCGATAAGGGAATCAGCCTTAGTCAACGAAAGTTCATTTTGGAGATAGTTTCAGAAGCAGGATTATCAAGATGCAAACCGGCTGCCATACTGATTGAACAAAATGCGAAGCTAACGACGCATGAATATGATATGAGCTTGCCCTCACCACAGTTGATCCATTACTGGAGGATCCATTGAGATATCAACGTCTTGTTGGAAAACTAATCTACCTCACCATGACAAGACCCAATATTTGTTATGCAGTACAGATACTCAATCAGTTCATGCACAAGCTGAAGCAATCTCGTATGAATGCCACATTAAAGGTTGTGAAGTACTTGAAGAGATGTCCAAGACTTGGTATTTTCTTATCTCGTGATTGCGATATGAAGATAACAGCTTTTTGCGATACAGATTATGCCACTTGTCCAATGACGAGGAGATCAATTACTGGTTTTTGTATCAAACTAAGAAAGTCGCTCATCTCATGGAAGACAAAGAAGCAGTCGACTGTGTCACTGTCGTCAGCCAAATCAGAATATCGAGCCATGGCAAAGACTGTTTGTGAGATAGTGTGGATACGTGGGTTACTCTTCAACCTTGGAGTATGAATTGAGGGACCCAGTGAACTATTTTGTGATAATGATGCTGCACTCAAGTTAGCGGCAAATCCAGTTTTTCATGAGAGAACTAAACATATAGAAGTTGATTGTCATTTCACTCGAGACAAGATTCGAGAATGGATCATCACAGCAAGAGGAATTTGAACTGTAGAGCAACCTGCAGATATCTTTACCAAGCCATTATATCAAAGATAGCATACATACATTTTGAACAAGCTAGGTGTCCTTGACATATATAGGTCACTAGCTTAAGGGGGAGTGTCGAAAATATAATGGCAAATATCGATTCTATATTGACTATATTGCCAATTAATTGATTCGGTTAATCTATGATTGGATTGGTAAAGTGGGAATGTAATCGTAATATAATGTTGTATATTTTTTTTCTTGTCTTTCTCTTGTAACATATATAGAGCAGTGCTCCTGTACATGAATATACAGAAAAAATATAGATTACGATTTCTCCCAAAACACTTTTCAATTTTCATTTCTTCAATCTCTGTCATAAAACTAAAAGGTGGGGTTTCTTTTTTTTACTCAAAGCAGCGCTGAAATTTTATATGTATATGTATACACATCGGTTCAATTCGAGTGGCCTGGAGCATCGCATGGATCAGCTCCTCTCCCCAAAAGTCTCATGATCCACCTTCTTAATCCTAGCGCCGTGCGATTTGACTAATATTAAAGCAACAGGAGTTGATGGTTGGAATGTACGACGGAGGTAGGAGCCCACTTCGGTTCGCTTTCGTGATCGAGGCATGTTCCCCGCTTTGCAGAGCTTCGGGTTGCGGGTATCGTCTATTCTGAGCTCTCTTAGTTTACTGCTCCGTACCCTTGCATAGAGTAAACATACGTACATGATTCTCAAAAGAAAAAGAAAAAAAAAAAATTTGTTTCTTCTCTTTTCTTTAATTAACAAGTGATGTAGCATTTCAAGAATCGTTTACATGTCAAAAACATGAATGTAATTTCTCATATAATTGGTAATGACATTTGCCATTAGATATGACTTATCTTATTAAAAGTATATGTAAGCACTTACTATATTATCATACAATAGATGTGAAATCATGATAACATCATCTTATGATTCTTGGAAAAGTTATTCAAGGAATCATAAACTTATTGTATGGCAGTCAATTTAATTTTAAACATTTTAATTGTTTAAATTTAGTTATAAACCTTTAAATAATTTGCCAATTTATTCATTCCGACCAAATTAATCCTAAAGCTTTTAGCAGTCTAGTCAACCTAAGCTATCCTACGCAGTACAATAATGGCTAACACTAACGTAGATATTTTTTTAAAAATATAATTGTTTTAATTTTCTGAATTTTTTATTACTTTTCTTTAGTTTTCTTTATTGTTTTCTTTTTTCCCACTTTGGGCTATTGAGGTCACAGGCCAACCGTGCCTAAGCCTAGGGAGGGCTCAATGCCCTCACTTGTGGCTGGCGAGGCTTGCGATACCCTCCCCCAGAGCAAGGGCCATCAGCCCTCTCACGTATGGCCAATGAGAGTCGCCTAGCGACCTTTCTTGCCCAAAATTGAAAGAAAAAAAAAATCTAAAAAAAATTGTCTATGTCAACACTAGTTGACCTATATGCTTGTGTCACATAAAATGATCGGCATTCACGTCAGCAATTTTTGACCAAAATTGATCATCATGACTAATTTGCAAATTGCCAAAAGATTTAGGACTAAATTAGTAAATCATCAACATGTCTAAAACTCAATTGATATAAGATCATCACTAAACTAGCCACTGTATAAGATGTTTAGGACTTTTTGGACGATTATCCTTATAATAAATCTGAAATTCTTTCACGTACTTTTAAAGAAAATGACACACATACCCGTTTGTGCCCTGAACCATATAATTTTCATCTTGTATATTTCTAACAGGGGCACCAAAATAACCTGCTTATAGCCCCATTTTCGATTTTTAGAGTGCATTCTTTTCAGAAAAATGAATGATTTTATTTTTATCCTTTAGAAAGTTAGTAAATAGAAAATATTTTTATTATTGATAATAATTTATACCTAACTATTTTCATGGGTGACGAAAAAAAGTTTCATTCATTTATTTTTATAAGCGATATAAGCGATCATTTTGAGAAAAATATTTTCCAATTTACTCATTTTTTCACAAAAAGAACACACCCTTAGACTATTCTCTTTATTTTTCTTTTCCCCTTCAGCTTTCCTACAGTAAAGCTAGATAGGGGTAGTTCCGTTCGAGGAGAGAGTCGGCAAGAGACGTCAGATCCCCGCACTGGCATCTAAAGGAGGTTGTAGTTCATGGTTACTATGGCCGAGCTAGTGATCCTGAACCGGTTGCGTACTTCATCTACAATGCTGTCGCGCTTGAGAAATTACCGGTGAATCCTTGCAACGAGACAATACTCAGGGAGGACGAGGAAGAGGCAAAGGAAGCGAGAGGGCAGGGCCGAGCTACAGCTCGTGGGGGTGATACCTTCAAGCGCGCACCCGACGATCCTTCAGCAGAGCTGGCGTCCATGGCTCAGCCGTCTCCTAAAGGTCCAAGCGGGATGGTTTGTTCTTCGGAGCAGAGACTAGGCACGTCTTATTTTGATGATATACCAACCAGGAAACATGTCAAGCAGACAAATAAGACTACAGTGGCAAATAAGACTACAGTGGCGCAGGGATTCTCGCAAATACATCTGAAGCAAACTTTCTTTCTAAGCATATATTTCCCATTTGTGTTAACAGAATGGAATACAGGAAGCTTAGCTTGGGCAACCATAAAACCTCAGTATATACATAGATTAAATTAGGGAAAGACAAAGGTGCATGGGTGTCGGAAAAATTACTAAGCATATACAAAGAACCTGTCAGACCGCGAAACACAGCAAGTATGCTCGAAGTGCTATTGCAAAATTTCGGCATAAATGGGGAGCACAAAATGCCTGAAGTAGGCTCCGAGCCGAATTCACTTGAAAAACTCGATTCTGCCATATCTCAGTAGGCAGTTCAATTGGAATAAATTGCAGGCCTTGTGACGGTATTGCAAACATCTGCAATCTCGCCTAACAAGGTGGAGAAATCGATTTACAGCCCACAACTACCCTATAGCGGCTCAAGAGTCCCACTTTTGAGTCTTTCCATTCGGGCTTGAAGGCCAGACAGGGCCTTCTCGTCCATCGGACGAACTCCAGCCTGTCCAGCATCATCCATGCTCAAGTTATCTGTTGTGTTTGGGTTATGTCCGTATGATACATTGCCGTTTGTGTAGAACGGTGGCTTATTTCCAGAGTCGAGGTTACCAGAAGCTGCTGCTAATTGGATGCTCCTCATTCTCTCTCTAATTGCGTCCAATGTACCACCGCTCACTGCAGTTACCAGTTTGGCACACAGCAGAAGTGTTAAGAGACAAAAAAACATGAACAGGAAAAAGACGACAACTCTAACTAGCACGATTTACCTCCAGTGAGCAATCTTTCATTTCTTTGTTCTGCAAACAGGGCATCAGTATGAAGGCCTCTTGAACTCATGGCAGAGACAACCCTGTCATCCTCGCTATATAATGGCGGTAAACTAAAACTTGTGGGTTCAGGTTTCGCATTAATAGTTTTTACATCGGCTGTGGAATTTGTTTGAACAGGAGACAATGGTGCCAATTTGGGGGAAGAAAGATTTATGACAGCTGGGGGTGGGGTAGCCATTAGCAAAGTCGAAGGGGTCCTCCCAGCAGCGGCACTCTTCTCCATCTGAGCAATGGGAACCAATGTCAAAAACAGGTGGAAATTATAATCCAGGGAGTATGGCTAACAGAACCACGAACCTGTGCGAGACCATCTCGAATATAAGTTCGAAAGGCTTCACTAGCATTTTGAAGTTGAGCGAATATATCGACCTGGATTAAATAAGAGTAATACCATCAGAAGAGCGAAATGAAATTAAAAACAAACCAGCCTAGTATATGCAAACTTTCATGAGCAGTCTATAATGTCGCATATTTACCTGAGGATAAAGTTGAGTGATGCGATACAATTCATACAAGCCAATGGTGCATGTTTGCTTGTCACCAATTTTCTTAAATATGGCAGCAAGTTCTTGCTGCAAATGCACAATATTATTGGAAGTAAGGGGAAGTCACAAAAGAGGAGGAGAAGCAATGTGAAAAACCCAGACAAAAATAAAGAAAAAACATGCCGTGGCATCAGTGAGAACAAACTACAAAATTTGACAACAAACCCATCTGCTAACTAACCTTCAATTGGGCATCTGCAGAATGCGTAGCAGGAGTTGGATTGTTGGCAGTGGAATCACCCCAATGTGTTTGGCCAACAGGGCCAGATGGGGTTAGCATTCTAGCGGCAGCCAAAGTCTATTTCACACGAAACAGAATAATTAAAAAAAGCTGTTTCAACTTGACCAAAATGTGCGCTTGATTCATTAAGTAATACCTGAAGATTAAGATCAATATAGGCAAGAATGATTGGCTGGGGCTCCATATCTATAGGAACCATGGAAAGGTGACCCTTGATTGCAGTACCACGAAGCTTTACTAGTTCATGTAGGACAGTTTTAACCATACGCAATGGTTTATCGTCAGCCCCAGCTCTTTCCCGAGCAAAGAACATTACCGAGAGGAGGGGAGAAAATGTCAGTTCATGCAGACTGAAGGTATCTTTATAGTAATAAATCATTAAAAAATAATCACATGATTGGAATAAATAAAGTTGGTGAAAACCTTCGCCTGATTTCTTCCATTCCCAGTTCTTGTAAATAGACATGTATACTCTGAAGGATGCGGTCAAGATCAACATCATATATAGTACTCTGAAGGACCTGTGGAAGCAAAAAAGTCTTTGAGTTTTCAAGCACTCAGTAGCCAAATGGATTGCTAAACTATTGATACATTAACATTAAACAATGCCTTCATCTATCAATTTAAGTTTTTAAAACATTCAGCACTAATCCCACAGAAACTCACATGGATAAAGCTTTTAGTTGAAATAGCATTCGCCTAAAATACCCTAGTTCTACCTTCAAAGATTGAAAGGACAAAAAAATGCAACAATTAACATATTTAGGCGCCTTAAATGTCATAGATAGACAGAATTAGCTCTTGAGGAATACTACAGATCACCTTCGTAAGTTTAATTAAGCATTTGACAACCAACTCGGAGAATTTCTGGTTCCTGGTAGCAACTGTCTCGTTAACTGCTGGGGCAGGCCATCTTGAAGGATCCAATGGACGTAAGAGGTTAATAAGGACAACAAACGACGAAGTTCGATCTGCATTATCCTGGATATGCAAGGACAAGTCAAACCACTGAACAAGACACCACCAAGTAAAATATGAATTTGAATATTGTAAAAATTACCAGAATTTTAAGCATCAAGACATTCAGAGCTTTCAAAAGTTGGCTTCCATCATCCATACGTGGCACTCTTTCATCCAAAAGTCTAAGTAGAAGCTCAGTAATAAGGCGGTCAAGAGTACCCTCCTTGACAGCATGCGCAAGTTGTCTGTTTTGAAATGTCTGCAGCAAGGAAATTTGTCAGACAATTCTGCAATAAGCTCTTCCACATACACATAAGATATAAATGACTGTAGAAGGAACAAGGTTGTATTTAAGCTAAATGACACTGAAGCTGCTAAAAGTTAACTCACCTGCATGAGGGTATTCAAAACATACTTGCATGACCTTGACGAAGCTCCCGTTGAGCTGAAATCAAATGTCTTGGCAACCTAATAACAAGCAAAGAAATCAAGAAATATTTTGAGCCCGAAAAGACAAAAAAATGTCAAGCAAGTTCCAATAACAACTACAGCTAGGAACAGAGAAGAACAAGCAAAGACCTTAACAAGAACAAAAATAAAGCAGAGCACGAAAGTGTACACCCACAAATTGACACGGACAAGGATGGAGATGGACAAAGGGTGGGGTTGTTAAGCCCCTTAATTCACTGTCGTTTTTACCTTATCTGCCAAGGATAAAACAAGTCTATCCGAGACCTTCACAAGATCCTCCATACCACTGCCATCTGGATCATTAGTGGCTTGCTCCAGTTTGTGGCACACAACTTTCATTCCCTCAATAGACTGTTAAATATAATAAAGCACAAATAGGAAACTCTATTTCAGTAAAAGTAAGGCAATAATGTGCTCCCAAAAGCAATACAAAAGTGAGCAGGTAGAAGATAGTGCAGGTTGGGCATGGACAGAATTTAAATTTGTGCTTGCACAACTTAAATATGGATTGCTATGCACAAGGGTGAGCAAGAACTTTAAGAAATATGAAGAACTCAATTCTTGTTTGTGAAGATAATCCAATACATAGTAATAAAATGTCGAACATAACCTGTTCAGGAGAACCAAATGAAATTATATTCAGTGCTTCGTTCCAGTCTGTGGAGCTACTAGTATGTGACATCAAGTGCCTATCCACATTAACCTCAGAATGACCATAATTCTCCCTGAAATAAAATTAACCCAGCATATTGATGGAGAGTGAAGAAGAAAATTACAGATCAAAGTCAAAACATGAGCAGAATTGAAGGAAAGCCACCATACCTTGCAAATATAGGACCAGAAATAGACCGTGACACTTCTCCACTTTGCTCTGCCATATCAGACCTGAAATTACGAGATTAAAGAGGACTGATGATTCAATTGGTAGAAGCAGGCATCATACTTTAAAGCTGAAAATAATTTCAATGACATCAACTGTTTTGTTTTGACACAGCATCTAGAGGTTAAAACTCTCGCAAACCATCAAACCTACCCTCATTCCTCTTATCTTTCCAAAAAGTTGAGTACAGCTAGTTAAAGCACAGCTACTTCAACCTTTCTTAAAATGAAAGTAAAACTCAAATAAAAAAAAAATTTAGAAATTCAAAACAGAAAGGTTATTCAGAGTATGAAAAGCTAAGGCATGGGTAACGAAATCAGAAACACATATAACACGTCTAAATTGTGGCATCATAGGAATAGGTGCCCTTAGATGATAAGAAAACATCAATAATTTCATAAGTGCTGTATAGACAGCTTACATGGTGCATGGATAGCTTCACTACAGGGAATAAAACTGAGAATTAGGGGGTTGTCCAAAATGTGGCATGGAATGGGTAGGCTTCATTAGATAATACAATTGAGATGAGGCATGAACATTTGATTGTACTTAGAACCTGGACTATTAAGCTTTATGCATTGCCAAAAGACTCCATCACATAAAATTTAAGGGTTTATTCTAAAGCCTATGCCTGGAAGAACCAGCATTTTTTATATGCTAATAGTCGAGAGAAAGTAAAATTATTACTCCCAGTGTGAAACATTGAGAACATTGATTTTGATTTTTAATTTGCTAGGGTACCATTAAATGGGAAGAGTGTTCCAAATTATTGCTTGAGAAGTAGTGTAAAATCTCATTTCTTTGTTGTCTAATAGAACAAAGACTAATACCAACATTGAGTCAGTCAAGATCAAATCTGTTTATCAAAGTGCTTCTCCGATTGCTCAAGACATCTCTTTTCAACTGAGGAATAAAAGAAGATCATTTCGTTCTATATTTAGTAATATAGTGAAGGATATTTCATTAGTAATGAGAAAAGGGGTTGAGGGGATCCGTATATGTTGTTGAGGTCGATCAGAAGGTGCGGAAATAGCTAGAACTGAATGCAGAAAGTATGGAAAAACATCTTGTAATGTATTTAACCAGAAAATCGATTATGCTCCTGCGGAAGTATCTACTCGTTACGGAATCTTAGGTGTCAAAGTGTAGCTTCACTACAGGGAATAAAACTGAGAATTAGGGGGTTGTCCAAAATGTGGCATGGAATGGGTAGGCTTCATTAGATAATACAATTGAGATAAGGCATGAACATTTGATTGTACTTAGAACCTGGACTATTAAGCTTTATGCATTGCCAAAAGACTCCATCACATAAAATTTAAGGGTTTATTCTAAAGCCTATGCCTGGAAGAACCAGCATTTTTTATATGCCAATAGTTGAGAGAAAGTAAAATTATTACTCCCAGTGTGAAACATTGAGAACATTGATTTTGATTTTTAATTTGCCAGGGTACCATTAAATGGGAAGAGTGTTCCAAATTATTGCTTGAGAAGTAGTGTAAAATCTCATTTCTTTGTTGTCTAATAGAACAAAGACTAATACCAACGTTGAGTCGGTCAAGATCAAATCTGTTTATCAAAGTGCTTCTCCGATTGCTCAAGACATCTCTTTTCAACTGAGGAACAAAAGAAGATCATTTCGTTCTATATTTAGTAATATAGTGAAGGATATTCCATTAGTAATGAAAAAAGGGGTTGAGGGGATCCGTATATGTTGTTGAGGTCGATCAGAAGGTGCGGAAATAGCTAGAACTGAATGCAGAAAGTATGGAAAAACATCTCGTAATGTATTTAACCAGAAAATCGATTATGCTCCTGCGGAAGTATCTACTCGTTATGGAATCTTAGGTGTCAAAGTGTAGCTTCACTACAGGGAATAAAACTGAGAATTAGGGGGTTGTCCAAAATGTGGCATGGAATGGGTAGGCTTCATTAGATAATACAATTGAGATGAGGCATGAACATTTGATTGTACTTAGAACCTGGACTATTAAGCTTTATGCATTGCCAAAAGACTCCATAACATAAAATTTAAGGGTTTATTCTAAAGCCTATGCCTGGAAGAACCAGCATTTTTTATATGCTACTAGTCGAGAGAAAGTAAAATTATTACTCCCAGTGTGAAACATTGAGAACATTGATTTTGATTTTTAATTTGCTAGGGTACCATTAAATGGGAAGAGTGTTCCAAATTATTGCTTGAGAAGTAGTGTAAAATCTCAAAGGTGGCATAGTTTACTTTTATACTTTCTTCAGTACTGTTCTTTAAGTGCTTTATTATCGTGATGCTTCTTGTTTTCCCTATGGCCTATAATAAATTGATTTCACGAATAATATGTCCAGAACAACCTAAAAATTTGAAACTCTCTTCTTGCTTCTATTTTATTCAATTCAAAAGTAAGAATTTTCCAGTATTTTTGTCGTGCTCGCTTCTTCTCAAGCACATAAAACCATAAAAGTGAATATTATAATCTATCAGCTATCCCCAGTTAAAATTGAAGTAGAAAACAATCACGCATTAACATTTACTATTTTCAACCATTTTAGACAACAGGATGTGCCTGTGCATAAAACAAATAAAACTATGAGCTCTCTCTTTAATTTGTGCATAAGCATCCATTTCCATCTATTGTATGTGTATGGAAATGAGTAATATGGGTGTACACTAGCATGTGCTTTTTGGAGTACACAGGATGCAGAGCCAATTTTTTCCTTTAATGTGAAGTTTACCAAGGTAAGAACTTATTAGCCTACATAACCAGACTAATCACAAAAAGAAGTTGAGCAAGAAGAGACTGATGATAAGCTGACAAAAGATTAATCTCCAATATATGGAGAGAAGAGATTTCAAGCAGCAAACAAGGCAAATGCTATAGTGCCATAAAGAGCAAGAACATCAGAAACACACCCATTTTCCCTGACTGATCGCCTAGATGCTGCTCTAGCTTCACCAGGCCTACCCTCCTTCCTTTGGGCCATTTCTCGGGCCTAGTATTTTGAACAAGTATTAGTTTATGAAAATGTAAACTAAAGAAGGTAGAATTACATGTGTGAAATAGAGACAACCTTCCACTTAAATCTGTCATCTAACATGCTTTTCTGAGCATCAGTTAGCTTCCCAACAAATCTCCAAATGTCCTCACCTGAAAAAGTGCATGAATAAAATTACAGATCCATATATAAACAATCAACCATCAAGTTCAACCAGTTAAGGTGCGTGTGCACAAGAGACAGCATAAAAGTCAGTCACATGTAGCTACAGCTATGTCATTGCATACCAAGAATCTTATAACCCGTAGCAAGAGTATTCAGGGCAGCTTTCCTAATTTCACCATCACGTTCTGCCGTTAAGCTTGCAACAATTTGAAGGGACTTTAGCTGTCCAGTAATCTGTTGAAAAAGAAATGTTAGACTACAAAGTTATAAAAGAAAGACAATGACATTTAAGAATATACCTCGGCTGCATGATGGTCCATCAAAAATCCCACAAGGTCGGCACATTCTATCCGAGTTCGATTGTTTTTTGAACGTAACCCCTCCAGAATGTAAGGAAATGATTTTGTTGCAGAGTATATATGAACAATTTGCTTTGTAAGTTCCCGCATTTTTTCTCTCACTTGGGCAATATTATGCCCAGACTGCAGCAAAAAAGAGGCATAGATTATAAGTCTTACAACAGTTTCACGGTCTTCAATGTAGTTGCATTTGCATCCAAAATTGAAAATGCCAAGGCTTGTTTTAAAAACCTTCTCTATCAAGCATGGAAGAAATATTGCTGCTTCTGATTCAGTCAACAAGTAATCTTCATCCCTTAATCTGTTGAAAAGCTCAGGGAGAAATTCCAGCACCTACTCATCATGTTAAAATGTTAAGAGATAGAATGATGCTGCAAAATCACCAATTCTATGAACAAACCACATAAATCCATTTCACCAAGAAAGTTACCTTCAACAAGCACGTCGTATTTGACTCACAGAACCGTAGCACAGACCACTTCAGCAGTATATCTAAAACTTCAATTATTTCCTTAATAACAGATGGGAGAGCCTGAAGGGAAAGCAAACATTATCATAACGCAATGTCAAGATGCTCACACTTATTGCAACAAGAATACCCATTTAAATACCTTCTGCAGCATCTCAAGCCCATCCACTTGCTTTCTGAAATCAGAGCTTAAAAGTCGCCGGTGCAAATCCTCTCTAAAATATTTCATCATATCATTCTGCAATAAAGGTGTAGATCCCAAAGAAAAATTACAAAGAGAAGGACGGTGCCTCCAAATGTCCAGCCAAAACCCAACAACAGTTACCTCAAGATCTTGAATCTGCTCTATCCTCAGCTCTTCAAACTTGAACCTCCGAACAACCATCCTCTCTCGGTCCTCCTATAGGACAGTCAGTTTTTGAAATGCGGATAAGAGTGGCTCAGCTAAAGTTTTGTCTTTTTCATACAACCTATTGTAGAAGCATTAGTTCATACCTTAATTGAGTCTTTGACATTTATCAAAGCCTGTGACTGCAAAGCAATGTCTTGCACAGAAATCATCGAGTCTCCTCTTGAGCCCTTTGACACGGCAATCCTCTTTGCAAATGGGAAAATGAGAATCAAAATCCCCATCATTCCTCATACAATTTTATCCTTCCAATGTAAATTAGAAAGAACCAACACAGCCTTCGTGTAATAAACAAAAGGATCTCACTCCATCTCTAACCGTATTCTTTAGTCATTAATGAGAGTTTAACATACCGAAGATGCAGCCCGACTTCCAGGCTTTGATGCACCATGAGAAACAGCTCTTCCAACTTTAGAGCCACTTTTGGAAGGTAACCCTACCGGTATGGCTCTGGTTGATTCAAATGATTCTGCCAGCAATATTTCAGGTTCAAAACAGAACGCGAGCGAGTGTGTGTGTGAGAGAGAGAGAGAGATAGAGAGAGAGAGAGAGAGAGAGAGAGAGAGAGAGAGCACCTTGGAATGTTCCATGAGGCTTCAATCGTTCAAGTGCAACAGCCAAAGCTGCGCCTTGAATGTCTTTCAAATGTTTCATCACCTGAACACAGCAGTCACCATGATCACCACATACTAAAGAAGCCACACTTTTGCAATTTATTGCACATATACGTACCAATTCATGTCCACTGACTCTCAAAATTTCACCGAAGAATCCCTCTGCAGCTTTACGAACATCTGCCGACTTATCCTGAAAAGTTACAGCAGCAGTCCTTATCAATCTGAAGAAAAGGTTTGGGTCCAAAGAAGAGATATTATCGAAGCAGGTTATTTTGACATTACAGTCATAGCAGTAGCAGCTGGTTTCAGCAGATGCACAGCATCAGGGAAATCGCTTAAGTGAGAAACTTGCTTTCCCAACCAATCAAAAAGATCCTTGCGCCCTTCAGCCCCAAGCTTAGAATCCATTAGAGCGGCTGCAATGTACGGAACCTGTAGCAGAGGCCTCATCATGGTTCAGTGGAGCCATAAATAAAGCATAACCATATCCTACAGATACGCACACAAGCATGAACACACGTTTCACAGAGAGAGAGAGAGAGAGAGAGAGAGAGGGAGGGAGAGAGAGAGAGACCATCTTATCAAGATTAACAGCTGCAAGCCATGATTCCATTGCAGCCAAAGTACATTCCCTCATATGCTTTTTATTGTCACCCAAGCATTTCAAAACATCAGAAAGAATACCCTGCGAATAGAGAAAAGAACACTTCTGAGTATAATCAGCTTTCAACAGCACAGAGAAAAAGTACATACTGCCAACAGGAAGATAAGAACCTTGCTTGACTTCTCAACCGCTGGACCCATTGCAGATGCGACACCACCAATGGTTGTCAAAGTTGCCATGACTAAATTCTTATTGCTGTCATACAGGCGTCCTTTGAGGGCACCAAGCAACTCAACTGCATATCAAAGCAATTGTTAACGAATGAGATCATCTTGATACGCAAAAAAATATGAAAATCAACTTTTATCAAACTTGTCAAAACAAGAGTTGGAATCAGTGTTATTTAGAATCAACCATCTCATACCAGTTCCATTTGGTTGAATGCGCTTGTTGGCCTCCTCCAACATTTTGTTGACAGCTTCAATGGATTCAAGACGAACCTGGAGATCGAAAGTTGTATGCATTGATATGATCATTATTTTGCTTATTGCTGATTATCATGAAGAATATTCAAAAACCGGAAGTTAGAGATAGGATGAACAGCTTCATCACTAAAAGATGCCAAACCTTCCAATCTGAACTTTCCAAATTCTTCAGCAAGGAAGGGGTGATCTTCCCACTTATATCTTCACGTGGCAGGCCATCTACCCCACCCGAAGACACAGTCGACATGGAGTCAGAGGCCTTAACAGTTTTTCTCGCAACAGCGGCACTACCCTGCAGGATTTTCACATGTAGATACTTCCAGCAAGCACTCAAAAAGCAATATAAAATAGTCTTAAACATCAGTATGATATACCTCAAATGGATTCTTCTCAAACTCTGCATCAAGTGCACTGAGCAGGGCCGGTTTGACATCCGCAACAAAGGCTTTAATATCTAAAGAGGAATAAAGACCACATCCATGTAATTCACAAAGTGGAGCTATGCAAACAATTTAAGACGATAGTCTTTTGAGAAAGAAATTACCTGGACCAACAAATCTATGTAAAACGCCTATAAGCTTGATGGTAGCATTTCTAGTTGCTGCAGCACTAGATTGCAGTCCAGTATCTTTACAGAAATCAATCATATCCTGTATCCGTTGATATTTCCCAGATGTCATAAGTTTCATTATAACAATGAAGATAATATATATTAAAAAAAAAAAAACCTATAACTGCAAAACATATGTTAAAAAACAGTTAGAAATAACCTTCAGTTTCAAATGTGACACGCCAAAGTCTTCAACCGCACTGAACATCCACGAAATTCCTTCACTGAGGACCTTAGGATTTTTGTGCTCTTTCATAATTTTGTACATCTACAAGAACAAAGTACATATCTTCAGTCAACACAAGAGACGTAATCGACTGGGAAAAAAAATACATCGTTGTGTCTTTTTAGGTTCGAGTTATGCCAAATATTCCTCTTAAAAGAAAGAACTCACTCTCTCAAAAACAAATCCAGGGCCAACAGCTTCAGAAAAAGTAGTTAGGCACTTCATGGCATGAGCACGGGTTTTGATATCTGCTACACGTTCACTTGTACCTGATATTTAATTAAGTCAAAACAAGTCCACATATCAGGGGAATAGAAGAAAGTACCTCAAATTGGATACTCACCAAGGAGGCAAAGGACAACACACTTTTTGGGAAATTTAGCAGAAGTGGAAGCAATATATGTAATGACATCGAGAACCTGTTGCTGGACCTGCAATACTCACAATGAAACCCATATTAACAAAGTCAATCAATTCTGACAAGTAAACAAGTAGAAGAGAACTTCCAAAACCTGAACATTTTTCTCATTCCATCCAGGCACAGCACAGAGCAATCGAACCAAAATTTCTACTGACTGGTCCAAGTCCTGTATTTGCTCCACCTGTTGTTTGAATAAGCCAATTGCTGCAAGGATATCCAGAGCTAAACATTAAACAAGGGCAAACTCTTTTAGAAAAGAGTTAAAAGCTGCATGTTGAGAATTGATTCTATTTGAACAATGGGATCTGCCATTCTTCTACTTCCCAAAGAAACATGATGTTTAACCAATAGTAAACATTAATGCAAAAAAATAAAGTACTACGCTTTCAAAGTAGAATGGAAAGAACATTTGAACCATCATCCACTTTGAAGATGCACTGTCTAATTCTTCCACCAAAACAGGCATTTGTTAAGAAATCATAAACAAAAAGGTACGTAAAAATCAGACCCGCTCCAACATCCCATTTACCAGCTACAGATGCATCACAGGATGTTGACTTCCAACTAGAATATCTGACCAGAGTCCTATAAATCTCAGTATATCTAAGACACTTCAAAATCAAACAAAGGAAAACTGAATTTGCTTCTGAATCTGTCTTTCAACAGATCAAGGTGTACAAATTTTTATGGTTCAACTAACTACTGCTTGGTAAAGAAAGAAAGAAAGACAAGTTTAGGGCCTGTTTGGTATGAGAAAAATGGTCCAGTTCTCTGTTTTCATTTTCCGAAAAAAGAAAAAAGTACCAAAACGCCTTTGTTCATCAACTAAAAACTGTTTCTGAATGAAAATAAGGACAACTGTTTTCATTCTTTAACTACAAACCTAAAACATAAAAAAAGAAGATTAGTTTTCAAATTTTTCATCACCAAGGAAAAAGCAATTTCCTTATAAAATGAAAACACACTTCCCAGCATTAGTTATGTTAAATAACTTCTGTTCATGTTGAAAATTATATTTTCATGAATCAAACACTGTTTCAAGAAAACAGAATACTGAATACAACCAAATGGACCCTCAGCGAAACACAGAAAGTTACTGTTTGAAAAATATAGTTCCAATAGACAAAAAAGTTAAAACGATAATGTGACACAGACACCAACAGCAGGAAGGAGTTCAGTGAAAGCTTAGTTGACCTATTGCTCATTTGACAAATTGTTGTTAAGGGGAAATAAATTCCAAACCTTCAAGGCGTTCCTTCCACACAGCACTCTTCAATTGGGAAATAGTATCTGCTTGTATAACAGATCCTATTCGGCTTTCAATCTCTTCAAGACTCATCTCCGCAGGCTGTTGATTAACACAAACTTGTTCAATAATTCAAGACAAAGAAGCAATAAATTTTCAAAGGAGAGTCTTATCACCTCCACATCTTCAGGTACAACAGCTTTCAAAGGTTTAGCCTGTGCAGTTCCCTCTCCCTTCTTTCCGCCACCAGATTTGACAGTGCCTCCCTTTTTGCCCGGATTCTGACAAAACCAGAATATCATTTAGATGAAAATTATAAGTGGCAAAGCAGCCAAATTTAATAAACCAAATAGTCATGCTAACCGCAGCAGGAAGTGGCCTCTTTCCACTAAGCATGCTAGCAGCTGACCTTCTAACAAATGAACTGTCTGCAACCTGTGTAGATAATTATTAATCCCAGCATAAGCAAAACTACCAAAAAAAAAAGCCCTTTTTACATGACCCGAAAAATTAAATAACTCCCAAATCACATGGAATGTAACAAGACAAGCATGACTGAGATGGTAAAGAGAACATAACATGTTTCACAATGAAGCATAACCACTTCACCAAGTATTACCATAATCACTCCCACCAATTGAAAACAATTTAATAATGGCATAAGTAAGAGTGATTGAAACCACCTGTTGTCTATTGCCAATTGAAAGTATCCAGCTTACTTTTTCAGAGATTAACAGTGAAGTAGTTCATGATCCAGTCAGGTTTGAACTACGAAAGCGTTGGTCGACAAAAAACCATAAGAGATGAAATTTTGGCTATGCTAATTTATGGTACTTTTGCTTTTAAAGGCCACACCCCCCCCCCCAGGGGGCCCCACCCTTTCTTTTCCCTTCCCCTGTGGAGCCCCCAGAGGCCAAAAATGGAATACATAGGTCAGCCCTCAGAAATACAACAAAACAACAGGTGTCAAGGACACTCCACAGGCAAGGTCAAAAGCCTTAGGAGTTGGTAAAAACAGTTCAGCTATGGCTGCTGTTCAAATCTACCAGCAACCCATTTACTGACAATCTTTCCGAGTGCCAAAGCTTCGGTATACTGACTGCATATCCAGTGGCAGACAAACAGCACCAAGGAAGTCCAAAATTGAAAATGGAAGCACATCTAAAGCATTCAAATGGACTTCTGAATAAAAATGGCAGGAACTAAGCTAACCTCCACTGAGGAAGAGATCCCACCAGAAGCTTGGCCAGTAGCTGAGACATGATTAAAATTTTAGAATATACTCACTTGAAAGGTTTTTTTTTTTTTTGGTAAGGTACTCACTTGAAAGGTTTATTTTTAATAATCTGCAGAAGAAAGAATATTTCACATACCTGCCCCAGCGCCAGTTGGAACAGCGCCTCCAGAACTCCCAATCATTTCAGACAGTTTCTTTTTTCTCACATCATCAAGTTTTTCAAGCGACCTCTCCAAAGGCCTCATGCCAACCGACTGGAAAGGAAAGGAAATGTATCACCACCAGATGTGAACAATCAAAAGTTTAGAGCCCTTTTCATTTATTACTTACTTGGCTTAATCAGAGTATTTGATTCTATGATAAATTGGTATTCTATAACTTGAGAGCACCATATAGACCTACTCCTACTTCACATAATCAGATAGATACAAACTGTGAAGAGGAAAAGTTCCACTACTGGATCACATGTTTCAAACATTTTTGCTATGCAGTATCATTTAAAAGCATCAGATGATAATTCAAACTAGTCATATTTACTAGTCACTACATTTTGAAACTAAAAGACCATCCAGAAGCCACAATGAATGTGGACTTAAGACTACATGGACAACATAGATTACCTTAGCTATGGCTGCCAAAGCTGAAAAGGCGGCATCTCTGACCTCTGGCGTCCCATCATTGAGGCACTAAATGATAACAAGTAACTTTAAATTTCGGACAATTGCACACCAAATCCAGACGAGCAAAACATTTGATAAACTACATTAAGCAGAAAGGCAGCCATGACCATGATGTTCAAAGTAGTGAGAACTATCTCTCCATTGGGCCATATTTTGACAAAGATAACATTTTCTAAGAAAAGAACATTGTCTGAAGACTTTTCTAATCTTCTCATGAGATAAACCGAGCTTGAGTAGTAAATCAGGGAAACACAAACTCCCTGAAGGACTGAAGTAAATTTAAACAAGTATTTTAAGATTGTCATACTACAATATTTGAATGTCTTGAACTAACAAACCATGCTTCCAACTCAAATTCACTGACCTCCATACAAATCGGCACGTAATCCTTGTGCAACTTGAGAATAACTGCCTTGCTACTTGTTTCGATACAATATGTCACCCAGCTCAAAGTTAATGATCGCACAAGAGGAACTTTATTTTTAACCGCAGCTTTAACATCTGCAAAGGAACAATATGTCATAAACCCAGCAGCTACCAAGACGCCACATCTTAAGAGCATTACCCATCAGTAATATTACATTTTATTTACACTAAGGGGGTTATTGCACTTCACACCCTACATAAAACCTTGATATCCCCAACTTTCACTAAGAGACATAAATGGAGCTTATGTTGGATGTAAAGTGCAACAATACAACACATGCTTATTTGTCTGCCACAGATGATCAAGTACAAGTCTCTGATTTGAGAGGAAAAAAATGACTGATGTGAGCAAACTACTACACTGATTGCATTAAACGGAAGGGGAGAACACAATCCAGCACTTAGTTGTCCTCACTGATCCAGAATTTATGATAAATAATCAAATTTGAACCTGCCTTCAACAACATCCACCAGATTTAAGCACCCAGCCTTATGCATTGCCTGAAGAGTTTGAGTAAGTGCCTCAGTCATGGTTGGTTTTTTCTCCTTGAGTTTTTCCTGTTCAACAGGCAAATTGGTACCAAGCAAAAAAAAATGGTCTAAGTATCAAATTTACAGGACAAAGAACCAAAACCAAAAACTCTTTTGATAGATGAAGATAAACCTAGACACTTTTCTTGTTCTTATATAAAGAAAATGCCCTTAAAAAAAGGCTGTAGTTGTTACCAGTAAAACCGGAAGTAAGGAGCGGGAACTTCCTGAAAAATGGGATCTCAGTCCCCTAGCCAAGTTTCCGATAGCTTGGATGGCTTCTACTGCGACGGCTATGTTCACATCCGTAATAAGCTGAAAATTACAGATAGCAAAAGAGTTTTAACAGTTTCACACAACTAAAGAAAATATGAAGATCAAAAACAATGAGTATAGATATTGAGTCAACCACATCTGATTTTTGATTTTACAATGCCATTTTATTCCAGGACCAAACAATATGAATACGCTGATTCAGGCAGGGCATGCTATGTTCCATTTTTCAGCAATAGGAATGATCCCAAATAAATTATTGACCAGAGGAGCTCCCAGATACATATCACAAGCCAATGGATCAATTCACTATTAAATCTATCAACTTGACACCACTCACCCATTCTACCAACATAGAATTCATTATTTTTGCCCAACAGAGGATGCAGTTTGCATCATTCATAGTTCAATATAATATTTTAACCGCTCAATAAGTGTAAGCGACTTTCATAGTCTACTATTGATTAAACCAGTCTCCTAGGTGAATCAATAAGTTTTTCGTTTTCCATGGTGGAACAGCCGGTAAAGCTTCATACTTTCCACTCTAAAAGGCTGGGTGCAAATTCTTTTTGGTGGTGAAACACTTTGCCTTTTTCCTCATCAATTCTTCCAATTCCACATTCAGCTTAGTATAACCATTGATACAATTGACATAATATGATGAAGTCAATGACTTTCTTTGATGGCGTGTTTTTATCTGAGATCATGAAGCCAGAAGTCAAGAGACTGAAGGCACGTTGAACTCATTCTTTTCCCTTGTTCACCAGCACATGAAAGATCAAATGATTGGGATGATTGACTGCCAAATTATGTGTTTACTCTTTGCAAATGAAAGTTGATATAAGACCTAGAATTCAAAAATGAATAACAGTTCATTGAGACTTATTAAAAGGACCAGATGCCTGGAGCCTTCAATGACAAAGAAGCTTGTGGAATCAATGTCTTAGAATCTTGATTTCAAAACCCTTAATCCTATTGTAGATTACTTCCCTCCAAGGCACGACCATATTACTTCTTGTTACCCAAAATCATATCACTTGAAAGAGCTAAATCTTCTACAAAGCCAAACCAAACTCTGCATCATTGCAGGTACTATCATTCTTTGCAAAGCTCAAATCATGAGGAATATTGATCTACCATTATTACTATTGACTTGCAATAGATTAATTAGAGAGAGGAGGGCTGCTTAAAACAGAAAGTATTGCCATTCGTTCATGCAAAAAGCTGTGCACCCAACCCTTTCGGCCATGGGAATAAGGCCTGCTATGTTAAATAACAAGTCAAATGGTTAAGCACAATTTTCACCAAAAGGATACTCATGCATTCGCAGCTTTGTTAGCTACTTTCAGTCTCTCTCTTAATCCTGTATGTCAGAGCTCTTGTAACCATCAAAATTGATTTCACATATCCATGATTTCTAAATTAAGCTCCAAAATGACATGTCGGAGCTTTGAAGTGTTAAAAGGGTTTTTTCTTTTCTTTTTATGCTAAATGAGTAGACATGAGTAGTAAGAACAAAGAAGAAATGAAGATAACTATGGTCTCTGTAGGTTGTTCAAGGAAAGGACTACCATCATTAGGAACAATTCTCAATGATAAAAATATCTGGGTTTTGCTCTCATTATTACATACATAAGAAATGCAAGCGGAGCATGGCTGAACCGCTATTTATATGAACAAGTGCAGAAAATGATAATTCCTTTCATTCCCAAAGATTATCCAACAAGGCCTGCATCAACTTACAGAATTCTGACACGGTGTTTGGCTCGCAGATTAGACTAAAGCAGAAATAGAAGAGCTATTCAATGGGGTGTAGAATAAAGTGAAAATTTTAACAGAGTAGGTATAACATAGTTTGGTTCACAAGATGAAATAGCTATTCGGGAAAAATGGCTTGTTTGGTTCATCAGAAAAACTGAAGATATTCCTAGTCCCATGAAATTGGTGGGGGCCCCAGGAACCAGACAATGGAATAGTTGTTCTATCAAAAATAGACAGGGACTAGATATCTATTCCAAACCAAATGAGCATAGGCTGGAAATAGAGTATCGATTCCAGTGAACATATGAAATGCAAGTATGATGGCATTTTGACACCCAATGATAGGAAGAGAAGTCTCATCAAACTCTGTCGATTGGAACACTAGTACCAGATCCTTTCAGGATAAGAGTTGCAAAATTCCAAATAAACTCTCGTGCTAATAATTGGATGGCATGTTCAACAGGCTGAAACATTTCAGCAGGTCCAAGGGTAGAAAGTAAATTGCCCCTTTAACAAAGCTCAGTTCACAATATTTCTTGCAAAAGAAGCAAAATGTTCCATCTTTTCTAATCGAGTACTTCATGTCCCAAATTCAGATATCTAACCGTGTGATTGATAAAGTTTCAATTAACTACTTGCAAATTCAATGTCAGATAATTGCAGTGAAGCAAAAAATAATTGCATACCTTCTTCAGTGTACGGCTTATCTCTGTGAAGTCACCAGCAGCAATTTTTTTGGTTGAAGCCAGCTTGGTTAGCTCTGCGACTGCCTCTTTCCTCTCTGACCATTTGGTAGCTTTCTGAGGCGTCAATAGAAAAACTTATGTGACAAACAAATATCTGACATTATGCAGCAAGCATACACGTGATGACAAAGAAAGCTAAGGGATTTCCCTGAAAAATGCATTCTAGAGGGCTACTAACCACTCCCTCCCAGAAACCTGACTTCTCCAAAGGAGTCAGAATGTCAACCGGATCAACAAGCTCGTATTCATCTATTTCCTGAGGGGCTGATCCAATAATACCAGAAAAAAGTAGTAAGTAAAACTTCATAGCATCAACAGTCCATCCTCTACTGCAACTTAAACGATTCTTTCATACAAGAAAATAAGAAAATGGCACCCCAAAAAAAAAAAAAAAAAAAAAAAACACCCTAATCACCAAAAGATTCAATTGTGAGGTGGCAAGACATACCATCAGCCACAGCTTCTTCAGAAGGACCGGGACCCACAACATCAGATGCAATTTCCTGTTCTGGCTCTTTGTCTTGTTCAGATCTGACAAGGCAAGGCAAAGGCCAAAAGATTTTATTGCCGCTATAGCTACACTACATTTAAGTGAGCAGATTAAGCTACCCTAGCAGAGACAGGCATCGGATCTTAATTGCCAGAAAGCAAATCAAGCAAAAACAAGGCAACATACCTGACTATGCAGCGTCAATCAAGATAAACGAAGAAACAAAAGTTAGTCTGCTCTCTCTTAATCAAGATGTAACATTGTCAGCTCTAACTTAATTTATGTAACATTCGTACAGAAAGAACATGCATTTACCTCATTATCCCCAGATACACATCTAATGTAATAAACTTTCAGCCATCAAAAGCTTACATTCATCATCTTATCAGTTGTATTTTTTAATAGGGTAAATCATACATCAACTGTGCTAATCACAATGAAACACAGCCTTATCAAGAAAAAAAACGATGCTAAGCAAATATTCATAAAGAAGCAACTTTGAAAGAAAAAAATGCTGAGCAAACATGATTTACCTAATTTTTCGTGTTGGTTTTGCTGTCCCCGAAACATTTACCAGCTCAGCCTCCAATTCTTTTTTCTACAGTTAATCAGAGAAAAAGTTAACCTTGTTTGCAAGAATGGAAAGGAATTTGATAAAAGGTGTAACATAGAGCTATTTTACCATCGTATCTCGCATTTTCTCAAATAATATGGATTTAACAGGGTCTTTCCCAATCCAACGACAAAGCTCAAGGGTCAGTCCTTTGGATGATGCCCGAACATTCTGATCTTGGTGGTCAAACAGTTCAGGAAGCATCTTTAATATCCTTTTCGGCGGTACAATTTTTGCCCCAAATTCACTGATCAAAATATCATGTCTGATAAGGAAAAAAGGGCAAAGGAAAATCACATGGATGCCTTCACCAAAGCAATTCATCACAATACCTTAATGCCTGAAACATAACATCAATTGCAGGGACAACAGCCTTCGCAACTTTGTTCTTGATTGCTTTCTCCATAGTATCCTGTCATTAGACGACCTTGTAAATGTCTGAGGACTGGCTAAAAAAGCAATGGGATGATGATCTCATCTAGGAGCACCAAACAAATAAATTGGTGACAGCCATAAATAGTGTACTAATAACACAATCGACATTGACAACCTATACTGAAAAAATTTTATGTGACCAAAGAGAGAAGATTTAAAGATTTAAATGCAACTAACAATACAAGCTCTTGCATTTACCGGACAACCCAAAGCCTGATGAGGGACAGCCAGTGTAGAATTGAACCTAGCTTAAACCATTCCCAACAAAATAACTTCACGCATGGATCATTCTAACAATGACATTTTACACTAAGAAACCTGGTATCAGCTAGAGCCTAACAGAATTTCAAAATAAATTTCAAGGAGACATAATTACCATGTACTTAAACCCACATGCTCGTAATTAGTAAAAAAGTAAGGGAAATGGCTCATTCCCTTCACACAATCAGCTAAAAAATAGAAGAAAAGGTCATATGGCCCTCTTCAGCTACAAATCATCAAAGTGACTGATGCCATTAGCACACTGATTATTCTCATACAATACTTAGTAAAACCACAATCATTAAAGAGCATAAAAAGTTATTAAAGGATGCACCACATGCGTATATATCTCAAGTAGAAAGTACCAGAAAAACTTCCACTGCCTCCAATTCCACCCATAGCATAAATGCTGCCTGAGCCTTTTCCACTGTCTTCGGTCTTCCAGTCAAGCATTTTGCAATAATTGCATCACATACTTCCTTCGCATACCTAAAGGCATGGGTCAAATAATCAGAATCAACAACAAGAGAAAAATAACGAATCCATAAAATTTAGTTAAACCTAAAAGTTGCACAATAGCATACCTTCCAGCATCAGCATCTGCAGCTCGCAAAAATGCAATTAAAGCATCTAGCGCTTTCTCTTGGACAGGTGCATTAGAATCTGCAACAGTTTTCCTGAAAAGTGGCCCTAAAACAAAAGGAAAGATAAAGAGTAAACATTTGCATACCACAAATTCTACACAAATCAGCTTTAATTGAATTACTCTATAACACTTCCGCCTATTAAGCTCTAGGAGTCTGTTTCTCATCTATCTACTTGGCAGTTGTTTTGAATGCCTTACAAGGACACTATCAGATACATTCATATAAAGTAGGGTTTAAGGCAACAAGCTGTGAAACTAGTATAAGAGCTAATGAGCTGTACACACACACACAAACACGCAATCCAATGAATTCCTTCCACTTTCCCACACTCATCATTCATTAATTCACCGAAATCTCTAGCCAATGTGTATCCTGTTAACTCAAGCACGATGAACCAATGTACAAGTATACCTCTTTCATTTGGTTTGAGGTTATCGTGTCAACCGTATAGTAGAAGACCCTAGTTTTCTTGCATCAATTAACAAGTTCTAAATTCAAATTTTTTATACTTGATAATAACATAGTCATATTCATTATTGATTAGTTGACCACAGTACTCATTGCTCAGACTTGATATCAAATATCAGAGATGTTGGCGCTTCTATGCAATTTTTGGTTCTCTTAACATTAGGGCCTCTAGATTGCATAGAGAAATACCAAAATGCTCCCATTCAATAGTCTCATAGTTATGAATTGTGAATTTTGCCCTTTGGGTTGAAACCAATTGGAATAAATTGGGCTTATATAATGCATGTTCAGCAATAGGTATGAATTTGCTTTTCTTTAGACAGCCTCTCTAGAAAATCAGGGTTGATGCTACATAACTCCTCCCCCAGACCCTCGCAGTGTGGGAAGCTTTGTGCACCCAACGCCCTTTAGGTATAAAACATGTTCATTGTTATTGGTCAATAGAGAGCTTTCCCAAGTATATTGGAGAAATGCTAGTGATTTGGCCCAAGGACCTATTCTGTTTACAAACTGATCTCAATTTAACTGCCATAGACATTTGAACTTGAGACTATTGAGCCGTCTTTTAAGAGTTCAAGAAATGCAATAGCTCGATTTGAGCTTCACCTCCAAGTTATTGAATCAAGTAATGTTTAGTTCAAGTGATTGACTAACAATGATCCGTTATCCATCACATAAATCAGCCTTCTCCATATTCATCTGAGCATTTCAACACCTCGATCCCTATTTCATGGATAGAATCTTAGCAAACACAAGAATTAACCCCGCCCTGGTCCTATTGAATTTGCTTGCCAGTGCCACCATATACTACACTCCTGCCCATGCTGCTTTTAAGGAAGCATTTTGTTCAACTTCAATCCCGTCCTACTTTAAAATATAAGGTAGAGAAACTGCAAATGCAATTTAAAGCAAGATGACACATACTGATTCATAGGAAGCTCACTTTCACTATAGCATCACCAAAAAATATTGAATTTAATCGGTAACCTAAAGTTAGCCCTACTGCAAAACCTACATTCCAACATAATGGAATTATGAAAAGCCAAAGAAAGTTGATTAAATCGCAATCCTCTAAAGCATAACACATCTCAATAAAACATCCACGCCACAGAAAATATCAGAGATTCTCAAATGAAGAAAAGATTCTGCTGGAAAACAGATACATAAAGGTCTGTATTGTGTTCCCCAGCAGAACACCTCCACTTCCAACACTCAACTTTACTACTAGATTTTGGAATTGGCAGGCAACTATTGTAGTCGGCACAGGCGATACCATCACCGAATTTCAAAGGGTCAGATAAACCATCAGGCAGGTCAATTTCCAGAAGCATCGCCTAAACAACAAGGCTCTCTAGGCTTCGGCGATTCATAGGCATTCAAACTTCCACAAATCCAATTAATTACGCCACGAGAGGACAATGCTCGAGCAATTCCTCGAGGCGAGAGCAGCATTGCCAATTAGCCGCATGCATTCACAACCAACACGCGAACAAACCGCACCCCTACACACCCCCACGCGCGAATTCAAACCAAAAAAACCGAACCCCAAAAATCGAGCATTCCGCATCGCTCAGCTCATCCGCCACACGAAACCGCCACATTTCACCCGCGCGAGCCCCCGCCGCACCAGACGGAACCACGACCGACGGCCGGATCACCGCCCGCGAGACCAGATCTAACGGCCCGAGTGGCGACCCGCACGCGCCGACGATGGGAGGGAGCGAGGGAGGGGGGAAACCAACGGACTCACCGAATTCGCGGAGGCGGGGGTCCTTGGGATCGGCGATGGAGTTGCAGAGGGCGGCGAGGTCGAGGTTGGCCTCGTTCCGGACCTTCCAGTTCTTGTGGAGCAGCCGATCTTCCCACGGCAGCTTCTTCGCCTCCTTCAGCAGCTTCTCCTCCTCCGACATTGCCGCCTCCTCCGAACGGCCGCGATTCGCAGCCCTAGCCGATCGGCCGCTCCCCCGCCCGGAGCTCGAAGAATCGGTCGATTCGAAGAGATAGAGAGAGAGGGAGAGGGAGAGGGAGAGGGAGGTAGAGAGAGAAAGAGGGAGGGCTAGAGAGAGAGAGGGGGAGGGAGGGAGGATCTCTCAGTGAATTTTTCACTGGTCGTCACGGCAGAGAGCCGGCGATGGAGAGAGAGAGAGAGAGAGAGAGAGAGAGATGACAAAGCGATGGTTTATCTTTCAAAAAATGGGGGAGGGAGAGAGGGAGAAAGGAGGGCTGGTTTTTTTTGGGGGGTGTTGTGTATTTTTTGAGTCGTACGTTTTCAATTTCAATCGAGTGCGGCTGTTTTTCGCCCATCTGACGTGCGCTCGTCTCACGCGCTGCACCGGGCCGGTGGTTTGTTCACTCGCCCCATAGGGGTGGGGGGAAAAGACCACGTCGCCACACCCCCCCCCGGGCGGGCCCCGGCCCCGGCCCTGGCCCCGGCCCTTTCGAATTCCCTAGCGTGTTCGCCTTCCTCGCTCGAGGCGAGAGGTGTGTCGAAGGTATTGAACCGGCGACCGGCCGACACCGTGAGAATAGACATTTTCTGTTTTATATGCTGTTGATACGAAGCTCATCTCATAATTGGTGAAATCTCATTAAAAGCTTGATTGTAAGATTGTTGGTCGAAATAAAAGGGAGACTAGGCCTGTGAGTAGTAGCATCTCGCAAAGGTAACTTTTGATGCTTCGATTTGGTATTGTGTTATGTTGTGGTGTGAAGCGGCTTTGGTTGCTATGATTGTGTCACATGCAATGCCAATGTGTTCGTGTTTAGGTTTAATGGGAAATTACATTGCAACTCCTACTATACCTTATGAATCAAGTACTGTCAAACCATAAACGTTTCAATGGGTTCAATTACATTCTAAATCTCTTGATTGAAAAATACAAGCGAGTTGTAAATCTTGTAATTGGTTCAATTGAGCTTTAAATCTTTTTACTAAAGAAAAGATGCAATTGAATTATGAGTTCTAACGAAAGGGCAATTTAAGGATTGTAATGTAGGGACTTTTGAATGCTATTTGAGCTACATTTAAGTACTGTTCATCGGAACAAAATTGATTGCGGTTTTTGAAAAAAGTTGACAACCTAATTGAATCAATTGAAAAATTTAAGACTCAATTGCATTCTCTACACAAAGATTAAGAATTCTTGATGCCGTTTACACTAACTTTTAATGATTCAATTTGATATCTGACCATGCGATAATGGAAATATGGCTCACGTATGTTCATGTTTCCATCGGTTAATACAATATTCAACGAAGCAAGTAAATTAATTTTTTTCCTTTAAATGGAAATGAAAATTAAGCTTTTCTTTTCATCTTGGAATTTAAATTAAATAAAAACTATCAAAATCAAAATCAATCAATCAACTTAGCTTCCCCCTATCTCTACTTCTATGAACCCGACACCATTGAAGCTTCCAAGACCTTCTTAAGAGCAAAAGTAGTTCATTTCAACATCAACGAATCAAACATACATTGAATGCAATGAAATTCACAGTGCATTTCATTTTCAAGACTCCAACAACCTAGTAGGACAATGCAAGCTCTACAAAAAAAAATATATATATATATATATAATAATTAAATTAAATTAAATTAAACCCAAACGACGTGACAAATCCCACGACATGTCTACAGTTACCTCAATCATCAAACAGTAGAAGACAGTACAAGACTAAGGACAACATCCCTACCTCTTCACCAAAACAAAGCTGCTCAAAGGACATCCAGCATCCATTCTAGATGGCCTCTCACCATCAAAAGGTAGGTTAATTACCAAAAAAAAAAAAAAAAATAAAGGGCTACTTATGCTTCCCGTTTCGAACATATACTAAATGAGTTGCCTTTGTTAGCTAGAAATCTTAGAATGGTACAATAACTCCTATCTTCATATTATGCTCTACACTCGCCTCCATGACGATCTTAGGCATAAAGAGTCCGAGACCAGTGGGCCTAATGTCCTGAAGGATTAAAGTTGGATGCTAAAAGTCCGTCCTAATTGGGTGAGGCACTGTTAGGGGAGTAAATACCTACAGTAGCTTTGGTCTTGTTCCGGCCGGGCATAACCCCTCTATCAACAATAGATTCGAATCGACACTTCGGGCATGTTTGTTTATTTAAAAAAGAATTTCTAAAAAATAATTACTTATGTCGCATGTAAAAAATGAGTAAAAATCCATCGATGGACAACTGAGTTGGTTCGGCTTTTGGGCTCTTTCATTGCAGAGGTCTCAAGGTCGAAACTCCGCAGCTGCTAACACGTCTTAAGTGGGGGACTATGGTGGTAGAGTCCCGTACTAATCTCCCCTAAGGTATAGGAGCCCAGCCCTTCGGTGCCGTCCGGGCACTGAAGGCCCATGGTGGAGTCATCAGCTATAAAAAAAATAATAATAAAAATAATAAAAATAAATGAGTAAAAGGATTTCCATTGCACAAAAATGCGTAGGCTTAAGTTGTTGTCAATAACGAAAACATTTTTTTATTGATTAATTATTTCAAACAATGCAAAAGGTTATTTTTAGGAAAATTTTCCAAATTATCTTTTTTTGGCGAAACAAATGAAAACTTACTTTGCCAAGCCTAAGCAACCGGTCAATCTCCAATTGCCAGCCACCCACGTTTTTCATCCCCGAGCAAAGATGCGAAACTTCTTGCCAAACTTGAGGAGGAATTCGGGATTCGAAACTTTGAGATGTCTCCTCTCTGCCCCCACCTCGTGCTTTAAGGCACATATTTTGATGACCACAAAACCACTCTTGCCCTTGATGACGTTCATTCAGTGTTTCGACTTCAAGATGCAGCATCAACATTCCTATATGTCAGCATCGTGAATCTGGATCCGATAATTCGAGACATAGAAAAAAAAAATACCCAATCGAGTTATAAATTTATTATACAAATATCAATTCGGTCATAAACTTACCAATTTTGTCAATTCGGTTCTAAATATTTGTGTGAAATTCTAATGTAGTCTTTCTGGCCAATTGTCGCTAGAAATCACCGACACGGCAGTCTGGTCATCCTCGATCATCCTAAGTGGCATACCGTCACGTCAATAATTCCCGTCGAATATTAGGTTAAAGGATTGCATTGAAATTTCTCGCGAAAATTTAGCACTAAATTGATAAAATTTGAAGATTCATGGTTGAATTGGCATTTACACAATAAATTTAGGACCACATGAATGATTCCACTCGTGAAAATCAAATCAAAAAAGTTTGTGTCGTTGACTTTGATGGACGAACTGAAGACCCAGCAATAGGGGAGCTCTTTAACCGAGTGGTAAAAGGTTTCTTGCAGCCGTTTAAGAAAGAATGCCGTTGATTAGGAAGATGACCGTTTGGTGATGGAAGTACTCCCGAAAGAATCGTGCAGCAGTTCTATGGGGATTTGGGAATCCTACGAAGACCGTGCACATCGGTCCCAGTCGATTCTAGAGTTGGAAATAATGAAAGCAACTTGCTACGAGGTCATTTCCTAAACAACTTTCGAATGGACAATCTATATGACATCGACCATTCGACTCAAGGGAAATTTTAGAGATTCGCTAATGAACATTTAGAAGCTTCGATGCTCATTTTGTGCTCGGGGAATTGATCTTGGTTTAGAACTTACGATTGTGTCGAGAATCGTCGCCCTGAAATTGCATCTTCAAGGTAAGGGGAAAGAATTTCTCTTGAAAACACAAACAGGAGAGTCGAGTGAGAGAGGTGCCTAGCTTTACTAGGGTTATACTAATGTGGCACGATTTGCTGCCGTGGTAGAAAGAAGCCTTTGTAGCTCGTGATCTACTCGGTCTAGTAGGGGAGTTTACCTCTATACGTAATTGACTTTGATTCTCCTATCCATTACTCAATTTTTCATGATTGACTCGTGTTATGGCATCGTTCGTCGATTGCATAGCACTATGGTTTCTTATTTTCGTTTTAGACTCATTTGCCATATAAGCACGGATAATTTTAAATCCTCTAATTGCGTTTTTAACTCATTCTCTAATTGGCAAAAAATTTATGCACGATTTATAGGAATTCTTTTGATTATAGTTACACCAACGAGTTCAAATCACAACGATTGTAATTTGTGTGGTGAGGAGGTTGGAAATGAAACCATTGATTGTCAATCTTAGATGTTGAATATTGAGTGACTTCAAAGAAAAGTCACTTCAGTTATTACTAATAAAGCCACCGATACCAATTGTAATGACTTGTACACATCTATATTCATATAAAAGATAGCCAAATTTAAGTCTTCTATGGAATGGAAATGCAATTTTTTTTTTTAATTTAAAATCTCAGATATTTATGACGTGAGGATTAATATTGCTGTAAAAACAAATTACAATGACTAAATTTGAATATTCCAAACAACAAAGAAACTAAAAATGTAACTTTCTCAGTAATTTCCTGAAAATGTTAGGTGGAAATTTGTTTAAGGACCTAAATTGTGGCGGAAGAATAGTACAAGAACCAAAATCATAGCCAAACAAAGTATTAGGAACACAGTTAAATTCCCCTAGAACTATATCTATCAAAAGTGTAATCCCCCCTAAATCTAATATATTGTATCATATTGAAAGTGACTTTTGAACAATAAGCGCATTTAATTTTAATAAAGGAAGTTTTTTCTTTTTCTAATAATACAAGAATATTCTCTAGAAAAATTGAAAGTTTAACGGACTCTTGAACGATTTGTAGTAAAAATGACCAATGAGAATCAGAAGATATCTTTAGAAAAATTAGGAGAAAAAAGTTTAAAATCTTAACACAGTATCAAATATCACATCTATTTAATATTATCTTCAGTCATAAGTCATAAAATCAATTATACTAGAATGAGAAAGTATATATATATAATTCATGTAATTTGACTCTATTATGCGATTACCAAAAAAAATCTACTCACGTATTTATAGAATAATGGGGAAAAAGGTTGATCTTGTTACGTGCGGTATAATATACCATATAGGGTAAAATTATTTCGATGTTGTTTCATAGATGCAGTAAAATAAATTCTAGAGCGGATGTTAATAGAATTAGTTCACGATAATTCAACTTTTGTAAAATATGATGTATGAAATGCTTGGTTTGAGTATAGTGAATTTATATATAAAGTAAATAATCCCATTAAATTATCTCACAAAGGAATTTTTAAGTGATTTTTTTTTTTTACAATTTTATGATTATTGTCATTGCTCATATAAATTGGGTGAGCAAGAGTTGATGAGCAGTTTTTTTTTTTGGTAGAAAGGGTAATAAATATATTGAGGATAAGTAAATGTACAGAAAATCCCGACATCAAAACTTATACTCAAGAAGAAAAACAACCTAAGCGGAAGGATAATGGGACTTAAAAGGAACAACCGTGGCTAAAACAAGGCCGCACAACCAACAAAACGAGCACGGCAAACAGAAAGCCGGTAACATAGCAAGGGCGGCAAAAAGCCACACCAGATAAACTAGCAAAAAACAACCCCCAACCAAGTAGAAAGGTTGGGGAAACTAACACCAAACGTGACAGAGCAGAGACTGCAACCACCACGCCCGAAAATCAACCAGCCGGCAGGAGGTCCCTAGAAGAGAAAACGATGGGGTCGATATCCCTAGAACGTTGTAGCCTCCTATTCCTAATGGAATCTTCCACACCCCTGAAGGAAAGGGCCTTATCTTTCACGGCACTAATTAGATGCTTTTTCATGGCCAAAACAGAAATCGGCTCTTCCCCGAATAGGATGTTGTTCATGTTCTTCCAAATGATGTGGCAAGCAGTTTTAATAAACATAAATTCTCTAAAAAAATATACTAATACAAAATAAAGGTCTAGTGGCAGTACACGTGACCCAATATATTTCTGTTTAAATAGGGCTAGTTAGGTAGATAAAGACATAAGTTTGTGGATGGGAATTGATAGATTTGGGTT
Source organism: Eucalyptus cloeziana (assembly GCA_014182715.1). Taxonomy (NCBI): domain Eukaryota; kingdom Viridiplantae; phylum Streptophyta; class Magnoliopsida; order Myrtales; family Myrtaceae; genus Eucalyptus; species Eucalyptus cloeziana. Next base: position 11,697,015 of record CM024637.1, read on the forward strand.
CGACAAAGAGTTCACCGAGGGCATTAATGAGATTAGCAAAATCTTTCAATAATGCTCACTATTCTTGGCTTGGTGAGAAACTAACAAAATCGATTATTTTATTTTTAATTATTATTAGACAACTTTTATTCTCGTCTTCAACATTTTAAGAATTCAGCACATAATCTTTAGGACTCATTTTTCAGTTTTATCAAACGAACCCTTAGTAAAAGAAAATAATTTTGAAAATTTAAGCTAAGTTGAGTTCAAACGTGAACACTAGGCTTAATTACTTGACAGTAAAGTCCATCATAAGGTTTTACTAATCATCAGACTTTTTTTTTTTTTTGATACCCAGGGAACCCCGCATAGTCGGTAACCGGCGGGTAAACCTTGAGGTGACGCTAGCGGATGACCCACCACCCCGGCGCCACACTTAAGACACCAAATGCCTACACTAGATTTTGAAACCCCCACCTTTGGGAAATGATAAATGGAGTTCTTATCCGACGGCCGTGGTATCGTCAGACTTTTTCATTGAGGTCAATAGGGTTGGATCTAAAAGTCAAGTCTAAACTTTTGTCCAAATCCATGCCATCATGAAATTTCTATACACAATTAAGTCGGGCTTTCTCATTAAATGCTATTGTCTAAAGACCCTAAACCCATCAAAAAAGTCTTTCGGCCTTTCTCTCTCGAGCTAGACTTGCCCCGTTCGTAGCCTACCGACTCGTGGTTAAGTATACTCTCTCATGCCATATTGAGAAGAAAAACATTCCACACATAGGTTACATGATGAATTATATTGTTCTTAAGGAAAATTATCAAAAAATTTTAAATATATTGTATGGATATCAACTTAATAATATATTTTTAACTTAATCAATTTAGTTTTAAATCTTTTAACGATTTTTCTTTTTAGCCATTTTGATTGGAAATTACTAACGTGAACGTTAACTGTCTTATATAGCACAATTAATTGACGGTGACTTGGACAAAAATGAAAAATTATACTTTTTAAGAAATTGTAAACTATCATTTTACTTTTTAAAAAATTGTAAAATAGTATATATTAATGTACGACCGTGTTATATCAAATAATCAACATTTATACCAGCGATTTTTTATTAAAATTGACTGAAATGATTATATTGACAAAGTGTTAAAAGATTTAATATTAAATTGATTAAAATTAAAAAATTTAGAACTAAATTGACGTGATCATTATTCTTATGACATGCATCTCAAATAGATTCTGCATAAGCTTCGCTCATTCGTGCCAGTGTCACGCAATGCATCCGATGCTCGAAATTCCTTTTTCCACGTCGGGCTTGGGGCGGCTTGACTCTAAGCGCGTGGAAACCAAACGAGGGGCAGAGGCGCGTGGGTGGGCCCGGCCTTGGTGGGAATTATGGTTGAGCAGTGTGCGTTTCGCGGTGGGGCCCAGGAACGAGAGCGTAGGAGGAGCGGAAGGGAGAGGCTCGATACTTGCAAAATAGAATAAAATGGGAAACAATCCCCTGCTCCCACGCCTAGCGAAGACCTCCTTCCGAAGCTTCGAATCCAGCCGTCGGATCGGCAGAATCGACGGCCGAGATCTCGGGAGGGGGACCCGGGCTCCTTCGTTAACCTTGCTTTGCCGGCAGGCTTTCGTTTTCTTTTCTTTCTTTTTTTTTTTGGTGAAGAGCGGCGTTACTTTTTTTTTCTGCTGTTAAAAAATCGACGGACGTCACGCTTAACCAAAGGAGTCTCCGACCATCGTACCGAGTCCGAAGACGCTCGTCGCATCGGGCAGCGAGCGCCACGTGTGATTTTGATCGGGCTCTGTCCTATGTCCGTCTGTTACGCCATCATAACTGTTGCATCGTATGGAGGAACTTTACATTTTTTTTTTTTTTGAAAATTGAAGATACGTATTTGCATTCTTAAATTGAACAATACCATCCATCTATTTACAACGTTGCCGTAATACTTTTTAGACACAAGATCGCTTCTCTCACACCCATTATCTGATTTTCCCTATTTATTTGTGCAAACATCAATTATATATATATATATATATATATATATATATATATATTACACAATCTCACTTATTCCTTTCAATTTTCTACCCGAACTACAATTTTGTTTGAGCTTGAAATCGACCATGGTTTCTTTTTCTTCCTCCTTTCACCCCGACAATATCATCTACCCATCATGCAATTTCTCACAAAACAACAAAATCTGTCCTTCCATGAGATACAACCCATCTTCCTTTTGTCCTCGAAGGAATGCTAAATCCAAGCTCATAGCATCATCCGCATCGATGTCAGAGGACGATCGAATTTATTCTTCTCTATTTCTTTTGCAAACATCGATTGTATATATCACTCACTACCATTTAGAAAAAGGCATTACACATTACGTCTTATTCATCATTGACTTTGAAAACGTACGTAATTTCTAATCCTCAAATCAATTATAGATAAGATTATTTGTCGAAAACTCCCTCAATGGTGTATTATTATATACTCATACATGTATGTTGGGTAGAATAAATTTTGTGTTTTGATAAGTGATGATCCCACAAAGCCAAAAGGCAATTAATTTGCTGGAAACCAAATGATGGAAGACAAAACCTGGGCTTAACCCGGATCCATAGAAATTGGATGGGTCAGGCTTGAATAACCCAACCATAAATTCTCATGGCCTATATGCTTCACGAGACATCCACGGACAAAGTGCCATTGCTCCAAGCGATGCCAAGGTGTTCCAACAACATGGTCGATCACTTGGCGGGTCATTGGGCTCATGGAGGCAGTTCAGTTATAGCTGATTTCGAGAATTATGTCAAATTCCAAGCATAGTCCGAATACAAGACAAGAAAGCCATATGAAATGTAAGTTATGAAGGGTCAAATCGAATGAAGTCTAATTTTTCATGAGTTCAAAGGTTGAAAGGAAAAGAGAGAGTAAAAACACATACTAAAATTTGATAGGAGAAAAACACAACAGCTAAAGAAAAAGAAACTTTGCCCCAACTAAGAACACAGTGCACCGTCATCGACTGTCAAGATGGTTGGCCCAACTGGGTAAGCCTTATGCTTATGTGGTTTGGAGCCTCTTTGGTTATGAGTTCGAACCTCTCTATTGCTCCTCTATCTATGAAAGCAAAAACTCAATTTGGCTATGAAGGAAGAGGGGGATCTCGAGCCATCAAATGAGATGCTTGGATTGAACATTGGGACCATAATGCAAAATTTACGTGATTATGTCCATAGGTGATTGTTGATGATAGCCGCTCCTTTTGATTTGTTCCATTTATATATATGAAATAAAAAAAAACACTTGTCCACTGTCCGCCTTAGTTGAAGCATTCCAATCTCTCTAGGACTTTGATAGAATAACTTGTCATTTTCTATTTGATTAATGTTTAGAATTTGAATATTTTTCTCACACTAACAACCTCAATGAATATTAATGATTTGATGTTGCTGACGTATTGTTTTGTTGACCACTCCTGCTTATTTCTTTAGTCATATGACCGCACTAATGCCATGAGAAATATACTTTATAAGATTTTATGTTGAACTACTGAAATTAATTTGTAATCTTGACTTAAGATGGTATTTGACTATAGTTTAAGAAGTGCTAAATTTTGAGTGGAAGACATCGCTAAAGTTACAAATCTCAAAATCATCATAACCTATTTTTGCTTTGTTATACTTATCATTTTTGTTGTGAAAAGTAAGTGGTCGAACAATAAAATAGACAATAAGGAAATAGATCGGATACTAGATTTACATGATTCGGTCATAGTGATATACGTTCATGAAAGAGCAATAACGAATTTCACTATAGATTATTTAATAATACAATAGAGATTTGCTTTCTTGTTTTAGTTAAGGAAATGTCAAACTAACTAAGTTGGATTTCATTCCATTTTATCTTCTTCCAAAAGAAACTTAATGAGATGTACAAATTGCACAAATATTTATATGTAAAGGTTTAACGTTAACTTTTATTTATATAGAAGAAGTAAAGTATTTCTACAATCTTCTGGAGTTAAAAAGATTTTAAATACCTTTTTTTCGTTGGACTTACAGCTATTATTTAATATGAGGAGCGACGACAGAATAGAAAACTTTGATAGACAATCGATTTCCTGAAATTGGACAAGAAAGTTAACTTTTCGTTGAATGTCATCTGGAAGACAACTTAGATGAAAGAGAAGGCATTTCTTAATTTTGATTTTCTTAGGTTTTGGGCTTGGGCCGCTCATAATGGGCTTGACCCAACCCTAACCCATTTCCATTTCAAAGTTTCAAGACCTCGATCCAGTGACTGCTATTTTAGGTCTTTGCGTAAAAATTTCATTTCTCGGTTTAATTTATTTGTTAAAGACAGAGAAATTAGAAACCCATTCGATAACACAATTGATTTCTCGATTTCTGAAACCGATTTCTATTTCGAAATTGTTTTGGAGGAAAATGAGAAGTTAGAAATTGTAGCTTCTATTTCCGTTGTAGAAATAGAAAATTATTTCTCCACTTCTTCCTTCCAGACTCCTCTCCTCTCCTCACTATCGTGCTTTCCCCCATTCCTTCTCCTCACGACGCCGTTTTATTTAAAAAAAAAAAAAAAAATTAAAAATTTTAAAAAATTTAAAAAAATTTTAAAAAAAAAAACCTAGAACTTAGTTTAAAACCTCATTGTTTTATTAAGAAAATAAAATTTGGCGTCCAAACCCAACACTGCATTTATTTTCTATTTTCTTGCCTAACCACCCTTTTTGGAAATAATCTCGCGCAACTTTTTTTTTTCTCTAAAGTTTTCGGAAATAAATTCGTACGTGCTCCCGTACTCAAAATTAATCGATCAAACTTTGCACGCACCTAGTTTAAAACATCCTTGTTTTATTGAGAAAATAAAATTTGGCGTTCAAACCCGACACCCCATTTATTTTCTATTTTCTTGCCTAACCACCCTTTTTGGAAATAATCTTGCGCAACTTTTTTATTTTTCTAAAGCTTTTGGAAATAAATTCGTACGTGCTCCCGTACTCAAAATTAATCGATCAAACTTTGCACGAACCTAGTTTAAAACCTCCTTGTTTTATTGAGAAAATAAAATTTGGCGTCCAAACCCGACACCGCATTTATTTTCTATTTTCTTGCCTAACCACCCTTTTTGGAAATAATCTCGTGCAACTTTTTTTTTTTCTCTAAAGCTTTCGGAAATAAATTCGTACGTGCTCCCGTACTCAAAATTAATCGATCAAACTTTGCACGCACCTAGTTTAAAACATCCTTGTTTTATTGAGAAAATAAAATTTTGCGTTCAAACCCGACACCCCATTTATTTTCTATTTTCTTGCCTAACCACCCTTTTTGGAAATAATCTTGCGCAACTTTTTTTTTTCTAAAGCTTTCGGAAATAAATTCGTACGTGCTCCCGTACGAAATAAATCCGAAAGCTTTAGAGAAAAAAAAAAAAGTTGCGCGAGATTATTTCCAAAAAGGGTGGTTAGGCAAGAAAATAGAAAATAAATGCGGTGTCGAGTTTGGACGCCAAATTTTATTTTCTCAATAAAACAAGGAGGTTTTAAACTAGGTTCTAGGTTTTCTTTTTTTAATTTTTAATTTTTTTTTTTTAAAACGGCGTCGTTTTGTTTTCAGGCATCCATGTCGGCGCCGGTCCATCCACGTAGGACGGCCGGCGCTGGCTTTGTATCCACGTAGGCATTTTCCGAGCTAAATTTGCCGGAAGGACTAAATTGGCACCAAATAGAAAGGTTTAGGACTAAATCGGCACCAAAAAAAAGGTTTAGGACTAAATCCGCACAAAGACAAAAGGTTTAGGACTTTTTGGCACTTCTCCCTAAATTAAAGTGATTTACCAACTTTTATCAAATTAAATTACTATCACAAGCACTAAGAAGAGTGAAATAAAAGGATGGGGACAATATGATTCATAGAAATAGAAATTTTTTTCTGTTATCAAACGGATTTCTGTTTCAGAAATAGAAATTTTGAGTCGTTATCAAACAGGTTTCTTTACTCAAAAACTTGGGTGGGAATAGAAATTGAGAAATTGATTTCTGGCCAGAAATCAATTTCTTTCAGAAATTTTGTCATGCGCTACCTTAACATGTTTCTTCTAGTTAAGAACGATTGTGGCCTTGGCCCTTTGGAGCATGTTTGGGGTGTGCATGACAAAATTTCTAGAACAGAAATTGATTCCTGGCCATAAATTGGTTTCTCAATTTTTATTTCATAAATTGAGAAGTTAAAAATTTTAGTTTTTGATTTCTTTTCAAATCTTTTCTTGAATAGATTTCTATTCCATAAATAGAAAAATCAAATTACGTTACCAAACGGATTGCTCCAAACATGTTCCGAGGAATAGATAAATAGAGAAGTAAAAATTTTATTAGAGGAGAGCCGTCAAATGTACTGTTTACTAAGCTTGTGGTTGCTCACCCTTCCTTTTCCAATCTTTTTGGGTCCCTTGGTTAGTGGTTATTAGAGGAGAGCGGTGTGTATAGGGACTTTTGGGAGTGACGTTTGGGTGGTTAAAGATTGCGTCATTCGGGTGAAATGACAGTCATCTTTATTGTAGTTTTGGGGTGTGACATACAGCCACCAGTAGGTCACGGAGGAATGGCTCAGTAATCGTTGAGCGCAAAGTAGCAATAGAGAGGTGGCAAGGATTGTGACTTCATAATGAGTTTGCGTGTCATGACGTCAACAACGGGCTATCAGAGGCTTCACAGGACATCTTGGCCAACAGCAACAGGCAGCGACTTGTTGAGCAGTAGCAATTCGATAGGGAGGTCGTGGTGTCTTGGGTTGAGGGTCCTCTACGGCACGGCAAGATCATCGTTGGTCTTGGCCAACAACAGCAAGCAATGACTTGTTGAGCAGCAGCAATTCGATAGGGAGGTCACGACGTCTGGGGTTGAGGGTCCTCCATGGCACGACAAGATCATCGCTAGTGTGGAGCAAGCCTTGTGGTGACTCAACCAAAGGAAACAACAAGCGTTACTAGTCGTTGTTAATGGCAGAGCGGGATGGTCGGTGGGTTTGGTATGGCGTTGGTACAACTTCATGAGGATGTCTCAGCTGAAGTGCTCTCTCTCTCTCAACCTCTCTCAATGGGCTGAATTAAGCTTAAATTAGGCCAAATAGGGCATTTCCAAACTCGTTGACACCTAAATTTTGACGATCCGATTATTTATTTTTTGCATAAAAAATTAGGGGATCAATTTTATTCCTAAAAAATATATATTAATTGCATAGCATATTAATCTAGGTGCATTTGTTTTTAATTTTCATTTTATGTATTTATTTATTGGATCGATGGTGGATGGGTCGAATTAGTGGTTTTAAGTTTTAAATTAACAGGCTGGACTAAACCCATGAAATGAGCAAATTGGCCCGAGCCTATTTTTTTTAATGGCCAAAATTATCTAAATGGAGATTTGATGTGATATTACGATGGTATTTAGAATTTAAGAAAATCGCATTACAATCTTATCTTTAATAATAGATGATGAAATCATGAGAAAATATTCATGAGATAAGGATTTTTTGTTATCGGGAGGTTTAGCGCAATCTTCGTGGGATGAAATATTCACAAAAGATCACATTTTGTTTTGCCTATAAAAGGGCGTGTACGGAGATCGAAACCGGGGGCTTCTTTTCGTTTTAGTTCAAAAGTTCAAGTACAGAAAAGAAAACTTTTCTTCTTTTTGTTCCTTCGTTGGGAGGCTCCAAAAGTCAAGCATGGCAGAGGAAAGATTGCAGTAAAGGAGACGTGAGAAAAGAGTGAGGGTGACGTGCGGCCAGCAGGAAAGAAAACCAAAAAAAAAAAAAGGAAAAAGAAAAACAGGTTACTGTTTGTCTTCCTCGCGCGGATGCTCGCGCCCTGCCGGCCTCCATCTGCCACGCCCCCTGCCATCCGGCCGCCCTCGGCGACACCCACGCTCGACCTCCGCCGCTGATCCGCAGCGTCGGCACCGCGCCGCCGCCGTTGCTGCTTCCCTCCGCCAGGCGTCCGACGTCCGCGCAACCCCCTGCTGCCGCGCTCAGCGGCCGTCGCTGGCCTCCACCCGGCGCCTGTAGCCAGCGTCGCGCCCTGCCGTCGCTGCACCGACGCCGACGTCTCCGAGCATCACCAGACGCCCTGACGCCAGCAACCCGCGCCCCAGAGCCTCTGCTTGCCGCGCTGCTGCTATCGCTCCGCCACCGCACCGGTACCGCCGCTTGTCGTCCCCGCTGCAGCTGCGGCGACCCGACACCTCCGCCAGCTCGCTCGTCGCTGCGTTCGCCGACGCCCGCGACTCAACGCCCGACGTCCTCCGTTCCAGCCGCGAATCGCGCAAGCCGAGCCCCCGCTCGCTGTCCACCGGCAGCGTTTGACAACCCGCGCCGCCTCCGCTCCGCTCGGAGCCCGACGCTGCCGCACCTCTGCGACCTGCGACCCACCCGTCGCCGAGTCCGGTCCGTTGCTCGCCACCGCCTCAGCATCCCGCTCGGCCCCGTCGCGCCCGCCAGCCTCTGTTTGCGCGCCCAACGCCAACAACCCGAGCATCACCGTCGCTCGTCCCCCGCGACGCTGCAGCAGCCTGAGAACCCACGCCTACACCACCAGCGCGCCATCTCCGCCTGCAACCGAACGCCAAAAGCCTCGACGCCGCCGCCTCTGCCGCCTCAGTCTTAACCACCCGTCGCTGCTCGCATCTCCGCCCAACGCCCGCAGTAGATCGCCTCCGCCTGCAAATCCCCCGCGACCGCCGCTGCAACCCGCGAGCACTCGCAACAGCCCACTCGTCGCCGCCGATCGCCCAGCACCGCTCGCCCGCCTCCGTGCCAGCCTATTTCATCGACGCTGCGAACGCCGCCCGTTGCCACTGCCGGTCCGATCGCCCATCAACGCGTCATCGTTGTCCTCCCTTGAGTCCCCATCATAGGTGGTTTATTTTTTTATCCTATTTTTATTAATTTGTTTATTTATTTTTTTAAGTTTTGTTATTATTGCTTAAGTTGTAACATTTGGTTAGTGTTCATTTTATGTATATTCTGACATTATCCACAGGGATTTTGTCCAAATTATTATAATTATCAATTTGATCCGTAAGACGTCGGATAATTTTTTAATTACATTAATTTTTGGGCATTTTGATGGCATTTTAATTGTTAAATCATTATAATTATTAATTTGGTTTGTAAGACTTTGGATCAGATTTTTAATTATTTTGAACTTTTTTTTCTTGTCGTGATATTTAGGGTTAGAATAATTGTTAATTTAACCTTTTTTTTTTCGATTATTTTAATCCTTTATTTGCTAAATATCTTGATTATTTAATGTTTATTTGATAATTGCTTGTTTTGGAAAACTACTGAAAATATAAAAAATAAAAAAATCCAATTTTTTTTTTTTTTTTGAATTAGGATTTGGTTTGTTTTGGGAATATTTCTTGTTATCTTGCATATTTAGAATATAGATTTTATTTCGAATTTAGAAAAAATATAAAATAAAAAAATGCATTCATTTAGGATGTTAGTTTTTGTTTACTTTAAGTTGCATGTGTAATTATGTGGCAATTTTAAATTTCGAATTTTATAAAAAAATAAAAAATATCATGCATATATCATGTAGAATTAGGGCATTCTTTGCATGTCATGGCATGTTAGGATTGCATATTATAGGTTTAGATAATTTCTCCCAAATAAATTGCATATTTTTGTTAGGAAGAGTCATGCGTACATCATATAGAATTAGGTTCATGAGATTGTTAATAAGTTCATTTAATTAGAATTTGTTAGTAAAATTAGGTCATGTAGTAAAAGTGCATGTTTTATGATAAAATTCTAATTTTAAGAAAACCTAAAAAAATAATTGCTTGCTTTGTGCATTTAATTCTTTTGATGCAAGTTGTTTGATCCATTGAGTGTTTGATAATAATTGACTACCCATGTGATCACCATATTTCATGATAGAGATTTATGTTAAAATAAATCCAAGTTGCCTGCAAAAACATTTTTGAAAATAAAAAGAATGGTATCGAGAGGGCATTAGAGAAATCTAGTATAACCAAGTCCCCGTACCCAAAAATCTCTGGTTCGTAGGAGTAAATAATTATCCTATTATTTTACTTAGGTGTCTAATTGACCTATCATAAGTTGATTAGTGACGATTCTTAGCTAAAATCTATTTGCATGTTAAAAACTTGAACCTAAGTCGCGAGTTGGTATGGGCTTGGGAGAGCCCGAGCTAAGTTTAAGACTCAGTAGTCCATTAACGTAAATTTTAGGTGGTGCACCCGAAATTTAGGTCGCGACACCACTTGATGAATTTCTGCCACCATGTTCCATATGGGTTGGCCAAATTTCTCCTGTCCTCACGGTGAAATATATTCCAAATGTCTATAAGCTATTAGATTATATTATTTTTGTTTAGGGGCCAAGATCAAATTCTAATTTTTCATGTGATAAATTATGGGATTGTCAAAATTTAGATATCAACATGGAGATGCACGAGAGGGAAAAAAGAACAGTGATCTCCAATCACGTTTTATGTGGATCAAGGGTGTATTTGATTGTGGACATATGAGTGCTAGACCAAATGTGTAATTATACTACCTACCGAAGCTACTATATAAATATTATATGGAGCAATCTCGCTTCTTGAGACTTGAGGTATGATTACGATTACGCGGAATCCATCAAGTTTCACATCCATATCTTTGGCTCTTGGAATGCGATAGTCAACAGCACAATGGGGTTCCTACAATACATAGAGAAATCCATTGAAAGCTGATAATCTCTCGGATAAAAATAAAAAGGCCTAGGTCATCCACACTAATTTGAAGTGATTATATACTTTCAAGTGGTTTATATATTATTGATCATTCACATGGAAAGTACGGCAAAAAAGGTGACCCAGCGAGAATCATTCCTCGAGAGACCCATAAAACGCTTCGGGAGCTCCGTCAGTGAAATCTCTCACGTGTCGGCTTCCTCCTATAACGCAGTTCGACCATTCTATTTCTAATCCTCCCTAAAGCGATGGACTTCGATTAAATCAATAACAAATCTCCGATCAAATTTAAAAAAGGGTTAAGGCAAGATTAATAACTATCTCATCCTTGCATGTCCTCGGTACCTGTTCCTTAAGATAATCTTGGATCTGCACTGATTAATAGGCACGTTGAATGGGTAAAACATGTGCAGCACTTCACTGGTCAAAAGTCCTAAACCGGGCTAGACAATTGCTGCTCGTGGTTTGCTTGTCAAGCTTTTCGTGTTATTTTCTTCATTTGCTTGGGCAAATCTCCTTCCCCATAGAGACGTTAGGTATCGAAAGACTTCTTGGTCAAATGAGATTGCTTCATCGCCAACCCCTCGAAGAACCCAAACATTGATTTCATATGCCAACAAGGGTATCCATTCCCACCACTAGTATTTTCTTAACAGGTCGATATGGGCGGTGATTGGATCGAAAATTAGGTTAAAAATCAACTTGGGGAAGAATATGCGGCATGGGGTATCCAACATTGTCCCGGAATTGAAGTGATATAAGGGAAGAAGTCAACGTGAATTTCTAGATAGGAGAGAGAGAGAGAGAGAGAGAGAGAGAGAGAGAGAGCGATGGTTGGTGAACGTGCGCAACTTGGATTATTTTGCAGGGATCACAGCTACGACTATTCGCAGGGTTCCATACACCATATGGAGGTGACATTATTCACGGGATTGCTTCAATTCAAACTTTGAGATCAAGAGACGTTACGAATGGTATTCATCTCCATCCCCCGTCCGCTTCTCACGCTCGAGGCAGATTGAGTTGGATTGACATCCTGAGTATCTTTAGATTGATAGGATGTCGACACTAATGACAAAGAAATGATAGATCATGCATTAGGTTTTCCAGATCATCTTGGCTACGTAACATACAAGTAATGATGACTTTTTTTTTTTTTTGGGACTGAAATGGCCTTGTTTTGTTTGTGCATTAAGCGAAAGCACGAGGCAAGATCGATGCAGAGGATGATTTGATTTTGAGGAGGTCGATTTTCGAGATGTACTTCCTGGCGGTCGTCACATGCAAAGGGTTTGCTTAGATCTGTGCAAGCGTGGGAGTTCCGATGAGATTCGAGCTGCTTTTGCAAATGGAGATCGAGCCTCGAAACAATCCGGGTTGCGAACTCCCTTTATTCATCGCCAACACATATTCATCTTTGTACATGCATTATATGTCCTTATCTTATGGATCTAACGAGAATATGGACGTGCTTTTGTCAGGTGCGAATTAGGGTTTTAGGACTGAGCAGAAGCGGAAGACATAGTCGAAATATGTTTTTGCTATCGTCAACAATAAAGAGAACGAGGAATCAAATGCATCAGTTCTTATCATCCCCCTTATTAAATTGGAAAAATAACTCAAGTGGTCTATGGACATCGGCCAAATGTGTAATATGGTTTCTAAATTTTTAATTTGTTCAATATAATCCTTAAATTTTAGCCTAGTGTCATAGTTGGACTTTTGAATCGTTCAATATAGTCCATGGATTTTTAAAACATTTTCAATTTTAGTCCTTGGAGTATATGAAAATGTTCAACGTTGTCTTTAAATTTGAATTAATGGAATGATAACATTGAATATTTTCATATAGTTCAAAAGGCAAATTGAATAAGTATAAAAGTTCAGAGACTATATTGAACAAATTAAAAATTCAGGGGACTACATTACACATTAAATTAAAGTTTAAAATTACATTGAACAAATTATAAGTTCACGGACAGTATTATATATCAGACCAAAGTTTATGAATTATTTGTGTCATTGTCTCTAAATTAGTCAAAATGCTTTAAAAATGCCTTCGAAATGAAATGAATACGAACGGGGCAGTGTGAAAATAAAGAGAAGTGATGGAGCAACATCGTCTTTTCTCTATTCAGCTGATGACTACCTATAATTTGTCGTTTTTCGAGTTTGGAATTATCTAAATAAGGGATTAGTTGGCACTTTGACAGTACTAATAATCATTATCAAAATGATAACAGTATGAAGGCCGGCTTCCCCGCATGTTGACTATCTAAAAATTCATGAAATCCCCGATAAGTTTTACAGACTAACTTAATCTAGATCTTAATAGATGTAGGCATCCATGATCGAAAACATTTGGGATTCCAATAGGTAACTTCTGCTTGCTATTTGTTATTTTGTGGCGTTCTTGTATGGAAATGATAGACTTAATTAGCTAACCATAATTAGTGACCTATTCTTTTGCTGTTCTTTTTCCCAATTGAATGTCTGCATTCTTAGCACAAGATCCACGATCTAAACTGGTAGCATTATAACTAATCCTCCAATATGTAAAGGTTGCCGTTTCAATTTCCGTAGTGTTGCTTTATTGAGGTTTCGATACCTAAGAGCCCAACGCAACCCTTTGATTGGGGGAAAAATCAACTGTAAAACAGATAAAAAGAGTATCAGAGTGCACGTTAAAAGGACAAATTATTCTAATAATACATTTTTTCATCATAATTAAAAGTAGTGCCGATAATCTATCCTTTTCAGTATAATTAGTTTTGACCTGATTACATAGACTTTTTTGTATAAACCCAGAAATCAAGGACTTTCAAACAAGGGTTTTCCATCACGCAATTGGAGGAAGCTGTGCCTAGAGGTTCCTTCAATTTCCCACGTGGAGTCGGTCTTTTCTTAATATTATCCGTCAACTTTAGAATACGTGGTAACATGAACGAGAAAAAGTCTAACCACTTTGCGTTGATAACTCTATATAATAGCGTCATTCATCTTTAGCTTAAGCACCCCAACGAACTTTTGGCCAATGGCTTCTCTTCCTTCACCGGCTGCTGCCGCCGCCACGGGCACCACCACCTCCTCCTTCTCTTCCTCTGCTGCCATCTCCACATCCGCTCCGTTCTTACACAAACGTGCCCTGGTCTCCCTTTACTCGAAGCCTAGGAAACCCTCCGCACGGCGATCAACCATTTCATGCAAGGCCCCGAGCAACGACGACTCTGAACAAAATCCTATGTTGGCGAAGCTCGACAGGAGGAATGTCCTCATTGGCCTTGGTGGCTTCTATGGGGCGGTCGGGCTCAGATCTGACCCGTTTGCGCTTGCAGACCCGATATCTGCCCCGGACCTTACCAAGTGTGGCAAGGCCGACTTGCCAGCCGGCGTGAAGGCCACCAATTGTTGCCCACCGCCCACCACCAAGATCCTAGACTTCAAGCTCCCATCCTCAAACTCGCCCCCGCGCGTGAGGCCGGCTGCTCACTTGGCCACTAAGGACTACATCGCCAAATACGCCAAGGCCATCGAGCTCATGAAGGCCTTACCGGCCGACGACCCGCGTAGCTTCATGCAACAAGCCAATGTGCATTGCGCCTATTGCGATGGGGCCTATCACCAAGTCGGGTTTCCGAACCTGGAACTCCAGGTCCACAACTCTTGGCTATTCTTCCCATTCCACCGTTACTATCTCTACTTTTATGAGAAGATCTTGGGGAGCTTGATCGGAGACCCGACCTTCGCATTGCCCTATTGGAATTGGGATGCGCCTGACGGCATGAAGATGCCTGCCATGTTCGCTGACCCACAATCGCCGCTCTATGATGCCAACCGAAACCCAAAGCATGCACCACCTATGCTCGTGGATCTCGACTACAATGGCGAGGACCCAACCACATCGAATCAGGACCAGTTGTCCAGCAACCTAACCATCATGTACAGGTAATAAGGTTTGACAAGAAAGAGAAACTTTAGCTTAGGTGAACATAGGTGTAGATCTAAATTGATTCCATTTAATTGGCAACACATAGTCAAAAGGCAATGCTTCGGTTTGCGATGGGTAGATTCTCTTTTTGGCACCTTTGATTCTTTCTTTATTTTAGTATAAACTCTCCCATCAGTTTTCTACGTAAGCACTGATAATAGATGAATCCTATATATTTCAGACTATGAGGATGCTATTCAGGACTTTATTATAAGCATTGTAAAAAGAGTCAAACTAATACATCGCAAAAATTGGGTTATACAAGAATCTACAAAAGAAAAAAAGTTTGATGCATTGAGATGGAAACTGCTTAATTCAAATGCCTTAGTTTGAAAAATTGACCAACTATTAAAATTAATGATGATGAATGTGGATTATGTGTGAAAAACTATACAGACTTAAAATTAACTCAGAAGAAATTCTTTTTTTCTTATTTTATGATATGATGAATTCGGTCTAAACAGGCAAATGGTGTCAAACGGGAAGTCGGCAAAACTCTTCCTCGGCAGTGCCTACCGGGCGGGCAATGATGCGGATCCGGGTGCCGGGTCGCTCGAGAACATCCCGCACGGACCAGTCCACGTTTGGTGCGGTGACAACAGGCAGCCCAACCTGGAGGACATGGGTAATTTCTACTCCGCCGCCCGAGACCCGATCTTCTTTTCCCACCACTCCAACGTCGACCGCATGTGGACCGTGTGGAAAACCCTAGGAGGCTCGAAGAGGACTGACTTCACGGACCCGGACTGGCGCAATGCCTCCTTCCTGTTCTACGACGAGAACGCGCAGGCTGTGCGTGTGAAGGTTAAAGATTGCCTAGAAACCACTAATTTAGGTTATGTGTACCAAGATGTTGACATTCCATGGCTAAAATCTAAGCCAACCCCACGCAAAATAGCCACAAAGGTGGCCAAGGCCTTTGGGAAAGTTGCTCATGCCGCGGAGATGCCGCGGCCTATCGTCCAGTTCCCTGTTAAACTAGACAGAGTTGTGAGCACTCTGGTGAAGAGGCCGAAGCAAAAGAGGAGCAAGAAAGAGAAGGAGGAGGAAGAGGAGGTGTTGGTGATCGAAGGGATCGAGTTCGAGAGGGACGCATTCGTGAAGTTCGACGTCTACATCAACGACGAGCACGACTCCCTCAGCAGCCCCGACAAGACCGAGTTTGCGGGCAGCTTCGTGAACGTGCCGCACAGGCACAAGCACCACAAGAAGATGAACACCAGGCTGAGGCTGGGGATTACGGACTTGTTAGAGGACCTGGTGTGCGAGGACGACGATGAGATCTTGGTGACTTTGGCCCCGAAGTATGGCGGCGACCAGGTCACCGTCGGCAACATTAAGATTGAATTCGTCGACTAAAGTCGACGGCGGCGGCGTTCTTTTGTCATCCTATTTCGAGTCTGAAGATTACTGGTCAAATCTTTCTGGTTAACTTACGTGTAAACTTTTCATTTTCTTTCCTCACGACTTTTCTCGCCTCTCTTAGTTTCTGCATCATGCGTGTTTGAATAAAATACTCGCTGAGTTGCATGCGGTAGGCTCTTGTAAACCCTAAATGGCTTCGATTAATTTAATTTAAAGGTACAGTTGTTGTTTTATTTAATCCGTAGAGATCTGTGTGCTTATTCTAATCCGGCGTGCTATTAAATGAAAAAGCATATTCCATTTTGAAACCAATCGTGTCTGCGCATCTCATTGCCAAATAAATTTACCTAATCACCACCCATCTCATAAAAAAATCTCAAGAATCTCACCATCTCTCCACTATTTTAAGGGAGAATGGGGAGAGATCGAGATCCAACGTGAACGATGAGAGCTAAACAATCTTACAACGTGCAAATTCAACGCGAACGGTGTGATGCCGGATCCACAGACCAATAAATCAACGGCGAAATAGAGACTGAAAACAAAAAAAAGTCAGGAATTCAAGAGGACCTTAAGCCATCGTCCTACAAAGTTAAGATTAGCAGCTTGACCAACAAATCACGCATACAAACATACGTTACATAAGTACGTGGACGTGTATACACAATCTTATATGTATGCGCAAGCATGTATGGTAGTTGACTTATTCGAGATGCCTGGCAATCGAGGGTCATGCACAACTCATAGCCACCGAAGAACACATCTGGGTGCGCGTGCATGTGAAGGAAAAGCCTGGAGCAATGCGAACAAGCTAGCACGATCAATTACCTGTAGTGTATCTCTGCGTCTTCCGTCGTGTATATCGCTTGTTCCGTTGCAGCTCTCATGAGTTGGGAAATTCAAGAGAAAAGAACGAATGGTTCACCGGTCATCTCTCTCTCTCTCTCTCTCTCTCTCTCTCTCTCTGGTGTCTAGAACTCTGCATACTGAAGGACTGATGGAAAATTCTTAAATACTAACAGTCCTCTCAAGATGATGAAGTACAAAAGAAACTCCATACCCTTAGTGTAGTACAAACATTCTCTTGCAGTACAGAGCTGCTTGAGGACGCATGATTTCTTAAATTAGTAATAATGACCATGGTTCTAGTCATCATCTGGAAATAACCTCGAATAGGATTGGATTATACTGGATGAATAATAATGACTATGTAAATCTCTGGTATCCATATCTTCATCAATGATTTCTCCGCCAATTTATTCTTCTCGCATTAAATTTGACTTCCAAGATACATCGATTTTCGTGTTATTTCCCACATATGTCCATATTTTCATATCATATTGTTTGTTCTAAATTGTTCCGGACACATGAGTTCTGGATAGAGAAATGAATAACTCCCCTATGAAATATCCAGCATACCTACTATATGGTTAAATAGAAATTGAAAATTAAAAGAATAAATTAATATTAAAAGCTTACTTCCGCGTGGGAGAAAGCTTTTGCTCTAGAAGATCACCTTCAACTGTTAACTTAATTAATTTGAATTAACTTACATGATTAATTCCGAGATATATCGCTATAAATAAAATAAATATAACTGCAAATATCTTCTTAAATCCCATCTAGATTTATTACTTAATTACTAGGCTTGTAAAAAAATTCTCAAAGCCATTGACAACGCCGGTCAACGATTTGTTAAGAAATGACAAGGCCTCGTGGGTGGGTCCCTATTGCAAAACTAAAAGTCCGCCGAAGTGCATCATTCTCATGCTACCATTCTACGCTGATAGTTAGATGGAGAAATTTTTGGATTAATCAGTTAATTAAGGTTAAATGTAAACGAAAGCAGATAAGCGCTTAGCTCATAAAATAACAACCACATGATGTAATAGTTTCATCTAATCTTAATATCTTAATACACATATGTACCAAATTCTGTCTTTATCCACCCCAACATATTCGTAAAATTCCAGAGATGTAGAACATATATTATTGAAGATATTTCTCGAGTTTGACCTGGTAAAGCAAACCTAACCAACAAACATTTATTAGTTTTAGTAGGTTTCGTAATTTTGAGTGGTTTTGTAGTTTGAATAGGTTTTTCCTAGTCTGGAACCAAAAATTATATATACAAGAGGTGAATGTCAAATTTTGCCTAACGTTGGTCCAAATGCGCCACCGAGTGCTACTAGGGCCTTGTGACCCTGTAAGGGGGCTCGAGACGGATCTTTGGTTATCAAAAAAAAAAAAGAAAGAGAGCTTTTGGTCATAACAATTGATTGTGCAATATGCTTGTGAATTACATCATGAAGGAATTGCAAGTGCTTCAAGCTAATGAATTTTGTGGTAAGATTTGTGAATTCCTTTGTGAGATTGTCTTACGGAAAATTGTAAGGGTTGAGCACTGTGTGGGTTACTTGGTGTCATTGGGGATTGAGAAATAGGAAGAGTGTCTAAATTACTTGAGTGTGATTGTAATTTTGCTGTATCGATTGATTTATAATGGAAACACATACTGCTTCTCGTGGAGTAGGTCAAATCAACCAAATCATTTAAATTTGGTGTTCAATTTATTTCCTTGTTATGTTTGCTATTGTGCTCAATTGCTTGTTTTTTTTGTAGCAATTGATACCAAAGCTGAACTCAATTGACTTAAGGTAAATTGATGATGATAGAAGAAGGAAAAACGAAATCGACAGGCTTGATGGGAAAGATTTTGATTTCTAAATGTCGCGACCTAAATTTCGGGTGCACCACTTAGGGTTTAGGATAATGGATTACTAAGCCTTAAACTTAGCTCAGGTTCTCCCAAGCCCATACCAATTTGCAACTTAGGTTCAAGTTTTTTTTTTTTATGGATTTTATCTAAGAGTCATCACTAATCAGTTTACGATAAGTTGATTAGACACCTAAGTAAAATAATGGAAGAATAATTTTACTCCTACGAACTAGAGACTTTAGATATGAAGAGTTGGTTACACTAGATTTCTCTAATACCTTTTTGGTACAATTTCTTTTTAATTTCAAAAATATTTTTGCAAGCAGTTTGGGTTTATTTTAACATAAATTACTATCATGTAATGGGGTGATCACATAGATGCTCAATCATTATTAAACACTTAATGAATCAAACGAATTGCATCAAAATAATTAAATGCATAAAGCAAACAATTTTTTTGGGTTTTCTTTTATCTCGAAATTAAAACATGCACTATAACCTAATTTTACTAACAAGCTATTTCTAATTAAATAAACTTAACATGCGAACTATTTGACATGCACCTAATATTTTTGTATTTTTTTATTAAAATTTGGAATTAATAAAAAAATATAATTAGACCATCTAAAATGAAAGATCATCTAATTTAGTTTAGGGATTAATTTGACTTAAACCATATCCTATCTTAGAAAACTATTTTTTTAAAAGAAAAATGAGATTATCAAAATGTGCAAACATTATTTAAGAGTCTATCTATATATAAAAAAAATTCAATCCTACTCTATTCCAAAAATTATCTAAAGGTGCAATCCTAAAAATACAATCCTAATTTACTAGACCAACAACTCCGATACAAGATTAGATTTTTTGTTTTTGATTTTTTTTTTTTCAAGACAAGCAATTATCAGTATTTTTCAAGACAAGCAATTATCATGTAAACATTATATCTAAATTAATCAAGACAGCCATGCACCACCTGTGTCCGTGTTCCCGAAGGCACACCTCTCTTTCAAGAGGATTTTCATCAAATAAATGATTAAAATGATCGAAAAAATAATTTGTTGTCTCACGGGTTAAATTAACGATTATTTTAACTCTAAACATCGTCACATATAGGAAAGTTCAAAATAATTAAAAATTTGATCCGAAATCTTATGGGTCAAACTAATAATTATAATGATTTAAAAATTAAAATACTATCAAACTACCCCAAAAATCAATATAATTAAAAGATGATCTGATATCTTATGAATCAAATTAACAATTACAAAAATCTTGGGCAAAACCTTAAGGATAATGCCTAAACTATTCAAATAATTAACATCGACATACCAATGTTTCAATTTGAGCAATGACAACTCAACCTGATAAAAAAAAGATAAAAAATAAAGAAAATAATAAAAATAAACTACCTTGACTTTTATATATATATTTTAAAAAACGGGGCTGGTGCGCGGGCGTTGGGCAGCGTGAACAGCGACGGCAGCGACGCTCGGAGCTCCGGCGACGGCTGGCGGGCGGTGACGGTGGCGCGGGCACCGGCTGAGAGACGCTCGGGTGGAGATGCGGGCGCCGGCAACGTCTGAGCAGAAGCGGGGCTTCAGGGCGTCGGGCGCTGCAGGTCGGCGACGGCAGGGTGGCGCGGAGACGCGGCGACCAGTGGGGGCGGCGCTGGCGCTCGGGCGGAGGTGCGGCGAGCCGGCTCGGGATCTGCTGGCGTCAGCGCTGGGCTGAGCAGAGGCGGGGCGTCGTTCAGCGGCGGGCAGAGACGCTCGGGCGGAGCGCGGAGGCGGCTGCTGCAGGCGTCGGGCGCCGGGCGGAGGCGGAGGCACGGGCTGCTGGGTCGCGGGTTGCAGAGGCGTGGTGGGGTCGGGCTCCGGCGAAGGGTGCGGTCGCTGGACGCCGGGGCGGCGGTGCTTGCGGGGACGCGCAGCGGCGGAGGCTCGGCTGCTGGTTGCGCAATGATGCGGACACGGCAGCCGGCGCAGGGGTGGACGGGCAGAAGCGACGCGGACGGTGGAGGCAGCACTGTTCTTTTTCTTCCTCTTTTCTCCTTTTTTTTTTTTTTCTCTCTCTGCTCACGTCCTCTCACGTCTTCTCCTCCTGCTCCTCTGCTGACTTTTTTTCTTTCCTCTGTACTTTGTCACCAGAACAGAAAGGAGAAGCTGGCCTTTTTGGATGACAAGGAGGGTTTCCTTTCTTTTTTTTCTTTTCTTCTGTACTTTCTCTTGCACGAATTCTCTCTTTGCACAAATTCTCGCCCCCTCGGTCACGAAAATTGTGGCAAACTATGGCTCTCTTTTATATTGATTTCAGATAGCCGCTTTCCATGACAATTTTCGAGTTTCCATCTTCTATTACATTAATTCAATACTTGCAAATCGGAGCGTGATTTGCGATCGAGCTTGATTTTATTTTGATTCATTTCATTTTATCAAAATTCTTGCTCTTTATTTATCTGATACCCTAAATATTGATCCTTGATCGGGAATTGCTTCCGTATTTACCAAGATTTGAAATTTCCAACTTCCATGCATAATCGATTAGATTGATTTTCCCCTTTTTTTTTTTATTTGCGATTTTTATTTTTATTTTTTAAGATTGCCAAAATTATGTGAGAATTCCTTGCATCGGATGAACCTACACTTATCTTGTGGAGGGAGAAGCCAAGTTGATGAAGCAAGCTAATTGTGATAGCTAGATGGATGGGCATTGGGTGTTTAGCTAATATTAGATTGTAACGTCATTTTTACCAAATTGTTGTGGATAATATGCATTGCGGAAGACCGAATATCAAAAAACAATATAAGAATGTGAGGACAAAAAGGGACTGATGCAATATCATATTATCAGACAAATTTATTCATGATTTGATTATTGAGGACATCAACAAGGGTTTGTTTCCACACATTGAGTAATTAGGGATTTGAAGCTAATTGGGGTTCAACATCAACATTAGAAGCACCGGTTAATTTGCTATAAATGCATGAGCATTGGTGAGTCCTGAGATCGCACAATGCCAACCTGGCCCCCGGACATTGCGGGTAGCAATCAGCATCTCGTTGACATGATGCGTTGACTCTTGTCACCGTCCATGGCTCACCTGAAAAAGGGAAAAATGTATTTGTTTTATGGTTACTATCTTTTGGTAGATATTTATTTTGAAATAGCATGTGCCTTGCACATGAAGGAAACAATTAAAAAAAATTAGGCAAACGGTTGTATTCCTTGCATTTCCTTAGCCTTGCTTTAGATTGGGAAAGAAAAATGTTAAATTTGCTTCTACTAATTAACAAGATGAGATCAATCGCATAAATACATAAAAAAAAAAAAATAGATTAGGGTTTTTTTTTTTTTTTTTGGGGGGTTATTACAAGTTAGAGTCACCAAGAGGAAGACCAACATCAACTTGAAGGCACGCTCCATGATTCCTTTGGGTTTAGGTTTTGACAGAGTGATGAATGATTGATGGTTTGGTTATGCTAAATAGAGATTGCTTTGGTGAGAAACTCTATCTGCACTAGTCCATATTTATAGGCTTGACATATTTTTGTGCTGTTAAATGCATTTGATTAATAATGGTACCCCTAGATTTCTTTCTTACAACTTTGGTAAGTTTATCACTGGGATACTTTCATGAGATACTTCTACTATATTTGGCAGATTCTAGCAATTAATTTTCTTAACTTCTGTTCTTACTTGAAGATATATGCACGACCTATTTTTCTCTTACACATAAAGAATCACATCTGCATGTCATCCACGACAATATGGTATGACGATGACTTAGAATTTTCATTATGAGCCATTGATTCATTATGCAAATGATAACATGTTCTTTCATTTAACATTTATATGTCGGCTATGTTATGAATGCGCTTTGTTGATAAGGAAAATACTTGTTTAGCTTAAATAATAAAAAATTAACCTAGTGCCTATCTTCCTAGAGAAATAACACAATCTGTAACAGGCCAGCAAACCTAAGACAGTTCACAACCCATTCGGTTCAATGTTGCTTCCCTCGAAACAAACTGGTGGCCTAGACATCACCGTTCGGCTTCCCAAGAGTGTCGTCCCTCGCGACGTCCTTAAGCACTCAGCTCATTGAAACGTCTGATTTTTCTCTGGCAATTATTTTACCATGTTCCTGATATGTGATTGATTGATCTTGCATTCAATACATCACCAGACGCTGCATTCGACTTCTGTTGTAATTGCATATATAGACCCCTTCTTATTTTAAAGTTGCAAATGCTGTCTAGTCCTAGTTACTCGAAGAGCAGAGTGATTTTGCTTCTCGGTATCCTGAGCTTTCATGTGTAGGGTTTGCAATTTTTTTATTCAGATCAAGTTGGTCCATCTTTTTCTCCTCAGGATGCCTGTTTGAAGACATGACGCAAATTTGCAGAGGAACTGCCACACTGAAAGATGCATTTTGAGTGTTCTACTATTAGAATACCCAGAGAACAGCTCTGTGAAATGGTGAAATTTCTTTTGAGGTTTTGTTCATTAGGTTTTAACTTAGCCTCTGCCTCATTCATTGGTGATGCACAAAATGAACGGTATATAAGACAGATAGTCGATCCAAAAGTAGACCTGTCATTCGTAATTCGCGTGTTGTCCTCTACGTGCCCACTCTTTTCTTTCACAGGCTTGTTCGCATTACATTCCAAAATTCTTAATCTTAACGTAGATGAGGCTTTTTTTTTTTTTTTTTTTTTTTTTTTTTGTCTCTGTTCCTACCTTTAAATCCCTAAACGTGACATACCCCAATTTGGGTTGTATCTACCACAACAAATCACCAGACAGCAATTCTATTTCATAATTAAGAACAAACTTGAGTGGGAAAGCAACTAGTTACTAAATGCCGCATCAAACACTCGAATATAATAATACTTGTTTATATATTCTATCCAACATGGAGCAAACCTTAAGTTTAGCTTGTATCTCTGCCAGAGAGTCTTGGAATGGCATATTTTAAACTGGCGTCCTCAAGAAATCTAGTAAGAGATTACTGGAATTTCTCAAAAGAGGGATTATATATAAGCCACAAAAAAAGGACTCTCCAATAAGATACACTGGATAGCCTCAAACTTGTCATTTAATTGGGTAAATATAGATTGACAGGTTCACTGGTGCTGCGGATCAGACTCGATCTCATGAGCCAGCTCTCTAGTGAGCTTGTCGGCACGGTCGTCATGGCCACCAGCAAATGTGTACACCCGGAACGCGAACTGAAAAGCCCTCCAGAGCATTTTTGTGCATGCCTGTCCTCGTTTGGCCGCTTCTGTTCCAGCATTTAAACCCTCATTCGCCTTGGCGTCCCTCTTCTCCTGCATCAAGAGAAAGGGTGAGCTAAAGAAACACGAGACTATGTTAAAGGTTAAAAAAAAAAAAATTCCAGACTTATAAGATGAAACTCAAGATCTGGATTGTCCATTTGCATTTATGTGATACCTTAAGTGCCAGTTCCATGCAGCTTGAAGATACATCCACCATTGCTTCCTTGATCCTTACGAGTATATCGAAGTCGAATTGGATGTCACAGGCTGAGAATTTCTTGGCCTCTTCATCTTTTGTGCGCTCGAGTTTGTCGAGTTCTCCTTTGATCTATTTGCAGTTCAATTTGGCAAAAACCGTGAGCAATGAAGTTCAAGCGAAGATTCATGGCAAAGCCTCTTGATATCTTGAGGGCAAACAATAGATATTCAGTTTACCTTGTTGAAGTAGCACTCAACCTTGTCGAGGAGCTTCCCTAAGGGAGGCACGATTTTATAGTTGTGCAACTCGATGATAATAGAGTTTAACTTTGAGTACAGTGCTGCTGCTGTTCGTAATGATTCCAACTTCTTTGTGGGGAATCCTTCAACCTCGCCAAGACCTGCGATTCCAAGAGTTGAGCGTTAGGATCTTGAGCTGATGGTGATGCTTAGATCGACTGTCAGAAAATAACATGGAATAATCTATTAATTGTAGACCTGTGTTTCATCAGTCAACTTTTCGAGGTGAGACTCTACATGATTGTGGAACTTGAGCAGCTCAGCCATGTCCTTGGTTTTGAAAGAAATGATGGTACCCTTCAACTCTTTTATAATTGTTGCATAGTTTTGGACGTCTTCCTCGATTTGTTGGAAGTATGCCGATCTGAGATATAGAATTTTGGCAAATTACATAAAAGATAAGGTTAGTTTTTCTAACATAATCTTTTCTTGTAAATACCGTTAGGATTTTTGGTACGTTCAAGAGTTACCTCTTTGTCATTTCCGCTAGCGCATCGGCCATTCCTTGTTTTCCACCACACGGGGCGCCGACCTTGCTTTTCTTCCCATTGGCACATCTACCATTTAGGCTCGACCCTTCAACCTTTCCCTTGAGCAGACGATATAAACTGCCGATTTGGGTTGATCTTTTCAGCTTTGTGGTCGATTTCTTGGGCCGCAAGGATTTGGTCGCACTGAGTGGAGGAGGGGGCGGTGGAGCAGCTCCTCCTTTTCCAAATGGCAGGGGAGGGAATGGTGGAGGTGTGGATCCCTTTGAAGGTGTCTGAAGCGGAGGTGGCGGTGGAGGAGGCACCGCGATGTTCCCTTGCATCTTTGGTGCTGGTGGTGGTGGCGGCAGGGAGGTGGTGGGTACTGAACTGTAACATTTGGTGAAATGACTGATGAAGAAGGTAGAGGCGGTGGAGGCGGTGGGGGTGCTTGTGCTACAATGTTTGGCTGGACTTCTATAGGTGAGATCCTGCAAGGCAGTGGCGGTGGCGGTGGTGGAGGTGGCAACGTAGGTGATGGCAATCCACTGGTCAACACCTTAAGTGGCTGTACTGTTCCTTGCAAACCCTCCTCTATTGGTGAGATCCTGCAAGGCACTGGCGGCGGCGGCGGCGGCAGCAGTAGCAACATAGGTGATGGCGATGCACTGGACAACACCTTAGGTGGCTGCACTCTTTCTTGCAAAGCCTCCTCTTTTGAAAGTTCTTGTTTCACATCGTCAGTGTTGCTAGCTTCCTCTTTTTTCTCACAAGTTGCATTTGCAGTACTGCTGGTTTGTGCTGTAACATTAGGAAACATGTACAGCGAAAGGCGCTTCACGTCGATCGGGTTCAATTTCCCCACAGCCCTAACACGGAGAGGAAACAGCAGTGGTGGCTTGTAGGAGACCTCTGCGAATTTCGTGGCCTTGAGCTGTTCTGGAAGGACCGAATTCGGACTAACAGGCGAGCCATAGGGGCTTTGGATGTCGAGACATCCCGTGAAGTTCTTCTCGAACTGGCGCTGATCTTCGTCCTCATTTTCCACATCCATCAGGTCGAATTTCTCTCTAACTAGTTTTATCAGGCCTTCGAGTATTGCCAATACTATTCCCACTGCGTTGGCAGAATAAGATCACTGGGTTTTGAATTTCAGGAGAAAACTCAACTTTTACTTTAAGCGAACTATATTTTGAGCATACCAATTTTCTCCAAATTGTTGCGCTCCAAATTAGCAATCTCGTTGACGGTGGTGTTATCAATCCACGCATTGTTCATCTTCCACGAATCTCCGATGGACATTAAGGCAGTGCAGAAGTAACTCAAACCCTGCTTCGAATATGTTTGGTTAATTCAGCAGAGAGCCTTTTTAAAGTTTCAAATCTGCATTCACCTAACCATATTCGGCTCTGCAAATCGAAATAGCGTACCTGATTTATTGCTGATGTCTTCATTTCTGCGACTTGCATCTTTGATATGATTTCAGGGTAAAGCTTTTGGAGATCTCTCATTGTCTCTATCACCAGCTGCGAGAGAAGAGAATTCAAGGTATTTGAATTTGTAATTATATTGATATCAGAAAGGTCTATTCACGTAGGATTTTAGAGGGATGAGCAACATTCTGTTTAATCACCTTGTCGACCGACATAGAACCATGGCAAGGTGGTAAGTCAATGAGATCGCGAAAGACGGAAATCTTTCTCTGCAGCTCCATTGCCAGAAGGTTGTCTCTGGATCCATGTAAGCTAACAATTTTCGAGCCTTCGACGCCCTTTTGATGCTTTGACATCTTGGATTCTTTCCTTACCTGCAGCAGCAGATTCCCAAATCGTCAAGATCGTCACATCGTCAATTAACTTTTGGGACGTATTTTCTAAGAGCTAATCGGGATAGATACTTGTATGCTTCGGCCATATTTATGAATAACACGACTACTGATTTCACGTTATGGCGAAGTGATGACAGTAAATGATGTTATCCTACAAAAATGAGGACAAGATTAAAGATCACAGATGAATATAGAAATCACGAAGAAATATTCGACGAAAGATGAACGACGAATTACCAGGCACGTTTTTCCGAGAAAAATGTTAAGGACTCGGAATATGAAATATTTTACAAAATTTCAGTGGGCATGATGCCGATAAAAGAAGTGAATTCATCGCAATATATCAGAATTGCTCATGGTATATAAGACATATAAACAGTGTGGTATTCTCATTCCTAAACCATGGAAATCAAGCAAATGGAAGGAAGCCGTGCCAAACGTAAGTCTCAGGCATCATGGATGTGTCTAACCTCATCAAACTGCATGTCAAAAATGA
Source organism: Eucalyptus cloeziana (assembly GCA_014182715.1). Classification (NCBI taxonomy): domain Eukaryota; kingdom Viridiplantae; phylum Streptophyta; class Magnoliopsida; order Myrtales; family Myrtaceae; genus Eucalyptus; species Eucalyptus cloeziana. Next base: position 11,724,442 of record CM024637.1, read on the forward strand.
AACAGAAGAACAAGAACACATATGATTCTAACATCATGTTCTACGATACCTCGTAACCACAGGACTTGCATGAGCCGCAATCCCCCAAGAACGGCGACGCACCGCAGCAGCTTTGGGTCGCCATGGTGGTCGTCGACGTGTGTGCCGGTCCAGATCACGGTCGATCGACTCAAAAGCGCCGGACGAACCCTCGCCGGTACCTCCGTCCGAGAGGAACCCTGATTTTTACACGGAGAGAACGGGCGAAGAAGCGCTCTCCGGACGAAGAAACATTCGAGATCTGAAAGCGCCCGTCACGGAATAAAATACAGAGGAAAGAAAAGAAAGACCGTCGCTGTCGCTGCGATCCCTACGTGCAGAGCATTTCCGGAAGGCTTAGGACAGGTTTTCCCGATGCACGCACACACCGCGATCTGCCCCTCTCTCGGCTGGAACTTTCTCGTGGAGAAAGTCAAGGTCCCGAAAGGTGGCGAAATGGCTTTTTTTTAAGGACGGACGGACCGCGGAGGCGTCGTCGTTAGACGTTCGTTACGGAAGGTTCGCTTTGCCCCGGTTGTTTATGCGGTTCTGGCGCTGGTTTTGCGAGGGGGGTTTTTCCCCTGGAGGCATTTTTCTCTCTCGAACGGCTAACTAATCCACCCCATAATTCAAGGGAACTGTTGTTGTTGTTGTTGTCGGACGGACCTTTTGGCGACAGCGAAGACAGAAAGAAAAACAATTAGCCTCAGTCCAAATATGTATGATCATCGCCCCATGATTCAAGTGACTAAGCTCTAATAATTATTGCATGAAATACCATTGCCCCTTGTCACTAACATACGTCCTTTTTCAACACCCTTTATGTGCATAAATTCTTGGGTTGATATCACGAAATCCTCAAATTAGTGTACACGTGACAAATTTATTTCAAACTAATTTTTTAATCACTAAAAATTTGAAACTGGTAAATTTATGATAAATTTACCCTGTTAGTTTTCATCAAATTTTACTATTAAATTGTTGAGTTGGATGACGCGTGGTAATTTATAAGGTTTATAGAGATATTTCATGAATTCGAGATTTATTTACTTAAACTATTCATCCTCGTTACAGCAAAAACAAAAAAAAAAAAAGGAAAAGCAAAAAAGATTCGTGGTCAGTGGATGCATTTATTTTTATTTTCAAATGTTAGAAATAAATAATTCTTGACAAGAGAAAAGTGAGCGATGCCAAAGGCAAAGTGGACAAAACATCCCTCGTTCCCTAGTGCCTCCCCACCATCACCTTTTGAGTGTAGTGATGGCCAACATTTTCCGGAGTCAAAGGCCTATTCTCCACGGTCTTCAGGTCATCTTCTACCTTCCTTCCCGATTACAGGGGTTACCTTTTGTATTTCAAAATTGATTCTTTCAAAGGGGTTGTTGTTTGCCGCGTCTTTGAAAAGACGAGAGGTTGATTAATTGTTTATGTTGTGCTCATAGTGCGATGATTGAGACGATAGTCTCATAATTGATAATTGATAATGTATGTTGCATTAACAATCTAGAAAGCCAGGAAAAGTCGAGTTAGATAATTTGAATATGGCATCGTTTGCACTTGGCGACATGATGAATAAATTATGCCTGCCTATTTGACCTAAAATGACCCAAATGTTAATGGATTGAAGAGACACGATTTGTGTAACATGATTTGACGAGCGGATATGATTACATGATCTGTCATTGCATGAATTAAACTGTCAACACAAAATCACTCTAACAACACAAACCTAACAGGAAAATATTCCTAATTTTTTTATAGAATCTATTTACAATTTATAATATCCATGAACAAATTATTGTGAAATCAAATAAAATCATGTTCATTGTTAATGGAATTTTCTAATCATGGCTAAAAATGTTACATGCAGATTGTATCAATTACCGATATGCTAATTTCAACGAGTTATACGGTAAATTTTGTGTCTAGTAGGTTCGACATGAACCCTACATAATTATTAAAGCCGTCACAACCTCGTTTTTTGGGCGCCCTTACGCATGGGCGCGTGCGAAGGCTAATGGCTCACTAAGGCTGCGTTTGGCAACCACTTTGCCAAGGATCTTTAGGGGCCTAAAGGCCTTTGGGCCAAATAGAGAGTGTTTGGCAAAAAACTTTGAGACTCCATTGCACAAATGCTAGCCTTTTGAAGGCTAAAAGCCCAAGGCAGCCATGGCTTTCTCGCATTCTCGGTAAGCAATAGTGAACTTTAAAAAAAAATCGTTTTTCCTTTTTTACCCTTAAAATTTTACTAAAATTCCAAGTTTGACCCTTTTAACAAAAACCCTAACTCTTCTTTTCCAAGTCCGTCTCTCCTCCCTCAGATACGCGCTCCTTTCCCTCCTGCTTTTCTCCTCGACTCTTCAGATACGCCGCTTCCCTTCCCTTTTGCTTTGCTCTTCTCGACTCTTCAGATCTCGCTCTTGCCACTTCAACGCTTACCCCTCCGGTCGTCAAAGCTCGCATCTCCAGTCGTTTGTCGAAGCTCACCTCTTCGATTGGTCACCGAAGCTCACCGGTTCGGTCGCTGAAGCTTCAGTGGATACTGTCTCCGCCCAGGCCCTCGTTCATCGCCATTGCGTTGCTTGCCATCGCCCAGGCCTAGTCCCACGGCTCGACTCTCGCACCTGCTAGCGACGGTGAGCGCCCCCTCTCTCTCTCTCTCTCTTTGTGTCTCTTGCATTTGGTTTTCATTGTAAATGGCTTATCTGCTAGCAAATGGGCAAATTCAGAATGTGGGTGCTTGAATCGAGAGATTTTGAACTCAATGGAAGCGCGATTCGATCACTGTGATCGACATTACGCGAATTTCTGCAAATTACTTGAACTTTTCAGCATCAGGACGAACAGCAAACAGGCTTGAAGGACGTCAGTGCATTGAGGCCTGCATTTTGATGGGCGGTGGCGAGTTCTGCCACACGATTGCTATCTACTTGTTTTGTTCTGGGGATTCTCTGGAAGTGGATCGAGACATACGAATGGGATGACTACAATTTAAGCAGCCTTCGTTTTTGGTGGATTAGAATCAAGCACCTCTAATTGCAAAGAGTTATTGTTAATTTTTATTTTGACGATTTAGATGCAGATTGAGCAAAATTTAACCTGATTTGAGTGCTTAACTAAACCACCTTTTATTTGGGGAAATGGGGTGACCACTGTCATGTATGAGATCAGGCATGAAGGAGATGGCTATATTTCAAAAACAAACTTTATTTTTCCACAAGGAAAATATGTTGTGCTAGACTTATGTACGCAACCATCATATATATTCTTTTAGAGAGAATATGATTTGATTTGGGGTGTGTTTGTTGCATTGAAAGTATTTTTTTTGGGAACTGTTTTCATTGATTTTTGGTGTTTGCCACTCGGTGGTCAACCTGAAAAGTTGTCAATGAAATCTCGGCAGCATGAAAGACAGAAAATGAAGCTCCCTGCTAGAAAAGAGGAAAGTGTTTTCCAAGTAAAATGAGCTAAGTTTGGTGTTAATATGGCGAGGCTGAGGACTAGTGCACCTCTTCCTCCCTCTCTCCTCCTTTACATTCTAATGCATACATAAGAATCTGTGATTCTGGTCTTGATGCTAATGAACATAGTAGCTGGTATGACACTAGGTAATCATTAGTTATGGGCTGGTCTGTCGTGCAACTTGCAAATAATGGACTAATTGGACTTTCCATTAGGGTGATGAGCGGGAAATGATAAGTTCTTGTCCAATGTGCTAGGTTGGTCTTTGGTAAGTTAAGAAGTGTCAGATCTGTGTTTGTTCCCCCAGATGCCAAACATAGCAAATAAACTTGAGGGCTCTATTTGGCTTTTTGACCTGGTCATTGATTAACAATGCCGTGAAGCTGAGATTTGGAAAAGTCAGCAATGGATTATTGCCTTGTTTCGAGTTGATTCACAAAGTTCAGAAGTCAATGTTAAAATGACAATGTTTCTGACTTTTTTTTAGGTCTAGTACCTATTTTAGCTTTTTAAAAGTCAGGTTAGTATGTTGACTCTTGTGAATTGTTCATATTCTTTCTTCTTTACTGCTCTTTTGGCTCAGAATCAGGTGCTGCCCCTACAGGCTATCGAGAGGTATTCAATCGTGCTCATTCCTCGCTGCGATCGGAAATTGAGCGAGCTTTTGGTGTGTTGAAGAAGAAGTGGAAGATTCTAAAGCATATGCCAAGTTTTCTATTTGAAAAGCAAGTAAAAATTGTTATAGCAGTAATGACTTTGCATAATTATATACGACGAAGCGCCGCCAATGATAGACATTTTGCAAGAGCAGATTTGGATCCCAATTATGGATATTCAGTTGACCTTGATAATACAAATGAGGGGGCCGGTACTTGAAATGACAATTTATTTTCTGACATGGCGTGTTTACGTGATCAAATAGCAATGACTTTAGTAAATACTTAAGAATGTTTGTAATTTTCAATGAAAACCTATTTCTTTTTTCGATACATATGTAATCATGTTTATTATAATGAAATTACTCTTTCTTTTTGTTAATATATCTCTTTTATATATACATCTCAGTGCAAAAAAAAAAAAATCATTGAATTTGTTAATATATCTCTTTTATATATACATCTCAGTGCCCAAAAAAAAAAAGTCATTGAATTTGTTAATATATCTCTTTTATATATACATCTCGGTGCAAAAAAAAAAAAAGTCATTGAATTTGTTAATATATCTCTTTTATATATACATCTCGGTGCCAAAAAAAAAGTCATTGAATTTGTTAATATATCTCTTTTATATATACATCTCGGTGCCAAAAAAAAAAAAATTCATTGAATTTGTTAATATATCTCTTTTATATATACATCTTAGTGCAAAAAAAAAAAAATTCATTGAATTTGTTAATATATCTCTTTTATATATACATCTCAGTGCAAATATATATATATATATATATATATATATATATATAAAGTCATTGAATTTTTTAATGTATATCTTTTATATACATCTCGGTGCAAAATATATATATATATATATATATATATATATAATTCATTGAATTTTTTAATATATCTCTTCTATATATACATCTCAGTGCAAAAATATATATAAAAAAAAGTCATTGAATTTGTTAATATATCTCTTTTATATATACATCTTAGCGCAAAAAAAAAAAAATCATTGTTTTTGTTTTCAATTTAAAAAAAAAAAAAATTAAAAACTTAAATTGGTCACTCTAAAGGACTTCTCAAATATGTGTTTACCAAATAGCATTTTCCCAAAGTTGCTTCTCAAGGCACTTTTCAATTATAGTTTACCAAACAGTTTTTGCATTTCACTAAAACCCTTTAGACCAAAGGCCTTTGCATTTCCTTAAAGGCTTTTCCCAAAAGCTTTCTCAAATGCACCCTAAGTTTATTAGGCTTAGCACGGGCTTTCTTAAGCCCACCAATTCACAACTTATAATTTGAATTTTTAGCTTGCAAGTCGGTTTCAAATATGAGTCATCACTAATCAATTTGATAAGTTGATAAGAGAAATACTTTACTCTTGCGCAACAAAAAAAATTAGGATCGGAGACTTGATTATACTAGTTAATCACTAATATCCTTCCGATACCTACTTTTGTTTAAATCCTAAGGCTTTTCGGATTTTCAAGGATTTTTCATGCATTTATGGAGAATAAAAACCATAATTTTGGCTTTTTTTAAAAATATATTTCTTGGAAAATATATATATATATATATTTTTGGATTTTCTATCTTTCATAAAATAAAAATATAATATTATATATTAAAAAGGGGACTCGGGTCAGGTCTTCACATCCGACCTAGGTCCAAGCCACCCGGGCCCGCCGGCCCGGATAGCAAGACCCCAGCCGGATCGGGCCTGATTTGAGGGCCCAGTTTGGTTGGGAAAATGGGTTCATCCCTTCAAATAAAACGGCCCAAGAGCCCCCTTTGCTCAGGCCCAAAAATTGAACCCTAGTTAGCCCGCTCCGGCGCCACGACTAACCCGACCCGAATCAGCAAGAAACCTGCTCGACCAAGACTCACGCCGACCCGGTTCGCAAGCTCCCTTGCTCCCTGTACTCCCGTGTCACCGGTGGAGCCAGCTGAGGCGAGCAGCGCCGGTCACTGTGCCCGCGTACAACGGATCTGCGGCAGCCTGCGTCGAGGGACTGGCGGACGCGACGGCGAGGTGGCAGCAACAGCAGATGGCGGCGGATCGACGAGGCGGCGAGTAGCTATCTTGGCAGGTCCGAGCCGAGATGTAGGGGGTGGCGGCGGCTGCGACGGCGAGGAGCAGCAAGGGAGACGTCGGCAGGCTCGACGGCGTGAGGCTCGACCGACTGGGTCGTGGTGGTACAGAGCAGCGATGTCTACGGGTGCAGCCGAACCGGCGTCTCATCAGCGGCCCACCTGCTCTGCTTTGAAGGCGCGTCCCATCCTTTGCAGGCCTACTCCTCCCTCTCCGCCGTAGGCCGTCCTCGTGCACGTCATCGTCGCTGCGTCGGAGGCTGGGAGCTGCAGAGGCGGAGGGGGAAGGAGGAAGGAAGAAGAAGAAAGAAGGAGGGGGCCAGATGGGCCCGGGCCCACGCGGAAGACAAAGAAGAAAGAGGGTTGGGCGCGAAGGCCCAGCCCGCATGGGCCTGCCTTCTCTCTCTTTTTTTTTTTTTAAATAATAATTATCCAAAAAAAAAGTTAGTAAAAGCAAATGATACTAATACCTAGGCGACACGAAAAATATTTTTGTTAATGCCAAATTGGTCCTTAATTTTTTATGCAATTTAATCCAAAATGTTTAGCAAAAAATTTAGATGTCAACAGTAATGTCTCGTTGGTCGGCATGAAATTGACTCGGACACAATTAGCTTCAACTCAAACCTAGTAAGTTAAAATTGTATGCAAGTTATGTTATGGTGTCGTGTAAGAATAGGCCACCCTGTATTCATGGGTTTGCGTAGTGAGCCTGATTTTAGCAATATTTCAGCGACTAAAGTTGAGGCCTTTTCACAATGGGCTTTAACTGGCCCATTGCGCAAAAAAGTCCCAAATATCGAAGGGACGATGGACAAGATGATATTGGGATAGATTTTGCAGGAAAGAGGCAAAAAGACATCTTAGAAGGACAAGAAGAAGCTTGAGACATCAAGACTCATTTAATGAATAGATTTAAATGATGTGCTAGATTATGCTTAGATGGACTCGCCTGACTTATAACCAAATACGGTCCGTTGGATCCTTCAACTTATCCATTTAATATATGAGTTTTTCTCTCTCTCTTCCTCAAATGATGCCGTTTACAAACTCGCTTATTGTCATTTAAGCGGTAGCTTTTTAAAAATTGAAGAACCTAAGTGTCCACTTCTGAAAATTGGCACTGAAACGATTATTCGTGAAGTTATTGAAACTTTTGTTTTCCTTCAATCAAACACTCAAGTGACGTTGTTTGCTTTCTCAAGTGCTAACTTAAGCTCTCCGAAATGCCATGTTGGATGATGTATTATAAATTAATGCCATATTGTTTTTTCTGGTGAGGAATATCGCTAATGGCACTTAAGTGAGATTTTTTAAATTTGTGACACTCAAGTGCATGAAAAAAAAAAGTTATGACATTCATAGTGTACCTATCCTATTTTTTTGCTTTATATAATTTTTGTAGTTCATGAATTTTGACTTTTTTTTTTTTTTTTTGCATAAATTCAAATGTTGACACATAAAGTCACATAATTTCTTTTGATTTTTTTTTGAAAATTCTAATAATATGTTAAATTTTGGTGGGAAAGTAAAATAGATAATTACACAAATAGTTATTGAACTTTGACTCATTGTATAGCGTCATCCACAAACTTTAGCTCAATGTATAAATGTTGTCCCTGAACTTTTTGATTTTTCAATATGATCATTGAATTTTTTGTACATGTTCAATTTAGTCCTTGGACTATATGAAAATACTCAAAGTTGTCATTCTATTAATTCAAGTTAAAGGAATTTACTGATTTGGCTTCCAATCCACTATGTTTGAACGGTGGACAAAATAATAACGTTACACAGATTATCTATGTAAGATATTCAGCTCAAATTATCATATAATAATTCTCTTAGTTTTTTAAAATTAGTTTAGTTAAAAAATGATTATCCATGTAATTTGATGGTGTGGATATCATATTTTGATTTGAGTCAAATATTTTACGTGGATAATCCACACATAAGGTTATTTTTTTGCCTTTCGTTCAAACTTACTTGATTAGAATTCAAATTAGCAAATTCTATTAACTTGAATTAATTGAAGAATAACATTGAGCATTTTATAGACTAAATTAAACATGTAGAAAAAAAAAATCAAGGATCATATTGAAGGAACCTAGAAGTTAAGTTTAGGGATTGCATCGAACAAATTAAAATTTTAAAGACAATATTGCATATTAATTCAAAGTTCAGAGACCATTTATACCATTTTTCCTAAAGCAAAACAATAGCTTTTTAGTGTTTGTTTGATTGTAAACAAATAGGCTCTTAAGACTTTCTTATTTTTGAGTAAAAATATCTGTTAATGAGCTCATACTTAAGCTTTCTTTTAGCAATCTCCCTCTCAACGAAATTACAAGTTTAGAAGCATTGATTGTGTTACCTGTACTAAATGAATCTGAGCTTGTCGAATTTGGCAAGACTTGTCATAGAACCATCAATCCTAAAGTTAAGATTTTTTTGGGTACACGTCACCAACGAGACGAAGTCTCGGTTGTAACTTGCGAAGCTCTACATCCAGAATCAAAATCAACATGTCACTTCGATACCATTCAATTCTTTCGGATTTAAAGCGTTGGACACCGTGGGAACGGCGGACTTGAAATCGTTGATTTTCTTTCGTTTCTTCTGCGTCGGAGAGATAAGAAATTGTTGGGAAAGAATACCACTCAAGGAAGTGAAGAATTGATCAACAAGGACGGTCCCGTCAAAGCTTATTAAAATGATTATCTGATCTTATATCAAGAAATATGGACTTTTCCGTCTCCTAATATTTCTAGAAAGCGGCAGACTATAGTTACATTTTCATTTAAAGTTCAACTTTGGATTGCTCTCCAATCCAACCACGTCTTCTTACTCTTGGGATATTCATCATGAATATCTAATAATGAATCGTTCATACCACTCGATCATTTTTTATTTTTTTTGGGATAACGACACATATAATCTTTGAACTTTAGCCAAATGTGCAATTTGGTCCTTAACCTTTTAATTTGTTCTTTGTGGTCCCTGAACTTTAACTCAATGTGCAATGTGGTCCATGAATTTTTAATTTATTTAATATAGTCATGAATTTTTTGTACATATTCAATGCAACCCTTAACCTATATGAAAATGTTAAATGTAATCCTTGGTCTTGAATATGGAATGACTATATTAAACATTTTCATATAGTTCAAAAATTGTATTGAACATGTACCAAATATTCGGGGACTACGTTGAATAAATTAAAAATTCATGGACTACATTACATATTGGGCTAAAGTTCGAGGACTATATTGAACAAATTAAAAGTTTAGAGACTAAATTGCACGTTGGGTCAAAATTCATGGACTATTTATGTTAATTTTGCTTTTTTTTTTTTTTTTGTCATATTTTTTATGGAAGTCTAAATAAAGCTACAATCTGGTCAAATGATATGAATATAATCAAGTTCCGTTTATATTTAAAATGAAACAACACATTATTAAAAATGAACCAACACACTAATTCGTTTTATTAATATTGAATATTAAGTAGTTCGATCCTTTTAATTGAGTCATTAAAGATGATAAAAAACCATACTAATTTATATTTAAATGCAATTTTGACTTTCTGTTAGTTCATCCATGGATGGATGAGTGTGTTTAGTTCAGCTTTGGGGAAATGGGGTTTGATGAAATGCAATTGCGTTTGGTAAATTGTAATTTAAAAGTCCTTGGTAAAGCAACTTTTGGCTAAATAATATTTTGATGAACTTTTCTTGCAAAGGACTTGACTGCAATTATTTATTTAGTTATTAAAAAAAAAAACCTCACTCTTTGCTTGCTCTAGCGAAGGGCTTAGGCTGCCATTCACCGCCATTTGAGGTTGCATGACCCTAAGTAGCCCTCGCCAGGGTCGCATGACCCTCGTGGAGGTCATGTGACCACAAGCAACCTCCGTTGGCCCTTCACAATCTGATTTAGCCTTGTTAGCCACCCTCATGCAAAGAAAATGAACAGTAACAATGGGGGCAAAACCAAAGAATTGAAAAAATTGGTGAGAATAGTTTGTGAAGAAAAAAAGTTACTCAACCTCATAAATAGCCTTTCACAAATGCTGAAAGCAGCTTTGCCAAAGCTAACATTTGGCCAAAGAGGTCACAAAAAAGTTTGCCAAGCACATCATATTTTCCCCAAGGCTCAAAATCCCTCGGAAAAGTTGAGCTAAACACCCCAAAATTTGGTTAAAGCTATTTCAAGAGTGTAATATTGGTCTGAGGCAGTTTGGTGTGACCTGCTGTCGTAGGAAAATATTTCTCAAACCTTGTTTCCTTTTCTCTTTCTCATCCCACATTATTTGAGAAGCCCTCTGTTTTTTGTTTTCTTTATGAGTTTTGTGATATTGTGTATGAATTTGGGACGAACCAAGTGTAAAGTTGGATTGTGCCCTCCCCATGCTCGAAATATATGCGAAGCCCGGAACTTTTCCTCCTATTGAATTTCTAATTTTCACATGATATTTCTAAGTTTCGCTTAACCTATTTTCTCTCTTCCTTTCACGAGCTTTACATATCTATTGTACCTGCTATACCTAAATAAACCGGGTTGTCCGTTCAATCATGGAGATATTCACATTTTAACTTCTACGCTCTCTGAGAGGCAGAAATTATCCTCGAAAATAATACTTTACAAGCTATCGTAAATGAAAAGGAAGGAATTTACAATTGTTCAAGCTGTTGAACTTCAATTTAAGCCCTAGAAGATATTCATGTATGAGCTTATAGTAGCGAAGGAACAGGAACAACACCGACCACCAAAACTCTGACGTAGTCCAAGTTCCACCCGGCTTAGAGAATTCTTTGAAGCTGTGCAGCGTCAAGGAAGGTACTGCAGGTTTCCTAGCAAAAGACGGAGAAATTGAGAATCTGGAATTTGGAAGAAAGTTATGGTAGCTATATGATGTCCTGGGTGACGAAATTGATACGAAGATAAACCAGAATTTTCCTGTCCGTGGTTCTACTTAGAAACTACAACGTGGAATGTAAGACACGGTTAACGGACTGCATCCTACGTACGACTACTTGACTCCTCAAGGTTGTTATAGTTGGATGGACCATTGGGAGATTTCTAGCTCAAAAACAAGTAGACGTTTTTTGTTCGAATTCCTACTAATTGTCTGCAAACCGCTCTGAGTTGGGACTACTGTATAGACTAAAAGTCCTGATTCAACAGGTTCATGGAGTTTGACCGCTTGAGCAGCGTTCGTCAGGTCTCCGTGCTCTTGCCCTTGATTACAAGAAAAAAAAAAAAGTCAGCAATCATATTTTGACTTAAGAAATACTCTCATGATCTATGTAATTTACTAAACTAATACAATTTAATGACCTGACGTGTGCATCTCTTTATTAGATTAAGTTAACTTTAATGGTGATTTGAAAGGCATCCATCAATATGCATAAATTGGTTGATTCAATAAATTCTCACATCAGGTATGAGAGCAGTTGTTCGAACTTCAAAGCACAACGAATGTTCCTCCAGTTATATTTATGCCAAATCAAAGAGGACGTTACAGCGGTTTCTTCTTCATTTCGACGGTTAGGTGATATTTAGATTAGCCTTCGAATGCCTAGTTTGGTCTAACTGCTTGGGCCATCATGTGCAATTTCCCATGAGACAATGGCCCCATGAAATCACAAGAAATTGACGTTTGATCGAGCCTGCCAAATAATAGTACAAATTCAAATGACCATGCAGAGAATATTAAGCCAAGACGACAACGTATTTGGAACTGAAAACCATGATAGCGATGGGAGTCATCGTAACACAATTTTATGGGCCAAGATCTGACCGTGTTTGAAGGTCCAGACAACACTTCCTAATTAAGTACGTGTCGATCGATCAATCAGTCTCTCACTCTCTTTTCCCTGCCTTTTCTGAACAAATGCTACGTTGCTTCCTACGTGACACGGTCGGTCGGTCGGTCCGACGGCTTTTGAAGAGTTCCTCCTTTGAATGTCAAACCATTCTCTGTCTAATAAAAAATTCATAACATTTCTCCCTCCCTCCAACTCTCTTCATATAAAAATGAACACACCCTGTGTCTTGGATATCGCACCCTTTAGCAGAATAAAAATCGTATTTTACTTAAAAATACCTTTCGTTACTTTAGCTTCTTGGAAGAAAAGAAGAAGTGATGCAGAGATTATCAACGGCCATAGCCAAGAACGTGATTCATCACGGCCACGTTCTTGGACGCAACAGCCAAATAATCCAAACCCTAAGGCCGCCATGCGAGGTGTTCATAAACCACCGTGGCACCGAGACCAAGCGGAGCATCGCCGGCTTGCTGCACAACTTCCTGAGCTTGCTCGATCTTCACCCTTTCCTGGACAACAGGAGCATGAAGCCCGGAGATAAGCTGTTCGATGAGATCGAAGCGGCCATTTATGGCTGCAAAGTCGGGGTTGTGGTGTTCTCACCGCATTACTGCGAGTCGCGGTTCTGCCTCCACGAGCTGGCTTTGCTGATGGAGACGAAGAAGAGGGTAGTACCCATTTTTTGCGATGTGAAGCCGTCTCAACTTCATGTCCGGGACGACCTGAAGCATTCGGCCAATAATTTGCCAAGATATAGGCATGCTGTCGAGGAAGCCAAGAACACCGTTGGTCTCACTTTCCATTCATCAAAAGGGTATGCTCAAATCCCTTTTGCTCTAATTTTCCACCACGGACTATAGCACGACCTGTTACGAATGACCACAAGAAATCATATTATCATGAAAAATAGTGGATGTATGCGAAATAAGAAAAAGAAGAAGAAGAGAATATTCAAGGCCTAAATTTCAATCTAAAAGATTAAGCTATCGAGTAGAAGATTAATGAAAGGTCCACCAAACCATCATTACTAAAAATCACGAAATATTCTAAACACAATATAATGCCTCATATAATGTTTCTACATGTTGGAACAGGGACTGGTCGAAGCTGGTAAGAGACGCATCCGACGCAGTGATACGCAACTTGCTGGAGGCCGAAGAAGAGAAGCCCTAATTAGAGCCAAAATGTGCACAAAGCACTGAATAGAATGCATTTAATGGTCTGTGCCTGGGGGAGATCCAAAAAGAGATTGGAGATCCCCCATCAATCTCTACGCTTTAATTTGCTTTGTTTCATTAAATCAAATTTATTGATTTTTTTGATTCTTTGTAACAAATAATATCAGTAGTTTAATATTCTAATTACATTGTGTATAAGGGACCTTCGGGATTGTAATTAGTATCGGCTTAAGTTTAGTATAATTTTCTTAATCTCTGATGATAATAAAATTGTACCATCTTTAGTCTAAAGAATAAACCTCTTTTTTAGTGCACCATTCAAATGATTATTTCCTTCATGTTTCTCCGACCATAATGCAAAATCAATAAAATGGAGATCATTCGAAACTTTCTTGTATCCCTTCCTTAGAACGTTATATCCAGGATTTTTGCTTATTATCTCCTCTTGTGAAAGAGGGTTATATCACACGTGCAAACGGGTGCGCACGTGCATGAATTTTATCCTCATAATCTATTGTTCATAGAGCATGAACAAGATGCTTTCTTATTAAACCTAAACCGCTTGTATTATGTGTTAGTAGATTTATGAAAGAGTTGGAAAATATTAGTAAACAAAAAAATAAAAATAAAATTACCATGTGTTGGTATCAATTAACATTGCAAAGAAATAGATAAACAACATGGACTCCACGATCTGCAAACATGCACTCAGGCGATCCGAGCTCGGGTTTTGGAAGAAGGAGAAGAAAGAAGGAACCGAGAAGAAGGTATCAGCAACAACGGGTTTTATTGCGGGACAGCTCATGATGTTCATATCAATCTATTATGTGCCTCTGCATCTAGCATATGATTCTACAAGATCTAGTTTTGTTCAAGTAACGGATTCTAGCCAATTGAAAGGATCTTCTAATCAATCCAGAGATCATTTCGATTCCATTAGTAATGAGGATTCGGAATATCACACATTGATCAATCAAAGAGAGATTCAACAAAAAGAGAAATCTCTTTGTTCTGTAAAATATATTGGAAGCTGCATGATTCATTAAAAAAGATCAAATAAGTATAGTGCTAATCCTAGGTGACATTGAAAAACCTGAAAATAACCTCGTTTTTTTTTTGTCAGTAACCTGAAAATAACCTTAAGCAGTAAACGATATGAGAAAATAAACAATAAAACAAAATAACAGAGAAAAATGATAAAAAAAAGAAGAAGAAACAATACTCTATGACACGCCTAAACAATGATTTTCAAGAAACTGCTTGAGTTTTAGCCAAAGCTGCTAATATGCGAAAGGCTATAGGGAAACACATTTGATCAAAGTAAAGCGCTTGGAATGAGCTTTCTGGATTGGTATTATGGTTCTCGTAACTCTGTTTGGATCAAAAGTTGTAGCTGTTTTCTTGCATATTATGCAGACTGGTGCTCGGGCTCACCTACTGGATCCACGTTTGTTGAACTCTCTGGAAAGTCATCAGCAATCACTTGTGCATCGTCTCTCCAGTTGAAATCATCCATAAAAAAATTATCGGTTAGATATTCTAGCAGTCTTCCTTTACTTCTTACCAGAAAATCTCCATGCAACCTGTTCATTAAGTTTATAAGATACATTTAGCTCAATAATATTCAGCAAGATTACTTCGTTTAATTTTTCGGGTCCATGTATCCTTGTAAGCTGAATACATTATAAACTCTCTTTGGCTCTTGTAAAGGAAAAAAAAAAAAAAAAAAAGAAAAAAAGAATAGACAAACATAGTTTGCAGTGTAAGCATTGTCAAGAATAGTGTGAGATTTTGTGAGGACCACTGCTAACTGTTCTAAAAGCTTAAGCTGTTAGATGAATGCGTGATTTATTATTTAAATATTCTAACATTTTCCCTCACGCTTAGTTTGGTCTTTTGCCTAGTAGTGGAAATTTAATTAGAGAGGCAAATAGGGGTCTGGAAGATTCGAACTCATGACTTCTTAGCTCTGATATCATGTGAGATTTTGTGGGACCACTGCCAACTGTTCTAAAAGCTTAAGCTGTTAGATGAAGGCGTAATTTATTATTTAAATATTCTAACAAATAGTATCAAAGCAACTAACTTATGATGAAACCTTCAAATTCCCCTTGTTTTCTTTGGAAATGCAAACTCCTTTCAATGACATCTCCATCCTTGTAAAGTTCCTACTGCGTACTTCTATGGTAATTTGCTGCAAGAGGGGGGGCATCTAGAAGCTAGCAACAAAGCCAAAGGCCACTTTTTTGTCTCATTACTATTCTTGTCACTATGTGTTCTTAGTTGCGCTCTAGTCCCCTCGTGCTTGATTTCTCACAATTTTGACCTTGTGAATTTTAATGGAAGTGGAGAAGATTCGAACCATTTCAATCAAACTGGACGGAGCAAACCATAGTCATTAATTCCATCTGATATGAAAAGACAAAAGAAAAAGGCAAAATGAAAGAGAAGAAGAAGAAAGAAAGAAAGAAAGAATTTTGTACAAATTTCCAAGTGGTAGCATAGATGGTCTATCTTTGATTGGATCAAACATATGATCCTAGTCTGGTACTTGAAAGATCCATGAGATCATATTATTGCAACTTCCAGTTAATACAATTGTATTAAATAATTAAAAACTGGCTTTTTGATGGTAGTCCCGTTGCGGCACGAAGCATGGAATATATGCTTTTTGTGAGTCACATGGTCATATCTTTTCTACTTAGATGCATGAACAATTCTTGATAGGGCCATTGTTTGATAATGGATCTGGGCAAGCTATATTGCACTATTTCCATCTAAATGATTAGGCCTTGTGAATGAAAGCCAATTTTGATCAAGTCCATGTTCCCATAGAAGGTTCACAATTAAAAGGGTTTGGATGGGATTGAAAGCTACCCCATCCACTATTGAAATTTCGATTACAGTGCCAAACAAAACACCAACTGTTCATTAAATGAGCTTGTTATCATAACCTCATCAATTGTGAGTGGGGAAGCCTAGGACTGCTAATACACAGACTAACCACATTTCCCGAGATTGCCGATGGATTGGAATCGATCATGTGACATCTTGCATACAAATCATATTTCGGACCACTTAGCTAACCACTAACTTGGTATGTGCTAGCGTACAGTTGTATGTAGCCGAACCTACTACTTTTGAGTTTTGAGATAGAGCTATATTATATGAATGACATAAAAAAAGGGGACATTAACAAGTTACTAAATATAACATTTAGAATATGTGCCCAAAAGAAAGAAAGGTACGTCGAATGTTAGTGTTTATTATATGGCATTGTTTGGTTTGGTGGCCACGTGGCATTTCTGATTAAAGTGACAAGGTATGCCAAAGCCTGGGCTTTCTTAAAGATAAAGACCAGTGTCATCTGTTGGGTCATTATATCATATGTTATCGAAAAACTTCGGGTACTGTGTACTTTATAGCTAAGCTATAGAGCCCCTCTCTTTTACCCTCAATTGCTGTGAAAATAAATAAGAAGAGAAGTAGCCTTTGACTAATGATATTTTAAAGCTAGTGTTGTATGAGAAAATATTGGTTGAGTTTAAACTCTATGTAGGACATACAAAAAACAATTTAGGGTGCGTTTGGTAACATTTTTGTTTAAAAATTGTTCTAGGGAACAGAAATAGAAAAAAAAGTGTTTCTGTTCCGGGGAACAATTTTTGAACAAAAAAACGCATTTGGTAAACTTGTTCCGAGAATAAAAAATGAACAAAAACACGTTTGGTAAATTTGTATTCTTTTTTTTTTTTTAATTTTTTTGATTTTCTTTTTCTTTTATTTTTTTTTTTTTTTTTTTTCTTCTTTTGGCCGGTCGCCGGCCTCGGCCATGGTCGGTGACCGGCCGACAAGGGTCGGCGACCTCGCCGTGGTTGGGCGAGGCTCGATCTCGCCTTGGTTGGGCGAGCCACCGCCCAAATCGGGCGAGGCTCGGCCTCCCGGCCACCGCTGAGGCTCGGCCTCACCGGGCCAAGGCCGTGGTGGCCCGAGGCTAGCTCGGGCTCGCCAAATTTGGGAGAGCCCGAGCTTGCCTAGCCAAGGCGAGGCCGAGTCTCGCCGGGGGGCGACGCTCGGCCTCACCAGGGGTGGTACACTCCGGCGTGGTTGCTAGCCCTCGACGGCGTCGCCGGCCCTCGACGGCCGGTCGTCAGCCATGGCCGACGTCGGTGACTGGCCAAAGAAGAAACAAAAAGAAAAGAAAAAAAAAAGAGAAGAAAAAGAGAGGAGAGAGAAAATGTTTTTTTTGTTTCTTGTTTATGTTTCAAAAGTGTTCCTAGGAACAAAAAAATAGATTTGGAACAAAAATACAAACAAACGCGTTTATTCTTTTTTGTTCCTTGGAACAAAAAAACATAAACTTTGTTTATAAACAAAAGTAAGAAACATTAACAAACAGGCCCTTAGTAATCGACATGTGTCGATTCGAGCCCACACCGAAGACTATTCAGAATATACTACAGCTGCAAACCCTCTCTCTCCTCTCTCTCTCTTTCTCAACTTGGGTCCACATTTAAAATTTATTACATCTCTCCTCTGTCTCCTCATTGAAATCACTCGGCAGCATTGTGGTTCATGAGCAAAGAACTTTGCTTCGCGGAGGGGGAGGGGGGGAGAGAGGAGTGGAGGTCCCGAAGGGTGAGGGGAAAACACGATGGCGGGGCTCGGGGAGGCATGGTAGAGCCGTCGGCGTCGTCATTCACAAGCAGAGAGGCACTTCACGAAGGAGAGAGAGAGAGAATATAGAGCGGAGATCGCGAAGAGTGAGTAAAAACGGGAGCACGAAAGGAGCAATCTTTTTTTCCTCCATAATGGCATTAGAGCGATTTTAACGAGGGGAGAGATGAGAAAAAGGGTTTGTAATAAATTTTGAATGTGGGTCCGGATGGACAAAGAGAGAGAGAGAGAGAGGTGTGGTTGTAGCTGTAGTAAATTTTGAAAAGGCCTCGATGTGGGAGGGCCTATTCGACACACGTGGATCGCTGAGTGGTTTTCTTTATGTCCTACGTGGAGTATTAAACTCAGCCAATGTTTTCTCAATGTTGTATGGTGTCTTAGGAGGTCCTTGGTTCAATAAAAAATAATCTTTTTATGACAAAAAAAAAGCCCACCTTAGAAAGTCATTTGATTTAAGTCAATTAAACATAGAATACTTTATACAAAGGTAAAAGTCACAAAAAATCATAAATTATGCTTACTATGATACATTTTCCCTAAACTTCCTTTTTATGTGGTACTAAAAATCCAAAACTTATACTTGTATGATACATTTACTCTCAGTCAAAGTTTTGTCAATAAGATCATTAAAAATCTACCTACATAGATGCTAAAAAGTAAACAATATTGATATGACACTCACTGTGATTGAAAAATTATCAAATGGAACCTTGATAAAGAGTAAATGTGTCATATGGATATTTAATTTAAGGGATTTTACGTCACAGGAAAAAGTGTCAGATAAATATGTAGCAATTGACAAAGTAAGATTTAGGATAAATATATCACAATGGGTATAATTTGAAATTTTTGTGACATTTTCCCTTTATACAAAAATCCCATGAACTTTAGGGATAGTATAGGCTTCATGAACTTTTAATTGGTAATACCCCCCTTAAATTTTTATCTTATTATAGTTGTCACTATTAGCATGTGCATTACATGTGACTTTATTTTGGGGCAAATGTATATTTTTCATCTTATAATTTCTTTTACCCTCCATTGCTGTGAAAATGGAAAAGATAGAAAATGAGAGAAAAAATAAATAAATTAAAATGCTAATAATAAAGGAAACAAATGTAAAAAATAATCTTAAACTATAAAAAATTGTTAAAATTTGATAAATATAATCACTTTAATAGAACTAAATAAGATATTTTAAGAAAATAAATAAAAAAATAAACAAAAGGGAAAACGCCTCAGTAATATAAAGGTCAAATTAAAAATATTGGTCAATCCATTATGTATATTAAAAGGGCACATTAATGTCTAAGTGATTGATTAAAAATGTTTAAAAAATGTATACAAGAAAATAATGCTATTAAATCATAAAGGGAAATGATTAATTGGAAGCTAGGGTATTTTTTTTTAATTTTTTATTGATCAATCATATTTTTGCCTTAATTAATCATTTAAGAGTACCTAATGAGTATCCAATTTTTGTAATTTAATCTTTTGTTGTTGAGGCTTTTCTCCTTTTTACTTAACTTTGTTTCTTTTTTAAAGACATCTTAATTATTTATATGTTATCTAGTTTATTATTCTCCATTTTTCTTAATTTTTTTAGTTTTTATAGAAATCAAGTGTAAAAGAGAGATGTCTATGAAAAAAAAATCAGAAATGCATATTTACCCATTAAAATTCACGTGCTTGCACAAATTGACCTGAACATATTTAGTTTCAATTCCTAATTTTATATTACGTTTGAGTCATGTTATCGTGCCGTATAAGAAATTATTCCCTTCATCCATAGCTATGCCTAGCAGGCCTGATTTTCGCAATATTTCAGCGAACTAAGTGGAGGCCTTTCTACGACGGGCTTCGATTGGCCCATTGTGCAAATAGTCCCCAATATTGAAGGAACGTTAAACAAGATGATTTTTGGATTTGACTTTGCAGGGAAGCCCAAGACGTCTTAAAAGGACAAGAATAACGCAAGAGATGTTAAAACTAATGAATTACATTTCTGCTGGATACATGAATGAGTTTCTCTATCTCGCATTACTAGAAAAAAAGATTCCAGAAATCCTCTTCTATCACTTATTAATTCGCTCCCCAACTTTTTGAAATCTTCCATAGTCAACGTGTTAAGGTGCGCATGTAAGGGCATTAGTATAACAAATCCCCAATTTGAGTAATACACGGGAGATGAAACAATATTTATAATGGGCTCACGATTTTTTAGCTTAAGGGCGCTGACTATTACTTATTTTTTTAATATAAATCTTGCGGCTCATAGGTTTTGACTTTTTTCTCCAAATCTAAAATTCTTGGAATTTTGACAACCCAACTTTAATGTTGACACTTCTCTCCCTCCCTTCCTCTCTCTCCTCATTTGAGTTTCAGCTTTTCTTTGTCTTTTCAACTTTTGAATGGGAGACATTTACTTAGACCTCTCCCCCTAGTCCCTAGTTACTTTCCCTTTTTATTTCCACTTATTTCCTTCCTTACTCTCCTAATCTAATTTTAGATTCGAGAGTTTTGCTCTCTCAATCATAGATATATGAGCTTTTTCCTCCTATCTAATTTTAAATTTAGGAGTTTAAATGAATAAGTAATTCACCTCCAGTTTCAATGGTATTCGTAATAGTTTTGATGTTAAATCTGTTTATTCAACGTATTTTTATTAAAAGCTTTGAATATATTTATGAGATTAAACTTGAGTTCTTTCTCACTAATCTCTCTCCCATTAAAGGTATCGAGTTTCCTCATGGGATTTCTTTAACGACTTTTGAGATTGGCGCTAAATCTCCAAATGGTTGGCTTCTAACAAAAATTAGTCAAGAAAGTGCTGATTGTGACATATACTAAATGAATCTGCATCGTCAAATCTTACCAGACATGTTATGGAATCGGTTTTTTTTTTTAATGGTTTAGATTGATTTTAGTAAATATAACCGAGGGAGGACTCCTTGGTCGTAACATGTCAGGCCTACCATTCAATTCTTTCTGTTTTAAAGCCTCGGGCACAGTGGGTACAGAGGACTTTTTTTTGGTTGGTGGGTACAGAGGACTTGAATACATTGATTTTCTTTTGTTCTTCTGCTTCGGACAGATAGGAAATTGCGGTGAAAGGATACCACTCGCAAGATGAGGTATCACAGAACTTGCCTAAACTTTAAACTGATAGTATCACAAATATTTGGAAAAAATTAACCAAAAAAAAAATCCTAATTGTATTATATAGATGTCAAGTTAGTTTTAAATCTTTAATGATTTGCCAATGTAGTCATTCCAGCTAATTTTGACTAAAAATTATTGATGTGGACGCCAATCATCTTATATGACATAATTATTGCTGATATGAACAAATTTTTATTGCAATTTTTACAAAATTTTTGAACTTTTATAATTTTTTGAATTTTTTATTTTATTTTATTTTATTTTTCCTTTTTCCTCTGCTGGTGTCGGGCCTCGACCATAGCCAACAACTGGCCACAGTCAACAATTTAAAAAAATTAAGAAAAATTAAGAAATAAATAATTGTCCACATTAGTGTCGACCGTATTTATGTTAACAATTTTGGTCAAAATTAGCCGAAAGGACTAAATTGATAAATCATGAAAAGATTTTGAATCAAATTGAAAGGTTTAAGACTGAATTTCAAGACCTTTTTGACAATTTTTCCCAAAAATTTTCATGAGGATATGAAGAATCAATCAATGAGGACGGCTTAGTAAAAAACTTATCGAAATGATTATTTGATTTCTAAGCAAGAAATATCGACTTTCTATACCCATATATGTCTAATATCACCAGAAAGTGTAGGCTACAGCTACCTTTTCAGTGTTTGAACTCCCAATATCTATTAGTAAAAGGATATTTAGGCTTTATTTGCCTTTTCATTCTCAGTTTAACCTTGGATTGCTTTCCAATCCTTCCATGTCTACTTTTTCTTTGGATATTTTTCTTATTTCTACATTTAATGCTTTTAATTGAGTCATAAAAGACAATCAAAACCGTACTAATTTCTATTTAAATGTCGTTTCAGCTATCTATTAGTTATATAAGTTAGGTTGAAGCAATTCCAAAAGTGGAATTTTTGTTGTCCTAAGCTGTTTGGTGTGATTTCCAGCTGTATAAAAATATTACAGAAAGCTTGTTTCCTTACTTTTACTATCTCCCGAAAATTGAGAAGCTCTCGCATTTTCACTATATCAATGGCTTCACTTATTAGTTTGATAACAATAAGTAAAAGTGTCGGTTTCACATGTATGAATTAGAGGTGAGTGGTTCCAAGTTCCGTATAGGTTTCATCTAAAATCTAGAATCTATTATTTGGAACATATTTTTCATTTTTTGGAATCTAAAATCTACCTTAGATATCCTAGAACTTGTAAATTACCTTGTCACAAGTTTTAGAGTCAGTTCTAGGATTTATTTAGGTTTCACCTATATTATTGATTGAACGATTACAGTGAATTAAAACCTTTGCTACGATTCACTGACCATAGAAACATATTGGAAATATGAACATTAAAATAAAATAAAAGTCTTAATCATAAAATGGAGGCTTGGATTAATATTTCCAGATTGTACACTCATCATCGAACGGCATGAAATATCATAAGATCACGTGAAGACATGAACCAAGAAAAATATTAAAACTTATTCTAGATTCTAGGTTACGGGATTATAGGTTACAGGTTCCAAATTTCTCCAACTAATAATCTAGGAACCCACCCTTCAAAATAGGTTCCTCATTTTTTGGAACCCGGAATCTACCTAACATAACTTGAAACCTGAAACCTACACGTTTCCCATTGGTCTAGTTCTCAGATTCTATATTTTACTTTGAAACTATGCTCACTCCTAATATCAACTTCGGCCGAACCAAGTGTAAGTTGTGGATTGCACCCCCTGTGTACCAAATAGGTACGAGCCTCAGTCCAAGGTTTCCTTTTACCAAATTTTTATTTTTGCCTGACATTTCTAGCTTTCGGTCAGTCTATTCTCTCTCTTTCTCTCAGGGGTCTCATTGATATTTTTGCCCAATATTTCTTGCTATTCACGAATAATTTAGAAGGTCCATTGAATCCTAGAGGATATCCACGTCTACCTTCTGCGCTCTTCGAAGGGTGGTTGAGGACAGTATCTGAAGAGGAAGAAATTTTCAATTGTCCAAGCTCTTGAGCTTTAATTTCAGCCTAAGAAGAAAATTCATGTTTGAACTTGAAGTAGCGAACTGGAACAAAACCAACCTCCAAACCCTAACCTAGTCCTAGTTTCATACGAAGTAGAGGTTCTTGAAGCTGTGCAGCTTCAAGGAAAGGTATTGCAGGTCCCTACCATAAGACCGAGAGATTGAGAAACTCGCAATTGGAAGAGAGGAAAGTGTTGGGAGGTGTATGATGTACTGGGTGACGAAATTTAATAAAATGACAACGAGAACTTTCCTGTCCGTGGATCTACTTAGAAGCCATAACCCCTGAATTATAACCAAAATGTTAACGACTATTCTTCAATTTGAGAAAATTAAGTCGACGGTCCTTATTTTTACAAATGACAAATGGATTTGAAACATTGAAGTGACATTCACTCATAATTTATTTAATTTACCAAACTTATCCAACTTGATGTTGCTGGGTATAGCACAAGGAAACTGAAATGTTGATTTGAAAGACATCCATCAATATGCATGAATTAGTTGATCCAATAAATTGTCACCTCAAGTGGGAGAGTAGTTGTTCAAAACGCCCGGAGCATTCCTTTTGATTATATATAGTAAGACATAATTAAATGTTGGGAACATGTATTGGCACCAAAATGTTTTTGGTTATTTGTTTGTAAAACAAACAAAATAGTGCTTTTTCCTTGTCTAACATAGAAAAGTTAGACGTACATGGGGCATGGCATTATATAAGTGTGGATGTCTCCTAACTTGTTGAAATGATGAAATGGATTATGGCTAGATCTCATAATACTCGCATGTATGTGCGCGAATAAATTCGATATTATTATTATTATTATCATCATCATCATCATCATCATCATCATCATCATCATCATTATTATTATTATTATTTTTTTCGTGCGCTTATTTTTGCTAATTTTTATTAGGCATGCCACAATCTTTGAAAAGTTGTATTTGTCCAATTGGTATTTTTCAGAAATTGTGAAATTCAAATTAAAAAAATAAAATAAAATAATTACTTTATTATTTTTATTCCGAATTTCCAATGTATTTTTAACATATCTTCCAAGAATGTATCTATTCACTTTGCAACCTTTTTCGAAGGATTGCTTTTATTCAAAAAGACTGAGATAAGTACGTCATTTTTTGATATCAATGTTCAGCAAGTCTTGTCAAATCTACTTTCCAAAAACATAGCCTTCTTTCCAATTATTTCTTTTCGAAAGTTTTTGGAGATATACTAAAATTACTAGCTAGTATTCTCATTCGAGACTTTCTTGTATCATAAAGGGTTATTGCCAGTAACCATTAATAACATTGTAGAGTAAATAATTCTTTAAAAAGAGTGTTATCATGTCTCAAAGTTTAATCGTATTTTTTCAATTCTCGATTGTAAATTCCCAACAAATTTGGCACGACTGGCATGAGAAAGACGTTTGGCATTTAGCATATGGAAATTGAGAGATTGGTAATGAGCAATGCCAGACTCTAATGAAGGGGATTCGAAAATAGGAGGAAGCTGTGAAAATCCTTAAGATCTCAAAGGAGGTTGGTTAATGCCAGATCACGGTAATGATAGCCTCAGCGAATTGGATATGAGTAGACAACTTTTCAAATAAATAAATAAATAAATAGAGTTAGTTGCAGAGTAACCTTAAATTATTGGGCACCACAAAATGGACATGTAAAAACCTCCAAGAAACCGATTCGATAGCCGCGAAAACATGCCATCGCCAATTCTGAAGATCAAGGAGCAAAATGACCAAACTAGTTCAACAACCAATGAGAAATTTGGAAACCACCTGTGCTGTGGTGGGCAAGGATTCAAAAGAAGCATGGAAGCAAGCTTAGGACTAACGCACGTTCACACCAAACAAATCACAAGATTTTACTTTATTTATTTAAATTTTCATGTTTTTGTTCAGTTTGCTTTATTTTGCCAAACTCTTGCTCTTGCAAGTGTGTTTTGAGCTTTTTCCGTTGGCTTTTATCTCTAAGTCATCCATCAGTTTAGTTTGTTTTCCTCTCTAAACTGTAAAAATTATTTGATCGATAGCACAAGAACTCTTTGATTTTCGAATTTGTCTATATCTCGAGTTTGGTCTTCTTTGGGGAGCCTTCTTTGAGGGTTGGCATCTATTCAACGAACTTCAAGGGAAACAATATAGCAACGGAATAATAGATAGAGAAACACTAATCAATTTATTCATTTATTATCCCTTCAAAATCTGCTATTTTCTACGAGACAAGGGCCCCGAGAGATTGCAAGAAATCGATGTTTGATCAGGTCTCCTGAATGAAAGTACAAATTGAAAGACCATGAAGTTCATCAGTCAAGACAACGGCGTGTTTGAAAACCATGAGAGCGATAGGTGTAGCAGCAACATACGGATCTATTCGATTTCTTAATGGCCAACATGCGGACGTGTTTGAAGGTTAAGACAAAACTTCCTCATCAAATGCTAAGTAAGTTCTCTTCGGGGAAATGGTCGTTCGGTCCGACGAAAATCTGTTGAATAATTCTCCTCTTTTGAATATCAAACCATTTTCTGCCTAATTATCTCTCCAACTCTTTCTCTCTCTATCTCTCTCTATATATGAACACACCCTATGCGTGTATATTGCGCCCTATAGCAGAATAAGATTGTATAGTACGTTAAAAAGTACCTTTTGTTACTGACTTTAGCTTCTTGAAAAAGCCATGCAGCGATTGTCAGCAGCCGTAGCGAAAAGCGTAATTCGTCACGGCCACATTCTTGGACACAATAACCAAATTATTGAAACCCTAAGACCGCCATGCAACGTGTTCATAAACCACCGTGGTGTCGAGACCAAACGGAACATTGCCGGCTTGTTGTACGATTTCCTGACTTTGCTCGACCTTCGTCCTTTCTTGGATAGCAAGAGCATGAAGCCCGGAGATAAGCTGTTTGATGAGATCAATGCGGCCATATATGGTTGCAAAGTTGGGGTGGCGGTGTTCTCGCCTCGTTACTGCGAATCGTGGTTCTGTCTCCACGAGCTCGCTTTGTTGATGGAGACGAAGAAGAAGGTGATACCCATTTTTTGCGATGTGAAACCATCTCAGCTTCACGTCGTGGACGATGTGAAGCATTCGGCCAGGGATTTGCAAAGATACAGGCATGCCCTTGAGGAAGCCAAGAACACTGTCGGTCTCAGTTTCTGTTCATCAAAAGGGTATGCTTTAACTCTCCTTTGTTCTAATCTTCTACTACGAATTGCAGCATGACTTGTTGCGAATGATGACGAGAAGTCATATTATCATGAAAAGCAGTGGATATACGCAGGATAAGAAAAGAAAATAGGGTATTCATAGTCTAAAAAATCGACCCGAAAGATTAAACTAGAGAGTAGAAGACAAAATAGCTGGGGAAAAAGCTACCAAAAATCCCAAACTTTACCCAAAGTGACAAATTTACCCAAAATTTTTTTTTGTGACATGAAAAACCCCAAACTTTGCAAACCGTGACATATTTACTCCATTAAAGGCATTTTCATCTTATTTTTTCTGTTTTTAATTTTTCTTTTTTTTTTTAAATTTTTTTTCTTCTCTCTTCCCTCCACCGGCCATGGTGGAGCCCTCGCCCAACGCTGGCGAGGGTGACCCTCACCAGATGCCGGTGGAATGAAGAAAAAACAAAGAAAAAAAATAAAATAAAGTAAAAAAAAAGTTAAAAAAAAGTAAAAAGACCAAAATATCACCATGATTTGGGGTAAATGTGTCACACAAATGAAAGTTCATGATTTTTTGTATCACAAATAAAATTTTGGAGTAAATGTGTTACGGTTTGCAAACTTTAGGGTTTTTCATGTCACAAAAAAAAGTTTGGAGTAAATTTGTCACTTTGGGCAAAATTTATGGTTTTTGGTGGCTTTTTCCCAAATAGTTGTGTATTGAAGCACCATTACTAAAAAAGTACGAATTGCTTAAAACACAGTAACATGCCTCATATATTTTCTTAGTCAGTGCAAGTGCAAATTAGCATATATAGCTTAAGTATTATATTCTGGGTCCTGATATTGTTTCTACATGGTGGAACAGGGACTGGTCTAAGCTAGTAAGAGATACATCGGATGCAGTGGTACAAAACTTGCCGGAGGCAGAAGAAGAGAAGCCCTAATTAGAGCCAAACACAAAATTGTGTCCATATCACTAGCTCAAAAAGGCATATGATGGTTAGCGCATTGTGCATTATAAATATTGCGTGTAGAACCAAATGGAGGGGGTTTAAAGAGGTACATTGGAGAGACCCATCTCTCTCCATGCCTTGATTTATTTTATTCCTGAATCAAATTTATTGATTTAGTTGATTCTTTGTAAATAAGATAATATACAGTGGTTTGATAGTTTGACCACATAGTTTTTAAGGGACCGAGGCAGTACAACTAATATCAGCTAAAGTTTTGTTTAGTTCTGTTTATGTCTGTCTGATGATAATAATAACATTGTAAAGAATAATCTCTTATTTAGTAAACTATTCCTTATGATTATTACTAGTATATTATGTTGGTATCACTTTCTTCGGACGTTTTAGGGTTATTTCACACATGTATATGGGTGTGTAGTTGCAGGAATTTTATCCTAATAATCTCTCGTTCATATAGCATGAACACGATGTTTTCTTGTCAAGCATAAACTGCTTTTATCTAGAATTTGCTGATTCTACCATTCCGTTAAGAAAAATGATCATTTCTTTTTGGTGACGATAGAATTCTAAAAAAGTTAGCAGATATAAAAATTACTAATAAGAACATTTCTGTATCTTCATATTGATAGCAAAGATATAGATGAACATGAATTTGACAATCCACAAACACACATTCAAATGAATGAGCCCACAAGCGCAACCAAAAGAATTCTCTTTTCATGTATATTGTAAAGTATTACGAAAGTTGTATGATACATCGAAATGATGAAATAAATACATTGCTAACCCTAGGTAGCATTAAATTCCAAAAAATAATCTTAAGTAGTAAATAATCTGGGAAAATAGACAAAAAAATAACACGAAAAAATGACAAGAAATAGAAAAGCGTCCTAACACATGCCTAAACAATGGATTTTGATGTCCAAAGCGACTACAAACGAGAACTCCATTTGGTCAAAGCGTTGTGCTCGGAACAAGCTTGTTGAATTGGCATTATGGGACTCATAACTATTCCTGGGTCCATTGTTATGGCCATCTTCTCGGGCATCGCATGGATTATTGTCTTCGGCCCACCTGTTGGATGTATATTTGTTCGAACTCTCCAGAAAATCATAAGCAATCGGTCTGTCTCATCTCCCCAGTTGAATTTATCCGTAAAAATCACTGGGCAAATCATCTTGCATTTTTCTTTTACTTTTTGCCAAAAAGTCTCCATGCAGTGATAAATAACCCTGTTAATTAGATGTGTAAGTTAGTATAATTAACTTGATGAGATTCAGCAAGATTATTTTGTATACATTTTTTCATCAATTGTCTCCTCAGAAAATTACCCAATTCAAATTTGACAATTTAATCTTAAATTTTTCCGTGGAATTTCAATATAGTCTTTTCGGGCAATTTTGCTAGAAATCACTGACGTGGCACATGGCCGATGATAAGTAGATGGTCATACGTTAGCCATTTTTGACAAAAATTGATTGGGAGTACCAATTGAAATTTCACACATGTTTAGGATTAAATTAATAAAATTGAAAAGTTTATAATTGAATTAACCATTGTACAATAAGTTTATGATTGATTGAACGGTTTTTCCATTGTATCCTTCTAAGCTATATATAGTATAAACTCTCTCTTGTAAATAAAATAAGAATCGAAATAACATATTCCTAAATGTAAGCATTGTTATGTATAATATCAAAGCCACTAACTTTTGATGAAATTTCCCCCCTTTTTTCTTTTTGACATGCAAACTCCTTATAACGGGAAAATTATCCAAAAATTCCTAAATCTATTGTACTTTTGCCAATTTAGTTATAAACTTTTTAATTTTACCAATTAAATCCTAAATCTTTTCACTTCTTGCCAGTTGAGTCCAACCGACCAATTTTGGTAAGAAATCGTTGACATGGAAGTCGATGGTGTCATGTAGGACTGTCAACTTTGATGTGGATAAATTTTAATAATATTAATATTTTTTAAACTTTTTATTACTTTTCTTATTTTTTCCTCTTATTTTTTTTTTCTTCTTCTTCTTCTTCCTTTTTCGGTTGGCTAGCCACCAGCCAAGTCGAGCCAACTAGCCTTGCTCGCCATAGGTGATGCGCAACTGGGCGAGACCTAGCGAAGGTCGGCCTCGACCAAGCTAGATCTCACGAGACTGGCCCTCACCTAGGCTAGGGTGGCCTTGCCCGATTTGGCTTGGGCGAGGTTGACCCTCGTTAGGCCTCGCCTAGGTGGGCGAGTCTTGGCGAGAGCTCCATTGCTAGGTATGGCGAGGCTGGCTCTCGCCTAGGCCAAGGTGGCCTTGCTGGGCGTTGCTTGCACTCGAGCAAACCTTGGTGAGGCCACCTTAGCCTGGTGAGGGCTGGCCTTACTTGGCCTAAGCAAGATCGGGCTCGCTAGGCCTTGCTTGGGCGAGGGCTCTCCTCGTTGGGGCTTGCTTGGCCATGCCTTGCATGTGGCGGGTGAGGCTAGTTGGCTCGGCATGGCTGGTGGTTGACCTTCGGTGGCCAACCATCGACAAAGGGAAGAAGAAGAAGCAAAAAAGAAAAGAAAAGAAAAAGTGAGAGAAAGAAATAGAAAAAATACTAAAAAATTGAAAAATTATTAAATTTTGTTCATGTCAGCACGTAGTCCTACATGGCACTGTTGGCTTCCATATCAATGATTTTTGGTTAAAATTGGTCAGATGAACTTAATTGGTGAGAATTGAAAAGATTTTGGAGTCAATTGGCAAAATTGAAAGATTTATGATTGAATTGACAAAAGTGTAATAGATTTAAGATTTTTGGACAATATTCCCCCTTTCAATGACATCTCTATCCATCTATAATTCCTAGTCTGTACTTTTGTGGCAATGATGTCTTCGACATCAGAGTGGCATCTAGAAGAATAGAAGCTAGCAACAAAGCCTAAGGACACTTTTTGGTTTCAATGCTACCTCATCACTATGTGTTTTTAATTAAGAATGATAACACAAATAATTCATAAATTTTGATTTAATGAGTAAAGCTATCCCTAAACTTTTACTTTATTCAATGTTGTCTTGCAATTTGGTGCAATGTGCAACATTGTCCTTGAACTTTTAGTTTATTCAATGAGATCATAAATTATTGGTAAATATCCTATGTAGTCTTTCCGTTTGTGTCATTAAATATTTAGTTTAGAACAAATTAAAGGTTTTGGGACAAGATTGCATATTGAACCAAAGTTCAAAGACCATTTATTCCATTTTCCCTTATTATTACAATTCAATCCCTTTGTGCTTAATTTCTCACGATTTTTACATTGAATTATAATGGAAGTGGAAGATGATTCGAACCATTGGAATCAAACTAGATGGAGGAAACCATAGTACTTAATTTAATGTGATGTGAAAAGCCAAAAAGAAAGCAAAAAATAGAAGAATTCCTTGTGCATTTCCTGGATTAAGCATGGATGGTTTTGATCTGATTAAGGATGTGCTATTAGTCTGATGCGCGAAAGACCCATGATTGCATCACCCAACCAATATGATTGTCTTAGAAATTTCGCGAAACATGGTATATGTGCTTTTGTGGATCACAAGATGATATCTTTTCTACGTAGAATTAGATGCACGAACAATTCTTGATGGAGCCATTGTTAATAATGGATTTGGGCCAGCTATATAACACTGTTTCCATCATGGATAGTGGAATTAGGCCAGCTACGTAACACCGTTCCTATCATGGATAGGGGAATTGGGCCTCGTGAATGAGATTCTAGTGTTTAAGCCCATCTTCCTATAGTGGGTTCACAAGTGAAAGGCTTTAATGGGGTTGGAATATATCTTATCCTCTGCTCGAATGTTAGGTTTAAGGTGCTAACAATGCACCAACTGCCCATTGGATGAGCTGGTCACTATTGTCTCGATAGGGGTGAGAGGAGAAGCTCAAGACCAATGATATGGTTGAACCTAGGTTCGTAGTTTGTAGACTAAACAAGGTTTCCTGAGACCAAGGATAGATTAAGGAATTGAACACGTGATCTTTAGCTTGCAGATCAAGTCTTGGGCCGCTCGACCAACCTGAATTCTAATTTTCCTTCATATAACATCAAATTGAACTGCCATTTTTCCATGGAACTTTCTTGCCCCTATTTACATGAAAATACAATAAATGAATAGTCATTCGGTGAAAAATCATTTAAATATTTCGTTTTCTATTGGTATAGGCATAGAGATCTAATCACTAGATCATTAGCTAATAAAATAAGGAATGGGTATATTCTTTTGTTTTGTGAGAATCCAGAATATTACTTCACTGAACCAATTAAAAAAAAGCCAGATACTTTTAGGTTTTGAAGGAGAGCTATATTATATGGTTGACCTTAGCAAAAACAAAAGGATATCAACAAGTTGCCAGAAGAAGCAATTGGATATTCCAATATGCGGCCAAGAAAGAACTTTCTGCAGAAAAAAAATAAACAGAGAAGATGGGACGATGATACCTCGAATTTCTATGTTTAATGTTCAGGTACGTTCGGTTTGGTAGCCATGTGTCGTGTCTGATGAAATGGACGAGGTGTCGTTCCATTTTTGGACTTTCTAAAAGTCAGACCAATGTCAACTGCCGAGTCGTTATATAATACGCTATCAAGAAACTTCTGATGTTTTGCAGCAAAAGCTATGGAGTCACTCGCACCGAATTTAACGGAATAAGAATAGAATTTGACCGTTGATGCTCCAAACTGGTCAAGATCACAGGGCTTCTACCCCAAAGATGGAAACATTTCGCCAAGTGATATGGAAAAGAACAGTGGGTTAATTGCATAATTATTATATTGATAGCTAGTGATGTTTGGTGGTTGCTTTTACTGGTAAGATGCCTTCTTTGACGCACCAAAGATCTTTTGTTGAATATTCGTAGCAGTAAAAGGCATGCTGCTGCATTGAATATTAGATCAAACAAGGGTTTCAAGAGAAGACAACTCATCGATTGAATCAACGTAATTCCCCGTTCGATTTTGAGAATATGCTCTTATCGATCATTTGTCTGCATTTTCCCCGTAAAACCACGGTCAAAGTTTGAAGGGATAGACCGGGCTGGTGATTCCGGCATTCATATTAGTCAGAGAGACTTCGAACCATTTTTCAAGGGATTGCTGGAGGAGATCATCTGAGGAGTAAGCATGGGTATAGGTTGAACGAAACCAGGGTTTTTCAAGTATCATAATGTTTCTTTGACTCCCCCAAAAAAAGCCAAGGCAGAGAAGAAATTGCCCCATGTTGGTCGCGAAAGGGCAAGGTGGAACTGAATTTTTCCTTGAATTAGCTGAAGACACTAGTTTACTCGAAACCCACCATGATCTCGACGCAAAACAATCTTTAATTATCAACCTTAAGGCGACCCTGCTTTGATTCGCTTGTGTGCATGGCGTGTATCGTAGTCTAGACCAATATAGAACTGACCAAAGGAGAGAGAATCTTCTTAGTCTTTTTTTGCTGAACGTGACTTGACCATTTCTTGGTCTTAAAAGTGTGTTGAGATCGTGAAATCTTGAATGTGATTTTGGCTTTGACCTGATCTTGATTCAGCTCTCCCCAACTTTCAAGGCTTCCGCCCAGAGCGGGGAAAATGACTCGTGGTACTGTCCGTCGATTTTGACGTGACTAAAACCGTTAGGTAAGGGGAAAAATCTTTCCGATTCGCCTCTTAACGTGAGGACTAGGGTCTGGCTGGTGGTGACGACCTAACCCCACCCCACGGACCATGGTTCGGCCGTTCATGGATCGGGTTCGATGGTTGGAGACTGATGTGTTGCTGTTTACGGCCCTGAATTCGACTATGGCGGACTCGGGTCGATCGCCAATGATGGCCAGAGTATATTGTGTGGTAACTAATTTTGATGATGCGGGTGATGGAGATAGAAGCAAATTCTCTCTTTTAAATTTTTAATTGTAAATCGTATTCTGATTTTCACGCGTGAATAGTAATCATCAATTCAGAAAATTGTTGGCTAATGAAGTTCAACAGTACTGAAGAAGTGGAGTAAATGGTTTCGCACAACCATCTTTTCCTGATGCAAATGGATCCGTAATTTTTAAGACGTCCCGTGATATAATTATGAAGTATTAATAGATGCTCGTGTAAGGATGTTATGGGCGAAATCCCACGTCTGAAAATTAGGACTATCCGAAACAACTAATATTCTAGCTATATCATAATGGACCGAACCTAAACCCAAGACTCCCACTCTAAAGACTTAACTCTTCAAAGAGACGCGTGGAGCTTCAAGCAAAACTATTTTTCTTTTAAACGACCGGATGAATAAATTAGGTAATTGTAAGGTATGGCCCAGACGATCCAGAAAAGAAGAAGAAGAAGAAGAGGCAATTACTATTAGCAAAAAAATATTTTATGGCGGATCTGATTGTGTCTAGTTGCCGGTACACACATCGGCTCCTGTCTTTTCCTAGAACTGAGGAACGACAAGAAGTAGTGAACCAATCCATGTCCAAAATTTCCATTATTTTGCGGCTCATGACTGAGAAAAGCTCTTGCCATTTCGGGTAACAACATTCGGCGCCGTGTATAGATTAAACCAAATTGCTCAAGTTAATTAAATTTCCATGCAACTCAGAGATAACACGGGATATTCCGAGGTTGGTGCGTGCTTTGAAGCCGATTCGGAAAGTCAAAAGGACAGGCTGTGCTTTTGAGTCCGAATTTGACACGACGTATCGTCGCAGGAAGGACGCCGAAGAGGGGGCGATGTTGATGAAGGGGTTAGGCAGAGACCCTGCAATTTCCAAGTAAATCTGCTATGCATTTGAGTTGTTGAACGTTTTCATGCGAAAGAAATAGCAAAAAAAATAAAAATAAACATTGACTTAGCATGTGAAAATCCGAATTTGTACGCTCTAATCGTTTGGGAAGTCGCGAAATTAACCGAGCGTTCAGCAACCCTCTATCGTTTTATTTTCAATAGGGACGACAATGAGGAGAGACGGACCATGCCGAGGATTGGCGTTGAATAGGATGGTTTCTCCTCCGAAAAGAAGGTTATCACGCTTGTGTAGTGTATGGTATTAACAAGACGTGATTACCGTCGAAATTAGGCTCCATGAAATTCAGCTCTTGAGCAAAGTTTAGTAATTCTAACGAAACATAAGGAGGCGTTGCCAACGAGAAAACAACACGACAACATCAAACCTAGGTCAACGAACGTGAATCCAAGAACATCTAATCCTTAAAACTCCGCGATTGGGTGTTTCGCAACAACAAATGAAGACACGCCGCAAAGAAATCACATGAAATTGACCTATACCCAAAGTACAAATTCTATTCAAATGACCACAGCCTTCTCATCATGTCTCCCAAAGTTGCAAAGAACGTGTTTGAAGGTTTGGGCAGTCGTGAAAACATTAGAAAATGTCAAGCTGCGATCTTTTCTCTGCTTTTTCAAAACAAGTACCAAGTACTTTCGCTTTGGCGGTCCATGTCGGCACGACCAAAAGCCCCCGCAATCTCTCTCGCTATATATATATATATATATATATGTTCAAGACAAAGCGTAAGTTTCACCCCACAACATACCTTACAACATACCTTCAAGAAAGAAAGAAGTCTACACCCTTCGATCCGCTCTGGCTAACGCAATGCAACGTCCGGTGGCTACGGCCAAGAGCTTGATTCACCACCGGGGCCGCAACCTCCGGCAAAAGATCCCAATCCAAGTCCTGAGGCCGCCTTGTGATGTGTTCATAAACCACCGCGGGATCGACACGAAACGGAACGTGTCGGGCTTGTTGTTCCACTACTTCAGCGTGCTCAACCTCCGCCCCTTCTTGGACAGCAAGAACATGAGGCCCGGGGACTCATTGTACCAGAAGATCAACGAGGCGATACGTGGGTGCAAGGTCGGGGTGGCTGTCTTCTCTCCCCATTACTGTGAGTCGCCGTATTGCCTCCACGAGCTTGCCGTGTTGATGGAGAACAAGAAGAGGGTGATTCCCATCTTCTGTGATGTGAAGCCATCTGAGCTTCGAGTCATGGACGATGGGGGCTGTTCCGACATGGACTTGCAGAGATTCAGGGACGCTCTTGAAGAAGCTAGGGACACGGTCGGACTCACTTTCGACACATCGACAGGGTATGCTCAATTCTACATCCTTCTGTTTTTTAACCAAATGCTTGTTACCTAATTTCAGGTCCATTTTCTTCTTGCGTTCGTAGTAGTTAGCGACACATGCATGCAGATTGATTCTTCTCATTTTTTTCTTGGTCTGGATGTTATTATGACTCATTACAGAAAACTGATGGTGTTTTCTTTTTGCATTTTGAAATATAGGGATTGGTCAAAGCTCTTGAAAGATGCTACGGACGCAGTGATGAGGAATGTGCTCGAAGTAGACGAAGAAGGCGCAAGCAAGAACCCTTCATACGTTGCACGGAAATACCTGAACTTTTCTTCTCTTTCCTGAATGATAGAGAGAAAAAGAGAAAATTGGGTCTGCAACGAGTGCGCGTCATCCTCGTGCTTTAATCGATTGCTTACTTTATTGATTTGTTAATTTAATTTGTAAATAACTTTGTAAAAAAAAGGACAAAGGAGAGACCTAGAAGAAAGTGCAGTCTGACAGCGCAAGAAAACAGCACTATCTTTCAACTTTAAAGTTTCTTGTTTTTTTCCTTCTCTCCTGTAATTGATAACATCAGGGGTTTCCACATGGACATACGGATTAGAGCTGTCGATCTTTTTGTGTTATATGCAATAGTTCATACCTCAATGTATACCCTCTTAGAAAGATAAAATAAATTATTTATTAGAGTTGTTGGTCTTTTTGTCTGTACTTTTGCTGGACAATCTGATCATTCTCTATTAATAATTCCGTTTCTTTATCTCTTAGCTTAATCGGGAAATTTATTAACTGTTAAGAGCACATGCTCCATGAGAGGAACAGGTAAATCTTTACTAAATTTAGCTATGAGCATCTAAACATCATACATAGATAGACAACATAACACTGGTCTGATTATTGGACTTGTGGATCGAACGGCCACTTTTCTCTGTTTGTAGCTTGACTTGGATTCAAGCCTTACCGGCTCAAGAAATATTTTGGTGTACCGGGTGTATATCTCCGCATATCATACTTGAATGGCAAATGCCTTAAAACCAATTGTAAACATCATTTATGTTACTTTTAATTTCGAATTTTTGTCAATAAGGGAAGCGTTGTTAAATATGCTGAGTATATTCCTATTTCACATGCATTCAAGAAAATTAGACATGATCTTCTGCTTCATTTCATTAACGAGAAATTCCCATATTATTACTTCCATGAATATGTGCGGAAACTTCCCTAACAACTCACAATCACTTCTTAAAAGGCGGATTACCAGACATGAAGTTTCTCACACTTGCGCTTGGCATCACTATGAACGATTGCTCACCAGGGATTTCAGTTCATGCCCATCGAAGACAATGCTACCGACCCAAAAATTTTCGTGAATAGAATGTCGCGACTTGGGGAAAATCAATGGAAAATGCTGAGAAATCATCAGCACGCATCTTCCAAGATGAAATTGGAATTTGAAAGGAACTTTCTGTTTGACCGGAGGAAAATATTGAAACTCGGTTCGGGTGT
Organism: Eucalyptus cloeziana; assembly: GCA_014182715.1. Classification (NCBI taxonomy): domain Eukaryota; kingdom Viridiplantae; phylum Streptophyta; class Magnoliopsida; order Myrtales; family Myrtaceae; genus Eucalyptus; species Eucalyptus cloeziana. Next base: position 11,761,312 of record CM024637.1, read on the forward strand.
TCTGAATCACGGAGAGAGGTCTATTGTAATATATAATATATTTTGACAACACAACATCGGTACAAGGTTGGTCAAAGTAGCAGAAAATTTAGAACTGATATCGTAAACTGCGAGACATTTTCGTTGTTATTTGTAGAGGGAGGGAGCTTCGGTGTAGCTTCGACGTCCATTTTCTGACCATCCATATTTACCAAAAACGGAGCAACACTTTTTATTATTATAAGTCCCCATCAATCACATCTAATGTCGGATCTAAACATTCATGAAAGAAGCTATGCGGTTGGGGAATGATATAGCCATTGAATTGCCATCTCGGTTTTTGTTTTATAGATAAATAATGAATTCATTTGCCCATAGAATGGTAGGTGGTCCAATCTCACAAGAAGCCCCACCAAAGAAAATTATTAAAAAAGTCTTAAAATTATTGTACTTTTACTAATTCGGTTTTAATTCATTTCATTTTTGTCAATTGAATCCTAAACTTTTCACTTTTTGTTAATTAAATCTGTTCAGTTATTTTTTTTATTGAAAATCGCTAAGATGGATATTCACCATCCTACATGACACAATTGACACTAATATAAATAATTTTTAATAATATTTTATATTTTTCATTTATTTATTTATTTTTCTTTTTTCTTTTTCTTGGCAAGGGCGTTCCTCACTAAGATCTAGGTGAGGTTCACGACCCCCACCTTTTGGTCGACAAACACAATCGCTAGCCATAGGCGAGGCCATTGGGCTTGGCGAGGTTGTCTCAGCTCTCGCCTTGCCCAAGCCAAGTGAGGGCATTGACTAGGGACGAGTATGGTCTAGGTTAGGCTAGTCCAGTGCCTAGCCTACGAACCGATTTGCATAGTATTGATCCTCAATTTTTGAGATCTAGGACCTATCTTGTTGAGCTTGGGATTAATGACTGGACCAACCTATGGGTTCGGTTTGATTCTAGGGTCAACCCGGAACCAATTAATTATTTTTTTGTTTCATTTTTATATTCTTTAAAAGGACAAACATACTATTTCAAATTACATATACATCAATAATGAGACATTAATCAACCAAATTATGAACACCAATGTGTATTAAACAAAAATATAAGATAATGTCACAAGAGAAATTTATACTTGTTAAAAGTAACAAATTGTAAAAACGAGCATGTGAGGCAAGGAAATAGAGGTGAGTCAATAGAGGCAGTGAAGATGAGTTGAGTGAAGAGGGGTTTTTTTTTTTTTTTTTTTTTTTAATTTTATTTTTGGTCAAATTAGGATTGGGCTTTTTTTTTTTTTTTTTTTTTTTTTTACATTTTAAATTACACGATAAACTAAACTACAAAGAGAACGGAGGAGGAGGCACTAGAATTTAGAGTAGACAAAAATATATAATATAATATATTAAATATATGTAAATATAATATTAAGTATAAGGTTAGTTCGGGTTGGACCAACTCTAAATTCTCATGACCGAGGACTAACTCGTATAGTGCAAAGTCTAGGGTCTCACCACTAAGAACCGATCTAGTCCCCTTGGGAACCGGACTAAGATCGATCGAGTTGGGCCAGTCCAAGGTTGACCCTAGACCAATACCTCTAGCGTCAATGCCCCTCACTTGTGGCTGGTGAGGGCAGCGATGCCTTCTAACTCTCGCTAGCCGGTGGGTAAGAAAAAAAGAGAATAAGAAAAAGGAAACGGAAGAAGAAAAGAAAAAATAAATATAAATTTGCAAACATACTAAAATATTATAATCCACATTAGAGTCGGTAATGCCACGTAGGACTGTCAATGTCCACGTTAGCAATTTCTATTCAAAATTGTACAAATTAACCTAACTGATAAAACGTGAAAAAGTTTAGGACTCAAATGACAAAATTAAAAGATTTCTAATTAAATTGACAAAAGTGCAATAGGTTTATAATTCTTCGAATAATTTTTCCACAGTAAACTATATAGATAAAAAGCATTTAAAACTATCGCATGACAAACGTTGTGCCTCCATTAGTTTTCCAACTTTTCAAATGGATAAGAGCTTATATGATGACTTGTATTGATAGAAAGTAATCTATATTTTACATTTCTAACAATAGAGTACAAAAGTCTTCTGCCAAGTGTTAGAATATCTAATATAAGAACATGAGTTATAAGTGGAGGGAAGACCACATATATATAAAGAGTAAATGAACTCCATGGACAAGTTATATGGGACACTTTAATGCTCCCTCTTATGTGTAAGTTGAATTAGGAAAGATATGTGGGTTTTGATGAAGGGGCAAGCGTGCAAACGAAATAACTGAGGCTGAACTTGGCTCTAGTACATTGTTAGAATATCCAGTCTAAAAGCTTAAGTAATAATTGATGGGATATTACATGTATATAGATGGAGTTAACCCGTGACCTCTGCCACACACCGATGTTGCTAGACCCCCTTGTGCTTGTTGTTGGCCAGTCACAATTGCTCAGTCTCAATCCTTCCTTCAATCTCGCTTCTCCTCACCAGCCTACTCGTTGTAGGTTAGGTTAGAGCTCATGACATCATATTAATATTAGGAGTGCATGGCAAAAGCCCAGTATATTCAGTTGAGGAGATTATTAAGAGAGCCCAAATTTGAGCTTATTAATATATCTAGTTGGGTTTACTATTATTCAAAAGTTTAAACTAATGAGTTATAGGTCAGTTAGGATATATTAAATATTTAACACCACACTAATTCTCCAATGTGGGACTTTGTTATAATACAATTCATACGTGCATCTATACAATCTCCATCTCATGAGTGAAGTTAGCGTTTGTCTACCCCCTTTAATTTAGGTATCCTTCAATGCGTACTTTCAATCCTGGCCATTTTCTCCGGACCGAGTTATGAAGGTTGCCATCGGAATACATTGTTGCACCACAATGCCCATTGCCTTCACTTTATGTCTCTTTGGCCATGAAAGTTGCTCGAAAATTACGTTGATCACCAAATTTCTTTCTTTGGATATTCACTAAACAATATGTATTGGAAGTGGAGTCACTAATCAACCATCGACTCTGATATCATTAATTGAGAGTACATAGCAAAAACTAGATACCTTTACCCGAGAAGATTACCAAGAGGGAGATCAATATATGAAGTCAAACTTATCTCCACTCAAAAATTTAAACTAATAAACTACGAACGAACCATTCCACATTGCATCAATTCTTTAATGTGAGACTTTTTTATAGCACAACTCACACATGCATTTTAATAATTCAGTATCATTGAGCCGGGACTCGCCCAAGGTTGGGCGTCGACACCCTTGATGATTGAGATTGCGAGCATTGACCCCTCTCCCTATAAAAGTTGGTTTCAACAGAAACCTAGTGATGATTCTCATACAGTATGAAACAAATCGTACACGACTCTCATTTTTCAACGGAAAGCCTAATTGCAATGAATCATTACAACATTCCAAGTATAATGGAGAGACCATGGCACCGACTACTTGAAACCCAAAATTGAAAAATACGTGCAGCATTAAGTACTTTGATGAGGTCACAAACACTTTCCGTTTTCAAAATAAAACGCGTAACTTTAAGGGATAATCATTACTTTCTTCATGGGCGATGATATTACGATGGCTTTTTAATCTCATGATGATCTTCCGAAATGATGTCGCTGCAACCGGACCAATGGTTGCGTTGGAGTGGCTACGAGACAAGGGAAGATGGTGAATTCCAACATAATTAACAAACCCCAAATAAAGAAAACTCAGACATGGTCTGTGGAGTGGAGAGCCCTGAGCTTGACATATCACTTCATAAAGAAAAACCAGACATGGTCTGTGGAGTGGAGAGCACTAAAATTGACGGTCCCAAATTATGCACACATTGACCTGGTGCTCCAAATCATAATGCGCGAGGAAAACCGTCCCCGAACCACTTTACAAGTCTATCTCATCACTAGCTAACCACATGACGTACATATCCTGTTTATTTCAGGTAATCCCATGACGGAGATCTCACGTGGTGTGGAGCACTAAAATTTAATATGCCTAAAATTTGTCGATTTAAGCATTTTTAGTAATGCTGGATACATAGACATGTTGACTAGCTTAAATATGTATGCCTCTCCTTGTGATCTCCCTAGAATTGGGGTATGGGGCTTGAATCGCACGTCCTAGAAGTGATTTCGGAGCGAATGGTAGTATTAAAATTAACGATTGATCGGTGAATTCCTAATATGGATCAGTATCAAGGAAGAAATCTGGTGATTAACGGGCCACTGTGAATTATTTGAAAAACTAACAATAACGATTGTTGTGTGCTTTACTCAAATATCACGTAAAATTTAGTAGGACCGCCGTGAATTATTTGAAAAGCTTAAACAGTCATAGAAAAACACATGTATTAGCTATTCGTTGACCCCACAAGGAATAGCTATTCCTAATTAATTTTTGAACCGAACAAAGAAATGACCATTTCATCAGGAATACATAGGAAATAGAACCATTTATGTGCATACTTTGATACCGCGTAAAAAGTAAGACTAATGTAAACCGTTCTCAAATTTAAGTCTTTAATTGGGGACGTGGAATGGAATGGCTACGAGGAATAGCAATAATTAATTAACGAAGGAATGATTGTGCGAATCCGGGAGTCCTTTTAGGACAATCAAGCCTTTTGGGACAATCAAGCGACGTGGCTAGTGGCTACGGAGTCCCGATATAATGGGGTTGGCTTCTCTTCTCGCGTACAAGGGGTCAACAATCAATTATTTCGTAGCACTAAAACTTTAGTTGTTTATTCATATGTAGATTGTTGGTTGTTGAGAATAAATATAAGAAATGACATATGTGACTCTAAAGTACATCACTTTTGCTGGTGAAGCATGTGGTTGATGACTCGAAAAAGGGTTTATTTATTTGGAAGTGGACATGGCAACTTGGACTTCTTTGCACTCATATGAAGTGGAAGATTTTTACAGAGAGAATGACTATTGATTGTCGTTAGCGAGAAAGTCTTCATCGTGTCAATTGTAACACGTAATCAACTCAAATAATCTCAATTCAAGCATAAATTCAGACATTTCAAGCAAGGACATTTGGTTATTTTGTGATGCAATGTCAAATTATTGGATTGAAGTATTAGTTTTCACCATATGAGACGCTTGAAATTGAAGCAGGAGAGCGTGATTCAGAAAAGATGACACAGAAGGGACAAAGTCGAACCATAGACATTGTTCCTTTCTGCAGAAAGAGAGAGCTGTCCACTTGTCCTTTTCCACTATGTAAAGTAACTAATGCGGGTTGAGTACTTCCAATCTTGACTTCTGGACAGACTTTCCTAGGTGTTCCTTAATCATTCAACCGACCACATTAATTAATATTTCACAGCGACTATAATGACCGTACCACACTAATTGAGTTGTCTTCGTGACGTTGTGAATCTAGAAATTTCATCTTTCGGTTCAGCAGTTTTGACTAGTAACTAATGATTTAAATGGGTTTAGACATGTATTTTGAATTCATCACAATAGATTATGTGAGTTCCATTTGAAAGAAGTTATATTACATCGAACCACCTGACTTTCTTTCTCGCATAACGTTTTTTGCACGAGTCCAACAAGACCATATCAAGTTATGTTTTTATTTTTTTATATAATTTGAATTAGTTTGAAGTAGACGTTTCAATGACTCTCATTTCGTCCTAATCTAATCAAAATGCTTGATGACTAGTTCTAATCATTTCTTGGTTTCATCAATATGTTATATGGCATGTTAAACTTCAAAAAGATTTTACCCAAATTTTTTAAGTTGTGCCTTTGTCTTTGCATGTTCCTGAGACAGAACACTATAGACATGTAAGGCATCCTTATTTTCAATATAAAGGGAGAAGTAAACTTGTCATGAAAGTGCAATTGAATCCTAAAATTTTCAAAAAGTATAATTAATTCTTAAAACTTGTCGTGAAAGTGCAATTAAATCCTAAAATATCCAAAAAATGCAATCAAGTCCTAAAACTTATCACGAAAGTGCAATTGAGTTCTAAAAATTTTATTTTCTTTTTCAATCAAAGGACTTGATTTTACCAATTTGACAAATTTTATGACTTACTTGCACTTTTTGAAAGATTTAGGACTTTATTACACTTTTGTAACAAATTTTAGGACTTAAGTGCACTTTTTAAAAATTTTATAACTAAATTGAACTTTCATGATGAGTTTTAGGACTTCCAATATACTTATCTTTAATATAAAACTGTACATGACAACTAACAAAAGAACTAGATTGGATAAATGAGGAAGAAGATATGCTATCTTCCACTCTAGGCCCGTTTGCTATCCTGTTTTGCAGACCAGATAATAAAATGAGAACATTGATCTTAGTATGCACCCACACATGAACACCTTGCCGAATCCAAATCTCTCTCTCTGCTTGGAACAACAAACTTCATTGATTTGATTGAGGGAAGGGAAGTAAGTTTATACAAGGTTTCAATTGAAGAAAACGCTCCAATTTTCTCTTCACTCGAATCCACATCTTTAAACACATGACAATCACAAATGGTTCAAAACGCTTCCTTAAAAAAGAACTCCTATTGAGCCCCTAATGGGCTAGGATATGAATATGGGCTGTAGCCATTATTTCTCCCATGCTTTACCTTGGGCATTTCTTACGGGCCCGACCCAATTGAATTTGCAACAGAAGGCACAAGCCCATAAATTCAGTGACTTTTGTTCTTTTGGACTGAATAAAAATTCCTTTTTCACTTTTCCCCACATCAATCGATCATAGAACTGAAAAGTTCAACCCAAAAAAAAATAAAAAAAGTAAAAACTCTCACATGAATTACTTACCTGAATACGGACCACCACGATTTTGATCATGGAAAAATGACTAAAGCGAATCATATTTGCAAGGGGACATCATGAGTATATAGTTGGTCATTTAACTCGTGTCATTATCACAATGTAATCCTTCAAATTTATTTACTTTCCATTGACCCTCGGATTTGTAGAAGTGGTCAAATTAAATACTCCCAATGCAAGTTACAACAAATTTACCTCCGTGCCATGATATAGAGTTGGTCATTTGGCTTATGTAGCTCCTACATAATTCTTCAAGTCCATGTTAAAAATTCACTGGGAGCGACCGGCTCATCATTTTTGAATCTTCAAATTTAAGATGAATTGGATAATTATGTTTCAAATAGAATCCTGGACTTGTTGCTTGTTGTCATGAAAAAATAAAAGAGTTAATTATACAAATGGTTCATAAACTTTAATCTAATGTGTAATGTCGCTCATGAGCTTTTAATTTATTTAATATGGTCCATGAACATTAACTCAATGTGTCATGCTGTTCCTGAACTTTTAATTTGTCAATGTGATTTATGAATTTTTTGTAAATGTTCAATCTAAAATTGTATATCTTTCAATTTGAATTAAAGAAAGAACAATAGTACACATAATTTAATGACTAAATTGAATATATACAAAAAATTCATGAATCACATTTAATAAAATAAAAATTTTAAGGACGGTATTGAATATTGGGTGAGGTTCAAACACTATTTATGTCATTTTTTCAACATAAAAAAAAAGTGGATAAAGTTAAAGGAAGATGAGATCGAGTGTGTCCCGCAGTATCTTTCTCGCTACCAAGTGGACCAACTCGCATTAAAAGCCTTCTGTCCTACTGCTTCCTCACCGACATCCAATCTCACATGATCGCAAATGCTCTTTTTTATCAACTATACCAGTCACCGCTCTGTGTCTTCAATTGGAATTTCACGTCATCGAAGGTTACGGGATGACGACGGGAATCGGAAATGGGCTTCTCGTTCTGTTTCTGTGCATTGTCAAAACAGCTTGTGCTCTGAACGCGAGCCACCGTCGCGGCCACGAAGATTATGTGCAGTTCCTTCTTGCCAGTGGAGTTGCTCGAACTCCTCCAATGGGGTGACACTCAGTTTTGACTTTACCCTTCACACTTCTTTAGCTCTGCAGCTAGTTCTGTTGTGGATTTATCATGTCCCTTCCGCTGTTTCTTTCTTTTGCTTTTGTTGTAGGTGGAACAGTTGGAATCATTTTCAATGCGGGATTGATGAATGGACTGTGAAGAGCACCGGTGATGTTTTGTCTTCTTTACTCACTATTTCTTGTTCATAATCATGGCAAAGATGTGTGTTGTGGACTTCTGTGAATTTCACTGGTCTATTTCCCAGTAGCCTCATAGAGAAACTTCGTTTCTTTATTCTGCTTCCGTCTTGTTTCTATGTCTTTCCTCTTAGTTAGCTCTTGCATATCGTTTTCTCGGATTTTTGGGACGGCTGAGTGAAAACAACTAATGACATCAACTTTGAAAGTGTCTTAAGCACTGAAGTTAGAAGACAGTTTGTCCCGCAAAAATAGAAGTGGAAAGTTTTCTGGAAAGCATTCCCAAAAGGGCCATTGCTATTATTGCATATAGAGCAGTTATAAACTGATTCAAAATGAATAGAAGAGACAGTTTCGCTTAGTAACCTGTAATACTAATGAATTAATGGGACGAGAAGTTAACATTTGAGAGCTCTGAGTAGCTCTAACAGATGAGTTGGCATTTATCACTTGATTTAAAGAAGTTTGTGGCTTATTCATACCATGAAATGGATTTTCCAGCTTATATTAATGATTTACATTCCGTTCCTTCTATAGCTGATGCACTTGTCTCCACCGGTTTGGCTGCACTTGGATACAAGTATGTAAACATTGGTAAGTGTCATTAAATCTCAGTCCTCAATTCCTTAATAATGTCTTTGTATATTCTGCTGCTGAAGTTGTTAGGAAGGTACTTTTGCCGCCACTGCCCAGAAATATTGTAGTCAGTGACCATGAACTTTTGTTTCTTTTCTTCTACACTTTCAATTTCACTTTTTGCATCAGGAAGAGTAAACATGATTACTTACAGAGACAAATTTGCAAATCGCCACCAAATTAGTGCTATAGCAATGTCTGCTTTATGACTGCCATTTTACCAAAAGCCTCACCAAAATGGTTAGCAAAATGCAGATGACTGTTGGGCTGAAAGAAACAGAGATCAGATGGGCAATTTGAGGGCAAAGTCTTCGACTTTCCCTTCTGGAATCAAGGCCCTGGCGAATTATGTGCATGCAAAGGGGTTAAAACTTGGAATATACTCGGATGCCGGGCAAGTCTATCCATTTTTTCAGGTTTTCGATGATGCATGTTATTTTGGTTTGCTCATAGCAGTGATCTTCTTTGGATTTTGTTTTCTTTTTCATGTTGACAGGTATAGTACTTGCAGCAAGACAATGCCTGGGTCTCTCGGGCATGAAGATCAGGACGCAAGAACTTTTGCTGCTTGGGTTCGTGTCCTTGATTTAATTGATTTCGGGAGAGAACTAAGTGATATGATATGATATGATGTAGGGGTGTTTGGCTGTAGGGAGTGGACTATTTGAAGTATGACAATTGCTACCATGATGGATCCATACCTCAGCAAAGGTCTAAATCTGATCATATAATTAGGCATCTGGACTAGCTAAACAACCTGTTTTGATCTTCTGTTTCATTTGACAGGTTCTTGAGAATGAGCTATGCTTTGCAGAGAGCCAAACGACCAATACTTTATTCTATCTGTGAATGGTATTCTGTGTTTGATACTGGATGTGATAATCTCCAGTATTTGGAATGAATGTTTTGAAGCATCTTTCACTAAATCTCACTACACCATGAGTGGATACTATCGCATATCAATATGGCTTTAGTATCTGCTGAACTATGTTACAGGGGAGAGGAGAATCCAGCAAAATGGGCTGGTCAGCTCGGCAATTCTTGGCGAACAACGGGGGATATTAAAGACAGATGGGATAGGTTGCATATTTTGCATCTCTTCGAACATTAACAGATCATTCATAGAAGGCTTTTGAGTTTAAAAACGCATGTAATATAGCCTCACTTGTGCCCTCATGCATTGTCATTCAGTGTCATTTCCATTGCGGATATCAACAACATATGGGGAAGATTTGCTGGACCGGGCAGATGGAACGGTAACTGACAAATATTTTTACTCGATTTGCTTCTGCTGTTTTCTGATTGATGAGGAGTCATGAAGCTCCGGTGCCTGCAGAGCTTTGAAATTTACTAGCAATCGTCAAATTGTCTTTGGTCTGTAGCCATCTCGAAACATTAACATGCAGCGCAAACTTGTAGATCCTGACATGCTGGAGGTGGGCAATGGTGGGATGACTTTAGAGGAATACCGATCCCATTTTAGCATCTGGGCTGTCATGAAAGTGCGCCTTCTGCTCTACGGCTACCTAATCTTTCACCTACAAAGATTTTGGATGATGCCTGAATTTTATTCTCCTCGCAGGCTCCTTTGCTAATTGGATGCGATATCCGGTCCGCAAGCAGAGAAACTCTAGCGATACTCAGGAACAAGGAGGTGATTGACGTGAACCAGGACCCTTTGGGAGTTCAAGCCAGAAAGCTTCGATCAAAGGCTGGGCTAGAAGTAAGTTCATCCATAGTTAAAAACCACAAAGAACTAATTATCCAAGTCACCAAAATGTTATTGTAATTAAGGCCAGCAATTGTCTAACTGAAGTTTCAAGTTGTTTAATATGAGTAAAATGGCTATTGTGACTTGATGTTTTCTAAGCATTAGAGTTTCTGATGACATGGTAAACCTTGGCGGCACGATCTTCTCTTTCTGCTGTCATCATCTGGATCATGAAGGTCTGGGCCGGACCTTTGTCAAGAAGAAGAGTGGTGATAGTGTTGTGGAACAGAAGCGGTGTCAGGGCCCCTATAACGGTTGGATGGAGGGAAATCGGGCTCTCCCCGTCGCAAGCGGTCATCGTCAGAGATGTCTGGAAGGTAATCCAATGGATTCTCTTCGACTAAACTGTCCTGATCTCTAGTTTGTACTGATCATCTGTCAAATTCAATGCATATTCTGAGACACTATCTTTTATGGCAGCATTCATTTGTCCCAAAGAGCATGAGGTTCCATTTGACTGCACTTGTTGCTCCTCATGCTTGCAAGATGTATGTGTTCACGCCCGTTTAACGCAAGGCGCATTTGGCGAAAGGCCGTGCATCAACTCAAAGTGAATGAGTGTAAATCTGTGATAAATTGTGCGGTTTATGGAAGGCAGAATAATTTTCTTTTTGTCCTTTTTCTTTTTGGTTTAGGTAGCCACTTTCTTTGTTTTTATGTCAGAGTGGTTTCCATGACAATTTAGCTATTGCTTTTGATATGAATCCTCTTATTGTTGCGACTAGACAAAGGAAGGATTTAGAATGACTTATCTAAACTTTTGAGATTGCCACGTATTTTGATATGGGGAGTCAGTACATGAACCCACTAAAGTGGACACATAATATTTATCTTTCTTATCGAATCTTTAAAGTGAACAACTCTTATGTGAATTTATTTATTTGGGTGACTTAGACCATTTGTTTTTTTCTAAATAAGTGATCTGAAGGTCATATAACATTTTGTCATTAGAAGCAAGGGAGAAACATGCAGTTTAATACTTCTCATTTGTTAATAATATTTAGGGATAAGTAAATAAAAAATCCTAAAATTAATTGTAAAAATACCATTGAGTCCTAAAACTTTCAAATGATACAATCAAATCCTAAAATTTGTCACATGATGCAATGAAGTCCTTCTGTTAACTTCGTCTCTTTAGATTAAATGAAAGAGATAACGTAGTATTTTTAAAATTATTTTCTTGAAAAACATGGCGCCGCCAACCATAAGAAAAATACATCAAAGTTTGAAAAGAAAATAGAAAAAAAGGACTAAGAAAAATATATATAAAAAAAAAATACTAAAAATCTAAAGCCACCACCTAGAGGCTCGACCATCCTTCCACCAATACTTTTGCAATGGTGCCACCATTGGTGGAGCGGCACGGTAACCCCCTCAATTGACTCATTGAGGTATTATTTTCTTTGACTCATCTCATATTAAACCTTACGGTTTCATTCTTTGGCACATAGGCGGGCACCTTTTCAAGAGGTCATCCATCTTGGGAGTGCTCCCACCTATGCACACTTAATTTTGGAGTTTCAAGTGGAGTTTCAAGTCTAAGCATTGCCATCACATCAAAAGACACTTTCACAAATTAATTTTAGTTTTCACACACACGCGTGCGTGCACACATATCCTATAATCGCTTTTTTTTTTTTTTTTTTTTTTATCCCATTTAGTTTACAATTTGGTTTATTCCTTTCCTTTACCATCCCAGAAACTTGCTAGGTTCGAGTCCTTTGACCTCAGCTTCCACTCCCTACCCTCATCAGACCAAATCATTACAGCCATGAAGTTGGGCAATGATGGTAGTGGACAGATTTGGGTGATGATGGTTCTCTCTTCGAAAAAATAAAAAATCACCTCAAAATTCTCCGTTATTTGAATTGGACTAAATTAATAGAAGCAATTGGTTGCATCAATATAGTAAGTTTTAGGATTGGATTGCACTATTTAAAAATTTTAAAATTTGATTGCACTTTCATAATAAATTTTAAAATTTCTGATGCATCCTCAATTTCAATTTCTGGCTTAGCAACTTCTTGAGCAAATTTACTGAGGGGCACAAGATGGAAATGAATAAATAAGTAGACCCATCTGTGGTCCAACATTCATCCACGATGTCTGTTCCTTTCTTAGCATTTCTTACCTTATCTTGGGAAGCTATCAAATTCTCAATATTTTGAAACTCAAAAGTTAAGTAGGCCAATTTTTTTATGTGGTTATGATCATACTTGTGGACTTCAAATCTATCTTAACTAACTAACACCAATACAATAATTCCGTGAGCAATGGACGAAGTAATGCATGTGAATGAGCAAAATTGTGCACCTAATGTTCTCTCAAATCATATTACGAAACCTAATACTTTGTTCTAGTGCCATGTTGGTAAAGATACTCTGTTCTCCTGTTAGGTTTCTAACAACATGCATCACAACCCCGGTTGTTCTTACCTTGTAATTTGTACCATGAGATTCTGGTTATTGGCGTGGGAAGATATTGCTCGAACTTTTGGTGCAAAACGCGACGAGGCATACCGAGTAATGACCGGAGCATTGATTCATACCCACAAGAGAAGCATTGAAAGCAAATACATTCATCCGTACGGTGTCTTAAAAATTAGGCTTTTAATGCGGGTATTGTGAGATTGTTAGTGTGATGAACGTGTTTGTCTTCTTCGTGCAACAAGACGTTTTCTAATCTCTGGATTGGTTTGACCTCACGCTCCACTAATATTTGGTGTGCGTGAAATAAAAAGCCTGGACCTAAACAAATATTTAAAAAATTTCATCTTAGTTCTTGTCTGGATTTTGAGATCACCGGGATGTAAAATAACAATAGAGTATTCCCTCTCCTTAGGAAGATAGAGATAGAGGGAGAATTAAGGGTATGAGACTTGCGGGCATCGATATATTAAAATTCATCATCACTGCAAGCAAACGGGCAGGTCTTGGAGACCGTCGTAGGAGTGCAAACTCCCTTTTATGGTGAGGAAACCAACACCAAGGATCCAAATAAAGCCGACCACACCCAATAAAGAATTGAGTAGGCAGAGTCTCGTACATGCTATTGTCGAGACAAATATGATGTCTATGCTAGCCTCGCTAGTGCTTATCTTCTCTCATAATGTGTAATTGTAAAGCAGAAACAAGGAGAGAAGATGGACCACATGCTGAGCATTAGATACGGCTGATTTGAGATTACAGCTCATTGATGAGTGACAAGTTGGCAACATCATGCCCAACAATGTATAAAAAAAGAAGCTTATCTTGTGGCTTTGCCTAATGCAGACAATATGATCTCCAAGCGGAAGCAATACGTACGAAAGTACCAAACTATAAGATCTGAAATTTGGCACTTTCTCACCTCATATCGACCCTTTCCTTCGAGAATGTTGACATCAAGAACGAAGGTTAGGGTCCATATGAGAGGGAAATTTGCCTGACGTTGCATATCATTAGGTTTGGCCGCTTTGAAATCTACATAAAGTTGGTATTTATGAATTAGGCCAATAAAATAAATTAAAACAAAAAGCTGGGTATCCGTTAGTTTGAATATAAAAAAATCATGTCAAAGAGTTAAACGTTACATGCATTACAAATTTCAAATTCTGTAATTTGTTGGGGAAGAGTTATCTATTATTTATGAATAACTTACACATTCTACATTCAAATTCTGTAATTTGTTGGCAAAGAGTTATCTATTATTTATGAATAACTTACACATTCCTCATTCAAATTCTGTGATTTGAAGAGTTATCTATTATTTATGAATAACTTACACATTTTATATACCTACCAATTTAACTTAGATTTCCATAAGTTAAATGATTTGAAAGTCCAACTTGTATGGAAAATTCATAGATCTGTCTTAACCTGATTTCCTTGTCCTTTGCAAGCCCATCAAAGATACTTAACACGAGTCTGGGACTAACTGCGAAGTCCTACTTCCACTACCACTTGCAAGATTGAACAGTTCTTTGCAGCTATCATTCCGCCAAAGTTGTCTCTTTGTAGACATATGATAAACTTGGAAGGGAAAATTTCAATAAAGGACCCGAAGTGGCCTTATTTTCTCAAATAAGGCCCTAAAGTGGACTTTGTTTCAAATAAGGACCTGAAGTGGCCTTGGTTGTTTCAAATAAGGGCCTGAAGTGGCTTTAGTTGTTTCAAATAAGGACTTGACCTCGCTAGCTGCTGGTTGGTTCCTCTTCACTGATGGCCGGCTGGCCACCAGGCGATGCCCATAGAGGCCTGGGTGAGGGTTGCCCTCACTGGCGAGGGCCGCCCACACCGGCCACAGGCAAGGCGACCCTTGCCTAGGGCCATCTGTGAGGTCAGCCCTCGCCGACCTTAGGTGAGGTCGACTCTCATCAGATCTAGCAAGGGTGGCCTCACCTGCGGCCGGCAAGGGCTGATTTGTCGAGGGTGGCCTTGCCCATGGCTAGCGAGGGCTTGGCCACCCTCGCCAGCAAGCGACAACCCTCGCCAATCCTTACTAATGGTCGATTTGGCTCTGTGGGCATTGCCGGTGGCCGATCGGCCACCGGCCAAGAGGAAGAAGAAGAACTAGAAAAAAAAAAAGAAAAAAAAAAGAAATGGCAATTGGTGAAAATATCATTGATCGTCGGAAAGTCAGGTTTTTATTTAAAACGGACATAGTCACTTTAGGTCCTCATTTGAAACAACATCCACTTTAGGCCTTTATTTGAGAAAGTTATGTCACTTTAGATTCTTATTTGAAATAAGGTCCACTTTAGATTTATTTGAGAAAATAAGGGCACTTCGGGTCTCTTTTTGGAATTTTCCCAACTTGGAATGATACAAAGAAGATTAGCATAGTAACCATGCATGCGAAAATTAAGGGTTTAACAATTACCATGATGTAGTGCCTCCGCACTCAGAACTCTCAAAAGCCTTCAATGTCTTCAAAGTTCATCAAAATTTCAAGAAGATCCAACCTTGACAAAATAATTACCATCTCTTTATTTGTGTGTGTATTTTTTTATAATAGAAACTGTAACTGAAAGCTACTTGACCGTAAAGAGAACGGGAATGAACAAATAATATTGTCACCCGGATTTTAGAATAACTTATATATGGTGTGATTCAATGAAAGAGTTTCATACACTTTAATTTTGATAATGACTCTAGCCATAAATAATTATTTTTTAGAATCTCTTCAATGATTTGCTTCGCTTAACTGAAAAAATAATATTAATAACAAATGATATGTCATCAAATCCGACGAGGAAGACTATATATTCGTAAATTGATCTATCGATTACTACCTATATGCATACTAAAAAAAAGATGGGTAGAATAGGCTTTAATAGTTGGCTCACGTGGATCACATCCAGTGCGTTTCCATCTTGTATTTTTTTTTTTTGGTCGGTCCTACGCTAATCCTACTCTAACAATCACTCTCAGACTTTTGCCCTGCCTCCTTGCAGGGCGTGGGAGTCAAAACCCACTCTTATATTTGAGCTGCATGATCATTGACAGATGTAAAGAGCTATAAATGTTGACTTAACTATTATAACATTATATTTGATCAAATGAAGCACAATGACAAATAAATCTGGAATAGTTAATGATTTAACATGCTGACTTTATGAAATTTTATAAGACCACTACTAATTGTTCTAAAAAATTAAGTTTTTAGGTGAATGTGTAATTTATTATTTAAATATTTTAACATTTCCCCTCACGCGTGGGCAAGACTTTGGCCTTTGTGGAAATATGCAAATAGGGAGGCAAATTGGGGTTTGGAAAAATCACAATTTAGAATATCTTACTCGGATAACATGTTAATGTTTAGAGTCGAAAAGGAAATAACGATGAAGTACTTATGGTGGCTCAACCCATTTAGAGTTGTATGATATGTATTTATAAGAATGACTAATCAAAGAAAGAGTACAAATAGAAACATAATTATAGAAATAACAAAAAAATATATAAATCACATATCAATAGATTTTAATGCTTATTTATCATTAATAATTAATTACGTGACAACCAACAGAAAATTATAAAAAGAAATGGACGAACTAAAATCTTGAAACATGTACTCCAATTTTGAACATATCTGCCCTCCTTGAGAAAGTAGTTACGAAAAATGTATTTTATATGCCTAACTGGCATGTAAAATATTCGAAGATATTAAAAGAATAATTACGTAGAATATTCCGCTGTTTGATTGATCATTAAGCTTTAGTTTGTGCAGATCTCATAAACTATAATGCATTTAAAAATTCACGCAAGTTTTTCGAAAAAAGATTATAACATCCAACTAAACCATATTACATTAAATTTTCAAACTTGCTTTTGACCGATTCTTTCTGGATGGCGATTCGAATTCGCAATGAGCAGTTGATTGGATATGTTTGACTGTAATTTGTATCAGACAAACACCGATCGCGCAGTGCTGAAGCAGTCGACTTTGACTTTGACTTCGACTTCTCGTTTTGACGGCCTGATGCTTCTTGGATTCGATCTCAGGCAAGCGGGTTCGCATCAGAATTAACACGCACCCCGAGGTAATTAATTAGATGAACTCCTCTTGCTTTTCTTCCCCCCTTGAAGACGTTGGAAATCTTTCTCAAGAAGCGAAATTTGAACATGTTCCTTTGCTATTTTGATTTTCATAAGCCTTACGAAATCAAATTCTCTCGAGACTTCTGAGTGGTTAAGTGAGTTCCTTTAGATTAACGGGATTCCGCGTTGTGTCTCTGTAAAATTTTGCTTTTCATATGTGCACACAATCTCCTTTTACTTATCAGTTCAAGATTTGTGATCAAAGTTTTCAACATGTTGGGATTTTGCCTCAGTTTATGTCGCGTGAGCAAGTCATTCCAAACCCCAAATCCTTCTTGTACATGAATTGCTTGTTTATGGGGTTTATATGCTTTTTATATACACATGCGTGCTCCCTTCCGTCACATATTAGCTTAAGTTTTGGAGTGGGTATTCAAAGTTGATGAGTTACTCTAGTAATTTAGAGTAACGTTGAGGGTCACGCATGTCATTTTACAGTCTATTTACTTCTCCTTTCTTTTGTCTTCTTTCTCTTTCCTTATTCTGATTTCCCCCTTTTTTTTTCTAGTTTTCGTGGGAGTAATCACAAATGAGAAGCAACGAAATCGGCGCAAAAAAATTCCTAGGGTTTGGTTGCGATGCAATGCAAGATTTACGGGTGTAGTCAACCAATGAAATTGAATGATAGCGAATCCATTATTCACTCAAATAAAAACAAAGCCTGCATTCCAACCATTAATTTCTTAGTTAAAAACTAGTCCATGAATTTGGTAAATTCTTCTTTGGCATGCTTGGTTCATTGGTGAATTTAGGAAAGGAAGCAACTTGGTCAATAATACATGTCTGAAATTACTAAACTAAGCCTGTATTACTTATTATTCAAAATTTTCACTATTAGCTAAAAATTTGCCGCAAAAATTATGGTTTTCCCCACTAATTATATACATCGTAACACTTATGTTATCTTCCTTTCATGTACGATAAAGGTTTAGTGTTGTGTTTGAAGATCCGTGTAATTTTAGTTTAAAAAAGAAAAGTCAAATCACCATTGATGTGTCATTGTATGTCCAATTGAAATTGGAATTATCTGTTACAAAGGCTTATCAACACCATCCTATAACATCAACATATAGTGGTCTGATAATATTAGAGATACCTTCGCGCTTAGTGTCTCGAATTTCCTTACTATGCTCTGTTTTCTGGTGGCATCGCATGTCAATTCATGTCGAACGTTAGCCTTTCGTTCACGTTCAATGATTCCTAGAGTCAAAGCTACTTGAGACCTTCTCTAATCCCAAACGTCTTCCGGTTCTTTTCTCTAATCCCAAACGTCTTCCGGTTCTTTCTTTCTTTTTTTTTTTTTTTTTTTTTTGAGTTTTCTATATTTTATCTTTATGTGGCTGTGAGATGGTGGCTATTACATAAGAAAGGCATGACAGCAAAAGGCGTACAGGCAGTTCAAAACCTCCGACCCCCCCACAAAACCTGTGCTTCCTCCATTTTGGTCCCATATGCCTCCCCTGTGGTCCCCAATCTCTCCAGCCTCGCCACGTGTCGGCGAGCTACCAGCTTGGGAGTCACACGTGTCGCGTCGCCGTCGGTCCAATGTGGTATTTTGATCAGTACCCAGGCAGCTAATTCCTTTGTCACGACTTATAAAACATACCATCTCCACTGCTCATCTCTATCTTTCCTTTCAGTTGATCTCCTCTCTTCCAAAATCATATGTCAATAGTTCATCACAAACTTTCTCCAATTTCTTCCTATTCTTTTGCACTGTGGTTTTCTTCTATTTGAAGTGGAAGACTTTCTAACCTGGATTTTCAAAGAAAGCATCATCGGTTCTATCTTTGATGGCGAGCACGGATTCACCAGCGAGTTCACAACATCTGCGATTGCTGCCCGGCTTCCGGTTCCACCCCACGGATGAGGAATTAGTGGTTCAATACCTTGGAAAGAAGGTTGCCTTGGAGCCGCTTCCAGTTTCGATCATCGCTGAGATCGATCTTTACAAGTTCGACCCGTGGGAGCTGCCAAGTAATTAGTTACTAGTACATGCTCGGTTCGTCTTTATATTCTTCTAAATCTTTGCACTGAATCTTCCTTTAAATTCCGAACTTTCAGGTAAGGCCATATTTGGGGAGCATGAGTGGTACTTCTTCAGCCCTAGGGATCGGAAATATCCGAATGGAGCACGGCCAAATCGGGCTGCGACATCTGGGTACTGGAAAGCCACCGGTACTGATAAGCCTATTTTTGCTTCGACTGGCAAATGCAAGGTCGGCGTTAAGAAGGCGCTCGTTTTCTATCGCGGGAAGCCTCCGAAAGGGAATAAGACCGACTGGATCATGCATGAATACCGTTTCACGGCTGGCAA
The DNA here is from genome assembly GCA_014182715.1 of Eucalyptus cloeziana. Taxonomy (NCBI): domain Eukaryota; kingdom Viridiplantae; phylum Streptophyta; class Magnoliopsida; order Myrtales; family Myrtaceae; genus Eucalyptus; species Eucalyptus cloeziana. The sequence continues at coordinate 11,780,731 of CM024637.1, forward strand.
TTCAGCTCCGAAGCCTCCTAAGGCGGATTCGGCAAGCAAAAAAGGCTCTTTACGCGTAAGGAAATTTGGTATATCTTTTCTTGGTAGCTTCGCATGTCCTTATATAGTAGTATTGATAAAGTTGGGTGTGAATTTGCTTGTTTTGTGCATTAGCTTGATGACTGGGTACTATGCCGGATTTACAAGAAAAGCAGTCCGGTCCGACTGGTCGAGCCCAGGAACGAGAACTTTGCTCCGCTGAACATGAATCCACCGGCATCGAAGGGCGTGAACTACAGCTCCGCGTTACCTGGGAATAACGATGAGGCCTTCTTCGAGGGAATGTTGCCGGAAACCATCCACAGCCCTTCAATTTCTCATCAGTTGCCTTTCTCAACCGTGAAACCGGACGTCTCAATCAGCCACTCGGCCGTGGCCACCAGCGATGAATCACGGCGCGGATGCCCTGCGCCGGTGCAGTACTGGAGCGAGGATGGATCGGCGATCTCGGGTAAGCGATACGAGGGCGGCCATCATGATCAAAATGGCGGCGGCAATGGCATGGATGACCGCAACTCTTTCGTCTCTTTGCTCCATCAGGTCCCACAGAACAGTGAGCCCTTCCATCCCCACATGTTCCTCGCGAACCCAATCGGGGATGGTGACTTCCAGCAGCAGTTCCAACCGCCCGGCATGAACTGGCCGAACTCGTAGTTATAAGTCAAGAAGCAATTGAAATAATACTCAAGGCAAAAAAGCCACAAAGGGTGGAATCAGATGCTCTGATTTCCATTTTTTTTTCGTTATATTTCTTTGTTTCGGATTCTAAACTTCTGTTATCTTAGGATCAAGGTGGACTTTCATGTTGATTGTAGATTATATAGCACTATAGTCGATGGGTAGTATTACATGCAGGTACTTGAATAATGTACATTTTCAGAAAAACAAAAGGAGGAAAAAGACATAAGCATAAGTACTTTCAACGAAGGACAAACGAGAAGCGAGGAAAATTCGTTAGTTTTTTTTCGTTCGCCTTCATAAATTATGCCATTTACAGAGATGATTTATTTTCTTTTTTCTTAACTACGTATCATACCGTTTATAGATATATATTATATGAGCTTTATATGTTTAGCCAAACTAGGAAAAAGTCTGTGACACCCACGAGCATATCAGCAAAAGATTACAATTTTATGCATATGAAAAAGATAAAGAAATGATTATTTGCTTTAAAGGCGAGGCAAGAGAAGAAAGATTTTATAAAATATTTATCATACCATTTATAGATATATATCATATGAACTTTTTGTGTTTAGACAAACTAGAAAAAAAAAAGTGACACCCACGAGCAGATGCCTCAATAGCTGAAAATACGATTTTTATGGACGTGAAAGAAGATTAAAAAAAAAAAAAAAAAAAAACTTATGTACTGATTACATGGCAAGGCAAGACGCGAAAAGATTTTCTATTTTAATTATGCGAAAGGTTTGTACATTTAGTTACTAAAGAAGATACGAGAGAATTGGACTGTCAAGGGTGATCTTTAGAATCATTTAGTTCCCCTAAGGTCAATGGTGGACTACATCATCACATGCCACGCGTCGCCGCCACATCGATCAAGAAGGTGCACTAACCCTAATTGCCTTTTGATCTTGATTGGGTCGCATTCGTAGCGTGTCTGATATTGATTGATCCTAGTGCTTCCGCATCATTTTGGTTGCGAGATTTTCCTAGAAACACACCGAATGGAAAAATTAGCTAATCCATTCTGAACATATAGTGGAGTTACTAATTAAGTTCTAAACTTTTCAATTTTATTAATTTAGTTTTAAATCTTTATGCAAAATTCTACTAAACTGCGCTGCTAGTGATTTTTGATAAAAATTGATTAAAATGACTATATTAATATTTAACGAAAAGTTTTAGGATTGAATTAACTTAATTAAAAAATTTATGATTGAATTGACTTTGGTGTAATAGTTTTAGAGTGATTAGATAATTTTCCCAAGTAAACCTATTATATGAGCATCCCTGAAGAAATTATTCATTCATTGTTGCAATTTTTGTATTTCTCTCCCTTTATTCTCTAAAAAATGCGCATTAGGATGGACAAAATCACTAAAACATTTTAGAAGAAACGGCAGACGATAAATCCTAAAATTTCTTAAGATGCCTTGAACCAAAAATGAAGAAGGGTTCTAGGGTGTAAAAGGTGGAAGCTAGTTTTTCTGAATTTTAATTTGAATATATTCAAATGACCAAATGAATTTTTCTCTTATAATCATCCTAAATGGGTCTAATGTAATGAGATGATCTTGTCGCATTTCAAAACGATGTTGTCCTTTCGCCATTCAAAAACAAATACCACTTTAAATTTAGTCCTAGAAAATTGTATTTATGGTATTGAATGGGAAAATACCAAAATGTTTTTTGTGTTCTATTAACCTCTCACTCCTTTGTGCTCATCAAAACACGAACGTTTACATGCACTTTTTCTCATATTGTCAATTAATCGAGTTCGTACATGGAGATGACAAAAGAGAAAAAAAGGGGAGAAGCCTCGTTTGCTGTCCGGGAAGTCGGCTCTCCTGCCAAGCATCTTATCTAAATAGAGCACATTGAGATTGTTTCGGCTCTCCAATCACTTTCCCTTTCGGAAAACAAGAACGAGCATGAGGTCCAGCTCACGTTCTGGTGGTGCAACGTTAGCTCGAGGTCCAGCTCACGTTCACCTGTCATTCTCTGGCCTGTTGTGGGACGGAGATATTCCTCATGGGAAGCATCTTTCTTGATAAACCATGTTCAATGCTTTGCCGAAGAAATACGTGTCGACATATGTAGATTTATATATGTATAAAGACCCTTTTGTCTCTTCTTTTGTTGTTTCCAGAACTACACTTTATATATTTGTTAGGAAAAGTTAAAAAGTTAGGGACCCCGATATGTTATTGTCTGTGGTTTTCATCCGCTACTCACTCTGTCCAATTATGAAATAATTGCATAGTCCTTTTCTTAAGGAGTTCTCAAAAGCTTAGCTTAAGGGCAAAGGCCTATATTTTCGTCCAACAGATTTTTCGATTGGTGGATTACAATCATGGATATTATTTTTGTATTTTTATCTGATTACTTTTGCATGGAGGCGTTGGGTGCGGTAACCCTGCACTGTCCCACGATCGATGTATAACAAGTCCATCTTGTATCTCAGCCTGACAATGACACAACTACCCTCTCCTTCTCCTTTGCTTGTCCACATCGCTCTTCCGCCACCTCCAACGATACCATGGGTAGCCACCGCACGAGGACCATCGCCACCACAAACGACCGTGTTGCATCCGCCCTTGGCCATAGTTGTGACCTCCACTTTTGCTACGCCTAGCCATCGATCTCACCACAACACCTCTAATCTTGGATGACACCTATGCCGCTGGTTTCCACTCGTGTGGCCGTGAATCGTGCTCGCCTTCTCAAGCTCAAGCTTGGCCAGTGTTCTCGAGCCTCATATCTCAGATTCAAGTTCAAGCATGCCCTCGATTCACGGTTTATGGCTCAAGTTTAGTGTTGCTAATAGAGGTGTCAAAATGGGTCATAAATCCATTTTTTGGACTCATATTTTATTTATATGGGCTGTATATGGATTAGAGACTTTTAAAAACCCAACTAAAAATAGGCCAAAAAAGTGAGTCTGATTTAAATGGGTTGAAAATGGGTCAGAACTTGTGACCCATTTTCGACCTATTTAAAATATCAAGTGGGTTGGAACCTTAGAATACCAATTTTTAAATTTCCAACCCAAGCCCCACATAATCTTTTCCTCTTTAAATGTTTTTTTTTTTTTTTTTTTTTTTTTTTTTTTTAATTTTTATAAAAGATCGAAATTAGAATTATTTTTCATATTTCAATTTTCTTTTCTTTTTCTTTCTTTTTCCTACTTCCTTGATTGGTGGCCGGCGGGCGACGGCTAGCGATAGGCTAGGCGAGGCTCAAGCCTCGCCGGATCTAGCGAGACTCTAGCTCGCTGGCGTCGGGCGGGGCCTCGGCCTCGCTAGATCGGCGAGATCGAGCCTTGCCTAACGCCGGCAAGCTTGAGTCTGGCTAGATCCCATGAGGCTTGGCCTCGCTGATGATTGGCAAGGCTCGAGCCTCGCTAGATCTGGTGAGACTCAAGCTCGCTGGCGTTGGGTGGGGCCTTGGCCTCGGCTTCGCCGGATCGACGAGATCGAGCCTTGCCGGATTTGGTGAGACTCGAGAAGAAGAAAAAAAAAAAAGAGAAAATAAAAAATAATAATTTAAAAATAATAATGAAAAATTATATATTTTAAAAATAATAAATTAAAAATTATATATTTTTAAAAATAATAAATAATAAATTATATTTTTAAAAATACAAATAACTAAAAACTTGATTTTTAAAAATTTTTTAGAAATAATTATAAAAATTTTCCATTAAATTTGTATTGCATATATATATATATATATATATATATATATATATATATATATATATAATCATAAAAATGAGCTTTCTTAGGTTTAGTTAAAGATTTTTCATGTTACAGTTTTTAGTTACTCAATAGTATGTTCACTTCAAGCAAGAGAAGCATGTGCATGGTCTAATTCTTTATAAATATTTCAATTTATAAGTTTCCTTTTTTACTTTTATTTATTTATTTATTTACTATTTTTAATTTAATTTGAAGTTTTAATCCAATTAGCATATAGTAGGTGTGGGTTTTCCTAGAATATTAATAGGTTTTAGCAATACGAATAGGATCGGGTATGGGTTGAGTATGGGTTAGGTCGGGTATGGGTCACTTAATTTACATTACATAAATATGGATCAAAATGGGTTAAATGGGTCAAATATGGGTCAATCCATTTTCAACCTGACCCAAACTTGACCTAACCCACCCATTTGACGAGTCTAGTTGCCAAGCATGAAATCCAAGACATGCGCTTGATTTGAGCCTCAATCTTGGCTAGGGCTCGTCATGGCCACACCTCTTCCCCCTTGATGGTGCTATGTAGCATCGACACGGACACGCAACACGCGACATAACACGACACGATACGACACGCCGACACGTCATTTCTCAAAAAATAGAGAATTCCGACACGTTCCAACACGTTATATATTAAATATAAATTTTTTATATAAATGCAAAAATAAGTAAATAATAATAAAAATAGAATAGAATTAATTTATACTAAAAATATTAATCCAATATTTGTTAATATCATTCATTGTTTTAATTTGATAGAAATTGAACGAGAAATTCAAAAATTGCAAACATGAAAGAGTAAACTTGAAGGAACATGTCCTGTTTTCTTATACTTGTCGGAGATTAATGAGATTTCTTATAATCCTAGACAGAGTTCGGAGTTCATGATATAGACTAGCTTGGAGCTTCTTTGCAAAACAAAGTTCGAGAAAAATGAAAATTCAAGACAAGAACTCTTGAAATATGACCAAAAGAAAAGGAAATCACTAAATTCACCATGGAAAATGTGAGAGATAACTCACATGCCAATAACATAGATCAAAAGAGATAACTCACAAGCGATGCTTGCGAGAGGCAGAAAGACACAAAAAAAATTATAACTTTAAGTATGTGACAGGCAATGGAACGACACCGACGAGAAAAGGGGTGTTCCATTATCACTCACGGGAAGATCGAAACTTATAAGTGATAAACTTGAGAGTTTCTTCTTTCCCCTTATTTTTGTTAGTTTCATTATTTTTTCATATATTTACATTTTGACCCCTCAAGTATTGAAAATTTTTAAAATTGACCCCATGTGTGTCGGAATTTCGGACTCGCGTGTCAGGAAGAGTTGATCACGTGTCGGATTTTTCGACACTTGTTGACCGAGTGTCGGAACGTGTCGAAGCGTATCAGAACCTATCAGACACGTGTCGGAGTGTTGGACATGACACGAATGCTTCCGGAGAGTGTCGGTACTTCTTAGTGACGATGAGGTCGGAGGGGCTGGCTTGTAGCTAAGGTGAATGCTGACGGGAAAGTAGAGGGCTTGAAAGATTTGATCAAAAAAAGTTTATCACTTAAGAAGGCTTGCCAATTTGGCTAAAATGTATTTTATTATCGAGTGTGGTTTATATGCTAGCTTAAATTAAGATAATTCGAGATGATGGGTCTCAAATTGGTCTCACATGCATCTCACAACATATGGCATTCCAAATTTAGTTTAATATATATATACACACACAAGCACACACTATCGGTTTATAAAATACTAATTGCAACATCATAAATTTTATACATAGCAACACGACATTGACATACTAAATTTAATTTCTAATAGAGAATAAAATTCGCATCACAGAAAATGTGAAGAATCAAATTGGACCGGAATGTCACGGAATAAGGATTGACATAAAGTATACCCCGACAATTGAAGGAACGCAAGGAGAATGTCTTGTATCTATGCACAATGATATGAACTTAAAAAGAAGGATTCAAGTATGATGACATAAAGTATGCCCTGACAATTGAAGGGTATCATCCTAGAGATGCTCAGAGTAAGAACAAAAAGCAAAGGATAAAAGAGAAAGAAACGGGCCAGAGGCCCCGTCATCCGCTTATCGAAGAAGCCAATGGGCTTTAGCCCATTTTCTTCTAGTCCGGGACATAAATAGCTCAGACCTATTTCCCTCTATTGGCCATCAACTGACCACTAAATTATTTTGTTGAAATATTTATCCGTTTTAACTGATAAGAACATGTTACTGACCAAAAAAAAAAAAAAAAAAAAAAAAAAAAAAACTGATAAGAACATGTTTGGATCTATATAGATTGATACTGAACTGGGGCTTCCACTCGTCCCCGATACCGAATTGGGACTTCGGCCCGTTTATTGACATTGAATTATTGATGTTGAAATGGGGCTTTGATCTAATCAGATTTCCTAACGATGATGCCGAATCGGGAATTTGCTCCACAACCAATATTGAATCAATCATAATGAGTCGGAAATTTTGTCCATCATGGATTTGGTATGAGGGCCTTCGGTTGAAACTGTGCTAAACTACTGCTATCGAACTGGGACCTCGGCCCGTTACTGATGGATTATTGACATCGAAATCGAGACTTTGGGTCTTGCACTTAATTTATTACTCTTTTGGGTTAATATGTCTCGCTAGAGGCTCTCTGTTTTCCCCAAGCACTCGTTGAGGTTGAGGCTGACTGCGAGTCTTGCTTGCTTGATGCATCGATTCATTAGGTTATCTAGCTACATGAATGATTTCTATCATACATGTATTAACCAGGTGCCCTGTTAAAACTCCTTATGGTCTATATTCATTAGAAATTCTTGCATGTTTTTCTTAAAACGATAAGGCTTTTATTGTACGAATATGTATTACCTAGAATATGAGTTAGGTTGCAAGATTCGGTAGATATAACCGGGTGGATGTGGCGTACCCGTCATGTGAGAGTTCAATTTCCATTATTTGCTGATTAATATTGAAAAGCACTTTCAATGAATGCTACAAGATGGGTCGTGAATTTTCTATTAGTAAAAGACAATTTATGGTCTTTTTATATTATGAAAATAGGGAAAAAGTCAAAGGAAAGAAAAATAAGTTCTTACCAATGACCTGTCCAACGAGATTCACATGGACTTGGATGCCTGGGCTCGAGGATGGCCCCAGCCAACATGTCCGTTTATGTAGGTGGGTATTCATTGTCGAATTGAATTTCTTGGATTTGCTCGATAATTCAATTTGTATTAGCTTTTATAAATTCACTATAGGAACATGTTATATCAATGGTGACGTCTGCCTAATTACGAGGATATTTCGGTTAAATTTACATAAATAAATTTTCTTTTTTAAAAGCCAAAAAAAAAATTCGCATCGTTCAAAAGACTATGGATAAAAATCAAGTATTTCAAAAACAAAAAGCCACATCTATTTTCTCAAGCACAATTTTTTTTTTTTTATAGTCTAATTTTAGATTAATAAAGAAAATGGCTGCAGATTTCCGCAAAAACTTTTATCTTCTACCCATTCTTATTGGCCACAATATTTAAAGCGCCTTTAACATTATTTTCGTGAGGGTCAAAAGGGTGAAAATACAAATAAAATAACGGCTGCATACAATTAATAGCAATCCGTCTTATATCATGTCAAAAAAGCTATTAAAATCTTCAAGAATCTGTTCGGTTTTTTAATGTTTAATATTTTCTTATCTCTACTAAACAATAACGGTGTCACTTTGAATAGGGAGTAGCTTTTTTATGTTATAAAGAAACAAATGGGCTACTTTTGCTAGTTCCAACTTATTGATATTTATTTTGAATTCATAGCTTATGAACGAAACATTTTATAGAGTAATTAAATCAGCAAAGTTTACAACTGGCATGTAGACATGATAAATATTGTTAAGTGAACATGATATTAGGTAAATGTTTATCATTCGGAGTAGCCAAACATGGCTATTTATGAAGAAATGTTTAAATAAATGAAGAACAAGAAGCATATGAATCAGAATGATTGCGAAAGAGGAAAAATAAAGTAAAGAAAAAGCCACAAAGAATCCTAAATTTACCATGAACATTTTTGTGAAATTAAAAACCTTAAATTATGTTTACTATGACACATTTCCCCTAATTTTTTTTTTTTGTGATAAAAAAAACCCAAACTTCTATTTATGTGTCCATTAAGATTCTATTAAATGAATTTTCAGTCAAAACAATGCCGTTTATCAATGTTATTTTTAATGGTTCTCATTGATAAAAATTTTAACTGATGGTAAATATGTCATATAGATATAAGTTTAAGATTTCGAGTTTTATAGAAAAAAGTTCGAGTAAGTATATAATTATGCTAAAAGAATAAGTACAAAAGGAAAATATTAGGTCGCTTTCATATACTTAAAGGTAGACAGTTGTCAATATTTCTAGTCCACAGTTTCGCCAGAGTACGGTCTAGGAGGAGAGAAATTCGGATCATGTGTGTCACGTTGCACATGGTGATAATAGTTGTTTTTGGAAAAGACAAATTTCATGGACCTCAGAATATGTTATCTTCAATAAGAAATAATGTAGATTAAGGGCTCGTTTGCTAAAATCGAAAAAGAAGTGTAAAAAATTACCAAAAATGAAGTGCTAAAATCTTTGGCTACGTTTAATTGTCTGGATTTTTATATATGATAGGACCGGATATAATAAGATTTCTTTATATCTTATCAATTATTTGGTGAATTTCGTATTGAAAGTCAGATATATTTATATAATATCATGTATATTATTTTGTATAACAATACATCAGTGTAAATAAATATAAAAATTCACAAAAGGAGATGATAAAAATCTCTCATGACACTCGTGTCTACTTTATTTTATATGCCTTTTCCCCTCTCTTTCTTTAATTATTTTCCTTTTTTCTATTTTCTCCCTTCCATCATTCTCTAATAAATTTTAGTAAATAGTAAACTATAGTAATATACATACAATTTTAAAAAATGTAATAAGTATAAATATTATATTTATATTGAATTTATATTATAAAATATAATTAAATTCGAATATTTAAATAAAAATAAGATTAAATTAAAATAGCTGAATTGTTATTTTTTTGGTTATTTTGAGTTTCTCATACTAGAATTCAAATATTATTTACATTGAGATATAATTTTAATTTTATTAATTTAAGAAGCTTATTATTTGAGAAAAATAACTTTCATAATATGGATAGTATAAACTCTATCCATCTTTATCATACCAACTCCATGAGATAATTTTATCCGAGCCATATCCCTTTTATACTTGATTTTATCATGTCTTAAATAAGCACCAAATGTAGCCTTTGAGTATTATCTCGAGTGTGCAACCAGATCGGATCTACTCAGGAATAAGACTGGTCCACACGAAAAATAGGTCCGGGAATCGGTTCCCATTGAAATATATCTAGGAACAGGTTTCCAAAATTTGGAGTTGGTTTGAATAGGTATGGATCCTGGTTTTGAGTGAATACTCACCTGAGAACTAGATTGACCGGACCTGTTTGGGAATCAATTTGGAAACTGATTTTATAAGCCCAAAAGTCTAAAACCCTATATTTTTTCCCTGATTTCTAACCTTAGAATTGCGTTTTTCCTTTTGCACTACATTCTTCCTTTGTCATTCCTCTTACTTGCTCGCTTCCCTCCCTCATTGGCTGATGGTTGCATGTCCATTGCCGGCTCACGGTTGTGAGGATGTTGCATGTTCAAAAGAGAAAAGGACGCGGTGTTAATGCTCGCTTTTTCTTAGATGTTCTGTTTGTCGTCTCTCTAGAGTCTCTCTACCTTTCTTTATGTATCCTTTGATGACAATCACAAGAATTGATCCGGTTCGAGCAAAAGAGATGGGACTTCAAAAGCAAACCGTCCATGACTAACTCGAGATCGAGAGAGAGAAGGCGGGGGGGGTGGTGGAGATTAATTTTGTTGTTGTGAGTTTGAACTTCCTAGGTCCCCCAAGCATGATTCATGTGAAAGTGATGATATGAGAGATGAAATTCGGAGGATTACATTATTTTTTTACATATTAATGTAAAATAAGCTGTATAGGATAACAACGGTTGCAAACAGGTACTAGTAAGAATAGGGTAGACCCTGAAATCGGATCCAAAAAACTGGGTAGGTTCCAAAACAGAGTTTAGTGCAAATCAAGTAGGGTGTGGGGTCCAAAAAGAGGAATCAATTATAATATGGTTGGGTACAGGGTCAAGTTTAGAACCTACCTACCCTGAATCTGATCACCCTAATATGTAGACCACAATTTAAGTTTTACCTTTTTTTCTTACCAAATATGGGAGTAATGTGCATAATTGAAGTGATTTGTTACTATAATTTGTAAGATATTACAATGTTTATTCTATCAATTTACCAGTTAAGTAAGTCTCCCTCACTTACCCCATTAGATGATGTTTTACATAAAACAATGGATTGAGTTGTGTGTAGTTAGTTTTTATGAAAGGCACTTAATGACATTTTAGAACTTAGTGTAGCTATTAAGCACACCTTAAGCCTATTATATCAAAATAATCACATATTAAGAATCTCCTAGACTCAAACTAGGAACCACATCAAAGCACAACTTCCAAATAAGTATTGCAACGCATACGACTTCTCAAGAAAAGTGCTAGTTTGTATGGTCTTGAATTTCCATCGGTAGTGACGATTTCCGGAAGAGTTACTGATCTAGTTCCAAACCTAGTATATGAATGTCAACTCAGTCTAAATTTTTCAATTTTTGTCGGTGTAGTTCTAAATTTTTGTGTGAAATGTCAATGTAGTTGGAAATGATTGGATTTTGAAAAAGTAATGGGGATAATTACATTGCATGTGAAGTGCTAACGAGGACAAGGCGTAGAGCTTTAGGACAATTACCTTGCATTGGAATAGACATTGAATGAAAGTTTATACTATTATTGTGCTTATTGTATTGCGTGGATAGGTCATTATCTTAAGATGTGATTAGGTCTTCTCCAACTACTAGGCTTTACCTTGGTCGGATCTTGTCTGCCTAGGGTGCCGTAAAAGGATTCGTTTCCAACTGGTGATATATAAAACGATGGGAAAAGGATAGGATCAGAAAGAAAATTACAAAACTAATTTCGTCTTCGTGCACAGTTTCCAATCAAGTCATTGTCGTTTCGTTGTCAAGGAGCTTGCCAACGAGCTTTTGGCTTCGCGTGTCTCGTGAATCATGCTAAGGGCCTGTTTGGATCCCAACAGTGCCAAATTCTACTTTTTGTTTAGAATCGCCGGGACGAGAATCACATTTGATAAAATTTTTGTTCCCTAAACAAATTTATTTCCGAAATTAGTTTGGGATGAGAATCGAAATAAAAAAAAAAAAAGTTGATTCGTTCTAACAAAATTGAGAATCAAAACTTTTTTTCTTCTCTTTTCTTCTTCTTCATCGACAGCTATCCTGCGATCGCCGCCCGCTGCCGCCCGCAACTACCTGCCGCTGCTGCCACCCGCCGTCGTCCGACATCGCCGGTCGCCGGTGACCGATCCGGCAAGCTCGTCGGAGGCAAGCCTAGCCACCGGTGAGGCTCGCCCAACCCCGCCGGTGGCCAGGTGGGCCTCGCCTAGCTGCTGGTGAGGCCGAGCCGATGAGGGCTGGCCTTGTCGAGGGCCGGCAATTGGCCTGAAGAAGAATTATAATAGGATTAAAAAGAAAAAAAAAGAAAAAAAAGGAAAAAAAGGAAAAAAAAAAGAAAAAAGGAAAAAATTATAAAAGTTATTTAAAAATTAAAATAAATTGATTTGAAATAGAATCAATGAACACGGTACCAAATGCAATTATATTCCAAAATTAAAAATTTTGTACGATTCTGCAAACGCGTTCTTTTACTCGGAATCGGTTCCTAATGTAATAAAAAATAATCATTTCGATCGGAATTTGTTTTCGGGAACAGAATCGTTACCAAATGTGCCATAAGCAACAGGGAAGTGAGCCTGAGCCACTACCGTCGTTTCAAATTTAAACGAATTGGATCGTTTAACTGAAGTTTTTAATTACACGGATCGTATGAAAGCAGTCAAAATCTGTTGGCGTCATTGATTTGGTCACATCGATAACCATTGCAGGCATAACATCGAATTTGATCCGTCCACACGAATGAAAATTCAAACTCGGAAGCTTTTGCCATTGCTGCAATCACTTTGACTGTCTCCGGCCATGTTCTTGGTGATCGATCACCACGTGCCAATGTTTCAGTATCAATTATTTCTGCACATGCACGTGCACAGAAACTAAATTCATCGGTCGTAATCTGCTGCTACTACGGACGATGACTGACGTGCGACCGGGTTCAGATGAACCTAGTTGCTTAGGCAAATCCATCATTCTACTGGGGACTAAACGAGGGATCGCGGGATCATAAGCAATCTGACCCGAGCCAATTCAAAATCTGGAATTTCTCAACCTTAAATTACGAGAAAGTGCAACCAATTCCTATGATCGACGAGGACCCAAATGAACTGACAAACTGATTGCCGGGCATTTCTGATTGGTCAAAGCTCAAGGATATGTTTCCCTGTAATACCTTTCACCAAAATTCATTATTCGATATATATTAAGAGGAGATGTGATCTATAGCAATTCTTAGGAGTCTCAACGAATCATAAGGAATGTTTATGCCTTGTTAGAATTTAATTGACAACGAAGTGCATAACACTTTGCCGGAACTTAATCGATGTTAAAGTGAGATGATAGAGAGATACCACATTGGAATTTAATTGACGGAGAAGGTTTATGTAGCATACTGAGTGGGATAAGAGTTTGTCAGAAGTAGAAAAGTCAGTTTGTCAGTATGAACCTCAATAGATGCAAATAATTGACCATTGCCGACCATAAAGAGTTTGCAAGAACTTAGTGTTTTCATCTTCATTGGTCATTTTATGCCTATATAAGGTAATGTTTGTAAATGTTAAGGGGCAAAACTCATCCTCCCAAAAAATAATATTGTGTGGTTTGCTGTAAATCCCTAAAACTCTTTCCTCTCTTCTTTTCTGTTTGGTATGATTTTTTTAAAACTAGGGATCTTTTGATTAATCTTAGTAATATACTTTGCATTTGCTACAATGTGGAACTTATGCATCATAATTCTGCAATCCTAAAATTTTCAAAGATATGAGTCAAAAAAATGAAAAGGAATTTATTGGCTAATAGATAGTCCTTATTTTGAGGCCATAGAAGGGCTGTGCATGTGGGATAGAATACTTGTCACAAATTTTGTTTTCATTTTCCCTGACTCGTATCATAGGCCAATTTCCTGTGGGGAGGACCATTATATGATAGCTAATTCAATCATAAAACTTTTTAATTGAATCAATTTAGTTAAAAACTTTTTTATGACTTATCAATTTTGGTCATGAATGTTTCAATTGTATTAATTTAGTTCTAAATCTTTTAATGATTTTCTAATGTAGTCCTTGGGGCCAATTATTCAAATAATATATTTAGGACTGAATTAGCAAATTTTCAAATGGTTTAGGACTAAATTAACACAATTGAAATATGTAGGACTAAGTGGGTATATTGTCAAAATGTTTAGGACTAAATTGACATAATTGAAAGGTCTAAGATTGAATTGGCCACCCTATAGTAGGTTTAGCACTTTTTATCAACAACTTTAAAAAGCTGAAAAAGTCAGAAATAGTAGATGATTTATTTGTGAATTTTCTGTGAATCTTCTAAATTCCATGATGTACCTTAAAGCATGTGAATTTTAATATTTCTTATGAGTACTTGAGGATTTAATAGTTGAGAAAATCTAATTATCATGAATTCATGTTCGTCGATCTATTAAAGGAAGTCTTAACACATCTTGATAATGTACATAAGGTCGATTGAATAATTATCTAGCATATCGGCAGGCTATTATTGCCATTAATGAGGATAGCAGTGAAATATAATTACCTCCTATGAAAAAAATAGGGCTTGCATTAATGTTCTACATATTTCAGAATACCGTTACATATAGTTGTTGTATAGCGTATTCGCAGTTCATACCGTATTTCTATAGCGACTTAGTCACTACAATGACTTGTACCTAGAAAATCACATCGATGCATTTAATGTGTAAATTTCACATAATTTTGAAGATAGAACTAAAAACAACGATTGAAATTTTTGACTAGCACTAAGTTGTACAGGCTGTAGCTTATGAAAGTCGTGTAGTGTTCCTCAACCACCAATTCTTGTACTTGGTTCTATTGGTAAAATTACCTAAAAAGTCTTGAACTTATTGTAATTATGTCAGTTTAGTCCTAAATCCTTTTTATTGCCAATGGAGTTCTAAACCTTTTGCATTTGTGCTAATTCAATCAATTCGATCAATTTTGGCCATAAATTGTTGACATGAACACTAGCCATCTGAAATGGCGTGGCTAGTGCTAATATGGATAATTCTTAATAAATATTTTAATATTATTTATTTTCTTCTCGTTCTCTTTTCTTTCTCTTTCCTTTTTTGCCCCCCTTTTCCTCTAGCCATCTACTGGCTAGAGGCGAGGACTAGCCAATCAACTTCCCGGACCACCGCCCCTACCAAGGCTTGACGTTGCCATCGCTAAGTGAGGTCGGCCTCGCTAGTAGCTAGGCAAGGTCCACCTTTCGGACCCTCACCTCTAGCTGGTCGTTGTGGTCTAGCGACTAGCTAGAGGAAGAAGGAAATGGGAAAAAAAGAAAGAGAAAGAAAAGAAAGAAAATGAAAAGAATAAATCAATAGTTATTGAAAATTTATCAAAAATTGTCTATGTTAGAATTGATTGCACCATATAGGATGACTTGTGTTTATGTCAACAATTTCCTATCAAAATTGGCTGGATTAATTTAATTGGCATAGATATAAAAAGTTTAGGATTTAATTGGTAAAAAATAGGATTTGGAATTGAATTGGCACAATTGTAACAAATTTTTTTTTTTTTTTTTTTTTTTTTTTTTTTTTTTTTTTTTTTTCGGTAATTTTCTCTCATTTTATGGCACAATCCTTGAGGCTATCCACTTTGTCTGCACGAAATGTTTCCACTCTATCTCAGGAGTAGTCAAAGGAAGGGTCAGAGTAGGAATTTCGCTTCCGCATCGGATGATTGCCACTACCACGTTCTCAGCAAATTCCTTTCAATGCGAATCTAGATCTCGACATTCGGAGTGAATGACCCATTCTGACCTAGTGGATAAATTAATTGATACGCAAGTAATAGATCAAACCATTTAGAACCGTCTTTCTTCAATCGAGTAAGATACTTGATTGAGAAGCCGTGGGACCAATGAGCCCGCTACTATGGCTCTAATGGGACCACTACTCTGACCCGAGAAGGTGTGTAAATGGTCACTCTATAACTATAATCGGATTCTATTTGATCTTCTCTCTTGTCTGAGACTGATGCCCCCCATGGGGAAATACACTGGAAAGAGGGAATGCCCTTGAGGAGTCATGGCACACAACAGGTACAAATCTTCCTTGGCCGATATTGGTTTGTTCTTAGGCTAAGCGAGCCTATCTGATCTACCTATCTCATAAAAAAGGGGTTTGCCCCACCAGGACTATGACTCCACGGAAGAGCCTATTGGACCTACCTACCTCATAGAAAAGGGGTTTGCCCCACCAATTCTTTTGCTATGGTTGTGATTCACATTTTGACATGACAGCTCCGAAAACGAATCGGCTCAAAGCCATGCATATATAAACCTCATAGGTTTGTGCAATCTCCCATTCAAAGAAGCCAGCTGAATTCTTCTCAACAAAATCTTCATGGAGTCCCAAAAACCATCAATTCAATCTCTTGTCAATACGATCAAAAGAGATCTACTTTCTGTAATAGGCTCACACTCATTCCTCTCCCCTTCACCATATGACACCGCATGGCTAGCAATGATTCCCGATCCTCACCAACATGATCGTCCCATGTTCGAGGGGTGTCTTACTTGGGTGCTTCACAATCAGAATGAAGAAGGCTTTTGGGGATATCATGATTATGATAGACATGAAATGCCCGACAGAGTGGAGTGTATTGTTTCAACCCTTGTTTGCATGACCGTGCTCAAAAAGTGGCATGCTGGTTCACCTTTGATAGAGAAAGGTACTGTGTGCTTCACTTCCAATCAAAAATGATTTTTCTTTATTAACACCGACTATGGCCATGGCAAACGTGATTTTTCTTTGGGATAAAATATATTTTGGTGAGTAGATTACTAATCAAAACTCTACACTTAACTTTCAAATAAACACACAATTTTCAATCCCCTTTCATCAAGCCACTCGACTATATTCTAACTTTCAATCTGGTGATTTGTGCACTTTTCAACACATAAAATCTAATTCGGCTTATAGACAAAATAAAGTCTAGTGATGATTAAAGAAATTCGAACTTAGGCCAATACAGACATGATATTTCCAACAATAAGAAAGCTTATGAAAGACGTTGCAAGTAACTATTGTATTCGTTTCCTTACTGAAATGCAACAGTCATATAGTTCTTCACAGACTCTTCTCCAATACTTCTCGATTTTTCACGTTGCAGGATTAAAGTTCATTCATAAAAATGCGGAATTACTTCTTTCAAGATACACGCGTGGAAAGTTTTCTCGTTGGATTGCTATCGTCTTGCCCGGAATGGTTGAATTGGCACGTGCTAGCAGTTTGGAGGTCGTATTCCCCGAAAGCATAGAACGTGCTCTAGCAGATTTATTCATCAATCGACGACAAATTCTCGAAAGGCAATTGGAATACTTTCCTTCTTATTGATCGAAAAATATCATTTACTTTTTTTTTTGGTAAAAGTTCAAAAATAGTCAGAGCCTCAAATCTTAAAATTAAATATGACAAGTACCGACAACTCCTATGTTTCTTTCACTTGAGACGCTATCATAACTTTTAGGGGTTTGGCCATTTTGCAGGGAAGAACTTGTGGACAAGAACCAATATTACCCGTTGTTGTCGTATCTTGAGGCATTGCCTCCAACATACAAAATCAGCCATGAAACCATATTGAAGCATCTGGACAGTGACGGTTCTTTATTTCAATCACCCTCTGCAACATCAAGTGCATACCTATCCACCGGGAACGAAGCATGCCTGGCTTATCTTCAATCTCTTGCTTCGGATTGTGTTTCTAGTGGCAGTAAGGGAACTCTACGTCCAAGAGATTTTTAGATGCTTTCGAAGTATATCATTATTGTTTACCTGACTAATGCCATTTTACGAAAATAATATTTATCACTTTCGGAAAAGAGAATAAGACAATTGTAGTCATTGACTGGTTGGGGTTAACTTGAGTTGATGGAAATGTCGTAATATCTCGCCCTATAGAAGGTATGACAAAGGATGCATCAACTTCATTGCCATCTTTTTTAGCTCTTTTAGCTTGACTTTTGTGTCGTCCTAAAACAGGAAGCCATCCGCACATAGGAACAAAACCGAAGACTTTGATAATTCAGCGGGTCAATTCTGTAGTCCATTATTAATTTGGAAATTGGTTTATCGAATGCATATATTTATCTTTTCTACCAATCATGACCCTCCAATATCTTTTGGCTTTTCTGGATGATTGAAGCAGTTCCATCTCTCTATCCCGTGGATGAAGATCTTACAAAACTTTCCATGGTTCATCAACTGGTAAGATTAGGGTTGACGGAGTATTTTGACAGGGAGAACGAAGAAATTTTAGCACAAATCTATCGGTTAGTAAAAATTTCCTAGTCTCTCTGTTTTTTTTTTTAATAGAATATCCACTACTAAAAAAGGGGGAATTGGGGGCGGGCAACACTGTCCCGAAAAGCTCCAAGGCCCATCCCTACAAAGCTTGGAAAATTAACAAAAAATTCCTAAACCTATTGTACTTGTGATAATTCAGTTATAAATATTTTGACGATTTGCTAATTTAGTCTGAAATCTTTTCACGATTTATCAATTTAGTCATTCTATTTAATTTTGATTGGAAATTGCTCCTATGGACACTTTTTTAATTTTTTTTTATGAATTTTTTTATTAATTCTTTTTCTTTTTTTTCCAGCGAAAACTAACAAGGGTGACAACTCTCGTTTGGCATAGTTGGGAGTCTTTGTGCCCTCACTGGCCATAGGGGAGGGTGTTGGCCTTCTCATAGATCCAAGTGAGTGCTGCAAAGTCCTAGCTATGAGCAAGGTTCATGGCCCTTGCTTAGACTAGAGAGGGTTCGCGGCCTTCGCTTTGATCTGGGCAGGGGTTTGAAACCCTCACCTATGGCCGGTGAGGGCATGGAGGCCCACATCCAGACTAGGCGAGAGCCATGACACCCTTGGCCAAACCATGTGAGGATCGCCAACCCAGAATTAGGAAAAAGAGAGAGAGGAAATAATAAAGAAAATAAGAAAGAAAAGAAAATTTTCAAAAATTTTCAAAAATTTAAAAACAAGTTTTAAATTGCCCACTTTAGAACCGATTGTACCACATCAAATGTTCGGCCCTACTAGACTATCGTGCCAATAATTTCCAACTAAAATTGGGCAAATTGACTAAATTAGTAAATCGTCAAAAGACTTATGACTAAATTGACAAATCGTCAAAATATTTAGAATTAAATTGGCACAATTGAAATATTTAAGATTAAATTGGCGTAAATGCAATAGATATAGGATTTTGTTTTTTTGGTAATTTCCCCTACAAAGTTGTACACTATTTTCTATGTTTTAGTAGCAATCACTTTTAAGGTCACCGAAATTGTCCATACGACATCTTTAACTAATTCAAGCATATCAACATATCTTTTTTCAGGAACTACAAGCATGAAAAACAAATCACAAAATCAATTCATTCGATCGCTGCGGAGCTATACAAAGATTGTTTGGAATTCTGGCTTTTGCGCATGCGTGGTTATAGGGTATCACCATGTAAGAGCTGCGAGCTTTATAAGTTCCTCAATTGGTTCCTTTTCCTTGGGATCATTCACTGATGATTTTTTTAAGTGGTTCAATTAATTTCAATTAAATTATGCATTTTGCAGCTAGCTTTTGTTGGTTTCTAGATCATGAAGAAGTTCGAGATCACATTGAAAAACATCATGAATACTTCTCGAGCGTGCTCCTTTACATTTATAGAGCTAGCAATCTTATGCTTCCGAACGAACATGAACTCGAGAAAGCAAGAATTTTCTCGAAGAAATTTCTTGAGAAAATTGCGTCTAGAGAAACAAGAGATTCAAGCATCATCTCGTCGAGTCACTACAGAATGGTTAGCGGGAATATTCAATACTTCTTTTCGTCCCCTAGACTATAATCGTTACGATATCGGTTGATGCTTGATATTTCCGTATAGATTGAGCACGAATTGGGTCTTCCGTGGATGGCTCAACTAGACCACTTGGAACATAGGACGTGGATGGAGGAAAAAGATGCTTGTGTACTATGGATGGGAAAGTTTCCATACAATAGGTATTTATGTCTTAAAAGGAACAGTCTTATCTTGTCGTATTACCATGCCATAACATGCAAGTAACCTTTTGCTTTTCTTTGGTTTCATTAGGCCATCATTTGTTCATAATCAAGATATAGTGCAACTTGCTCTGCAGAACTATCTATTGCGACAATCTGTTTACAGGATGGAGCTTGATGTAGTAAAGAGGTATATATGCAAACTGTATAATAATGTAGTATTCATTAGCAAGTACTTATTCCTAATGACTGTTATGTAATGGATGAGCTCAGGTGGTCCGAGACAACCGGACTTAGAAAGATGGGGTTTGGTCGAGAGAAGACATTGTACTCTTATTTTGCTGTTGCCGCTTCCATTTCTCTACCTTGCAACTCCGATGTTAGAGTACTGGTCGCCAAGAGTGCAATCGTGATAACCGTTGCCGATGACTTTTTCGACATGGAAGGTTCATTAGAAGATCTGGAAAAGCTTACTAATGCAGTTCAAAGGTATGCTTATCACCATTAGTATTTGTTTAACTCCAACTTAGTATTTCAATAATTTATTTCTAGAGTTTGCATTGACTAGACTATATGCACGAGGGGATGCCTACATACAAAATTAATGTGTGTACGTTAAACTGATAATTCCATTAAATTATTTATCCTTCTGATCACCCCCTTTTTTTATTGGTGACAAACATTATATTAGGTGGGATGGGGAAGGATTAACTGCGCACGCCAAGACCATATTCGAAGCCCTCGACGATCTCGTCACTGACTTTAGAATGAAATGCTTCAAACAATCAGGGAAGGACATCGAGAAAAACCTTCAAAAAATAGTAAGTTTCGTGTTCCCACTTTATACTTCTCTTTCTTTAATTTGCTACATCGAGCAATATCTTCTGCTGGAATGGGCTGAAATGCTATGTGTTTGGTTGGAAAGTGGGGTGAGACATTTCATTCATGGCTCATGGAAGCGAAGTGGAGCAAAAGCGGGGTGTGCGCTCCAATGCAAAAGTACCTCGATGTGGGCATGACATCAATCGCAGCACACATCTTAGTCCTTCCCTCTTCGTGCCTCGCGAGCCCCACGACCCCGTTGCATCAACTGTGGTCCAGCGCTTACCAGCCCATCACCAAATTGCTCATGGTCATCACTCGGTTGTTGAATGACATCCAAAGCTACGAGGCAAAGTTTTTAATGTTAGATAGTATCAGTTGAGGCTATTTGAACTGTTCAATATGATAGAGCTAAGTCTGGCCGCTGCTCCCTGAGTGGCGCTTGTTCATTGCTGCTCTTATTGTGGACCTATATTCACTCTCTTATTTCGTCTCCGTGTTTCTACGATTTTCTCACATTACAGAAAGAAGAAAAGCAAGGGAAATTGAACTTTGTGCTGCTCTACCTAAAGGAAAACCCCGAGGCCAGCATTGAGGATTCCATCAACTTCGTGCAATTGCTGCTAGAACAACTGAAGAAAGAGTTCCTCCAACACGTCCTTGAGGAGCTTTGCAACTTGCCTGAACCGAGCAGGCGGCTCCACCTCGGGTGCTTGAAAGTGTTCCACATGTTCTTCAACTCCTCTAACCGCTATGACTCAGAGACGGGCATGCTCCACGACATCCAGAAAGCGCTTGTAGTCCCACCGCGAGTCCCCAAATTAAAGCCCTTGAGGCCTTTGCCGGAGCAACTGGGACCGAAGCCACGGGAGTTTGTGACCAAGAGCCTGTATAACCAAGTCGGCCTCGAGCGTTTTCCTATGAAGAGTTTTGTTGGGTATCGAATATCTTCCCGAACTGGCCCAATGGATAGATGGGAGAAGATGTATAAGTCATCTAATTTTAAGTTATGTTTCGCTTAGTTATAGCAGTAGTAAATCTTCATGGACCATGGTCATGAATTAATCTCATAGGTTCCCCCACCTGAAGCTATTTTGGTTTATATCAATAATGAAATAAGTGTGTAAGGGCAGAGTACCCTCTCCAAGTAGCTTATAAAGATGCGTAAATCGGAAGTGGACAGTTCATCCACGTACTTCAATGCAATAATATTTTGTGCTTCAGTGTCATTGTTGTCCATGTGGAAAGCGTTACAAATCCACCTTCTAATTTGGTTAGAATTTGAACAATTTGGGATCTTCTAATTGAAGATTCAGTAAAAATAGTTTTGGTAAAAATAGTAATGGTTAGTTATCATATTTGATGGAGACTAAGTTGCGATGAGTGTCATCTACACACTAAACTAAATTTGAACCATTGAAAATAGTGAGTTCAATATGGGTCTGTTGGGTAATGCTTCTGTTTTGGGAAACATTTTCTTTTCAAAATAGTCTTTTTGTATTTCTATTCCTTGGAATAATTTCTTAGGAAAATAACGCATTTGATAACTATACAAAATTTCTATTCTTAGAAAGAAAAAAAAAATGAATGTGTTTGGTACGATCCACAAATTTCTTTTAACTTTTTTAATAATTTCTTAAGTTTTTTTTTTTTTTCTTATTCTTCCTTGTCGATGGATGCCAATAGTTGGCTATGGTTGACAGTTGGCTGGTGGCGGCGGCGGTGGCCGATGGTGGCTAGATAGCAGAGGGCGGCGGTGGCAAATAACAGGTGGCAAGTGTTAGGAAAATCCCTTATGATGTTTTGAAGATGACAAAATAAATCAAAGGCTACTAACATGTTTGATGGTTGAGTAATAGACTATGCAAATGATTGAACATGTAAATGATATTGTCAAAGTCTGAAGACGGCGGAAAACTGAACGGAACACATGTCCAAAGTATATTCGAAGATTTCCAGATTTCGTGTCAAAGTCTCAAGACTACTAGACTTTAGTGTCAAAGTCTGTTCTACATCGAAGTCTGTCAACTCGACAAATTCCAGACTGAACGTGAATGAAGAACTAGAAGACGGACTCTATGCTGAAGTTGAACCGGAAGACGAGACTCTATGCTAAAGCGAAACATAACGCAGACTCGTGTTCAGACCTTAAAGCTAAATCTGTTCAGACCTAGATTGCAAAGTCTATCACACTCAGACTCAGATTGTAAAGTCTATTGCTCTCAGACTTTACATCCAGATTCGACAGAATGTAACTCAAGCCCCAATCATATAACGGCTAGTGATTTGGTTTGGATTCCACATCAAGATTGATTTGATTGACTCAATTTAATTGATTGACAATTTGATCTTGAAGACAAGAACTTTTTATACGAAGAAGCTTTACTTATGGAAACCAAGATTTCGTTTGTATGGGCGATCGGAATCAATTTGGGATTCTACTTTTGTCACTCAACGGCTACCAAATCTTCTAGATACAGGGCTGTCTAATGGGTATATTGGAAGACGATCCTCAAGATGTTGTCCAACGGCTAGTTTGGAAGTGGAGGAGTATTTAAGGAGATGAAGGACCGATGAGCAAATAAGAGACGGATCGTAGAATTTATAATTCCAAAGTTTGAGCGATCTTCTATCATACACTTGTCTCTCGTGAGCTTAAACGTTTGTGATCTTGAGAGAAATACCAAAAGAGTGACTTAGTGAGATAGTGTGATCTACTACTAAGTGTTTGCACTCAAAGTTGTAATCTCTTGTTGATTGCATAGTGGAATCCAGCCAAGAAGGCTGTTAGCATGGGAGAGTGGACGTAGGCTTGGATTAAGCCGAACCACTATAAACCTTGTATTCTTATTCTCTTCCCTGAATCTCTTTATTTTGTTCGTAGTTCTATTTAACTCAAGCTAAAGTCTCGATCTCGCTCAAAGTCCGCTTTTCTTCGGACTCGGTTTCGAAAGTCTGTGTTATTCGGACTCAGGTTAAAAGTAAAGGTTTTCACTGTATTTTGCAGAATCTATTTTTACACCTATTCACCCCCTCTAGGTGTTCATACTAGCACTATCAGCAAGGAAGAAGAAAAAGGAAAAGAAAAGAAAAATAACTTATTTCTAAAAATTGTTACAAGAAACTATTTTTTTTTTACTTCTTATTTTTGTTCAAAATCTATTCCCCGGCCACTTTTCTATTCCGGAGAATAGAAAAATTAGTTGATGTTATCAAACGAATTTCTGTTCTTTTTTTGTTCTGGGAAATAAAAGAGTAGAAGAACAAAAGAATAAGAACGTTAACAAATAGGCTCTATAAATCTCAAGGAGATTCCATCAAATATGATGCTTGTTCAATTTCTGCTTAGTGCATTACTTAGATTGCAGAATATTTTGTGAGAGAGAGAGAGAGAGATCACAATTAATCGGTCGAAACTGGAATTGTGGGATCAAACACGTGAGAAGAAACGAGATCATGAACCTTGGCTATCCCACTTACCTCAGCGTGAGGGCCACCGCCACCATAGCCGACTATCGTTGCCTCCGCCCTTGACCACAATCGTGACATTCGCTTTCCACCACTGCCTGTCACAGATTTTCACCACCAAAGCCTCTAATTTCGGCTGACTCATTTGCCTCAGTTTTCCACTCGCATGGCCACAACTTGTCCACATTGTCGTTCATCCCAAGCTTGGCCAATGCGCTCGAGCCTCAAATCTCATATATGAGTTTGGGCCTACCCTAGATTTGACATCTGGGGCTCGAGCCTAGCGTTGCCAAGCCCGAGATCCGAGGCTTGCGATTGAAGGGGTTGGCTCACACCCGAGGGTGAATCCTAAGGAGGAAGGTAGAGGGCGTCAAAGATCGATTAAAAAAAAATGTTGACAAAACTTGGGAGAAACAGATGGGCTTCCGACATAAAAAAGAAAAAGAAAAAGAAAAAGAAAAAAGGAACAATTGTCCTAGAGGGACCACCTTAAAAAACAAATCGCCAATGGGGCTAAATTCAATGTGGTGTATATACTAAATTAAATTCGGATAATTACAGATGATGGAACTCATATGGATTTCGGATGTATCTCATGAGATTTCACAGCTGAAATTCAGTTTAATGTATGCATTAAATTGCTTGAAAACTTGTGATAACATTGCTAAATTCATACATAGCAACATATCACCAACATAAAAAAAATTCACATGATAGAAGATGTGGAAAATTAACTTGGACTTATAAATATTACTTGAACGTGAACGGAGAAATCAGGAGATGAGGATGTCATGAAATATGTTTTAATAATTAAAGGAACACGAGGGACTTTTTTTGGAAGAAAAATAAGGAAGGGATTCAAATATGCCATATTCTAGACATGTATGGAGTGAAAACAATGAAGAAGAGAGAGAGAGAGAGAGAGAGAGAGAGAGAGAGAGAGATGGGCTAGAAGCCGCGTGCTTCGTTTCTTGAAGAAGCTAATTAGCCTGTCCTTGTTCTTCTGGTATTAGACGGAGAGAGGAAGAGGAGTTGCGACTTCTAGTGACTGTACTGTGTATTTTAATCCCAACACAAAGTTTCTTTACATACGAGCATCTATAATGTCTTCAACAGACATTCAAGATCTTGTCGATGGATGCACGTGCAATGGCAACCTACCCTCC
Organism: Eucalyptus cloeziana; assembly: GCA_014182715.1. Taxonomy (NCBI): domain Eukaryota; kingdom Viridiplantae; phylum Streptophyta; class Magnoliopsida; order Myrtales; family Myrtaceae; genus Eucalyptus; species Eucalyptus cloeziana. Next base: position 11,806,098 of record CM024637.1, read on the forward strand.
AAGGAACAGTTCCTCGGGAATTTTTAGAAGCGCCCCTCGAACATTGCACTAAAGACAACAAAATTATGAACAAACAAACAATACTGCCAAGCTTATTATACTAAAAATGCAATGTCCAAAAGTGCAGGACAATTAACAGGCCTAATTTCACAGAATCACAGGAAGTCACCTGGTGTATAGGAACATGCGATTTATATATGCTACATATAAAATTTGATGTTTTTCCACAATTCACATACTAATTACATCATACTTATGAATAAATGATAATAGATGTTTATCTTAATCATATCGATTTCAGTACTCAATACTATTAATTCATAAGTTACAATTGATACACGGTACTATTTTGTACCAATATTACTATTGAACCAATGCATGGTTTTTTCTTAATATAAGATGATCGATTAAACTTTAATGATAGACCTAACCATTTGGAAAAAAGAATTAATCTAATTTTTTTTTATTGAAAGTCCAAAAACTAGTTTTAAATGGATAAGTGTATTGATACATTTAAAACTTATCACAAAAGTGCAATTGAGTTTCAAAATTTTCAAAATTGCAATCAAGTCCTTAAACTTATTGCGAAAATGTAATTGGGTCCTAGAATGGAATGTAGTTTCTTTAATGACAGAAATGTTGATTAAGAAATGCATTTATTGATTAAATTTTCTAAAATGATACGAGTGATCATTTTAAAGATAATGTTTTACAAATTGTTGATGTTTTGTGAAACAAATGCATCCAGCAGGATTCCTTAACAATAGACATCTCGCGTATCAATTCTAGCTGTTATTCCGGTCTAGATTGGCTATTAGTCAGTTGGAGTCATTGTTGAGGGATGAAGACTAACAACTGACCAGCTAGCATCTTCAGGAGTTCCAAACGAGGAGGTAGGTAACTTGTTCCAAGAATTTGTGGAGTGGCAGGATCAATAAAGATTGAATGAAGAGGACTCAAAGTGATGGAAATTCATGTGTCGTGATTTTAGTACTTCATAACTTATTATCCAGGGTAAGTTACGGCACCCGCAATTTTTTGTCTAAGCGCCATCTCTTATTTTAGTACTTTAGAAGTAGCTTAGTATGCATAGATACTCTCATCACCTGATAGCCTAAGTTTCAATATACGTTTATCACCTCACATTTCATGAACTTTCAGCGGTTTGATTGCACTCGTTTATGTCACAAGTTGATGCATTCTTTAATCTCACCACTGAAGGACTCCAAATTACAGTTTGCATCCCAATTTAAGTTCAGACCCAGTTAGCACATTTAGCAAATCGAGCAGATTTCTCAAGTTCCACCAATCGGAAAATGCCACCAATTAATTTGTCAGTTCAACTGGGTCCTCCTGGGTATTAGGAGTTGGGCCTACTTTTAGGTAATTTAAGGGAGAGAAATGCCGAAGTTGGTTGATGTTCTGTTCATATAGCGTGTCCTGAAATTATGGATAATGAAAGATGACACGACATCAATAGACTTGGATTAATGGACCTTTGATTTTCATGGTACTTCCATGAGATAGAGATGTCAAAGTTACCCGATCCAACCCGACTAGAATTTCTTGGGCATTTTCAATTTGGTTCAAGTTTCATGTTTCACGTTTCGCTTTTTTTTTTTTTGTTTTTTTTTTCCTTCTTCCCTTCTCACCTACGTAATCTTTTTAAAGCACATGCCACATATGCAGTATTGTTTATAAACAATCATTTATTCAAAAGTTGCGTGCAAAAAAGATTATTAAATTAACTTATAAAGAATGACCAAGATAGTCGAGTGTCATTAATGGCGAGCAAACAGAAGAGTGCTTCTAGATATATCGAGTTCATCCATGAAACCAATACAATCAATGGTGTGACCAAATACAAAGACGAATCATTTCCGATGTAAATGAAAGTTGGAAAAATAATCTAAAAAACGAACTTTCATGAATCAACAAGAGAACAACTCCTCACTTGCTTCAACATAGAATTGACTCTCATGATTGGAAGGTTGATTTCATCGGGGGTCAACATATCTAGACGATGGATCACCGAGGATACTAGGGGTGAGTGTGGCTCCAGGGTAGAACCTGGAACTTGAGAATTGAATCGGTGGGAACCTGTCTGGTTCCAAGTTTCAAAAATTGGGAAACTTGTTTCAATGGTACTTGGAACAAGTTTTTGTATAATTCTTGGCCTATGTCTTCATGCGAACTTGCATTATTTCATGACGTTCGATAATGAGTATATAATATGGAACAACTAGTTTGAACTTCCATTTTATGATCGAGACTTTTGCTTTGTTAATATTTCATATTTTTTGTATATATAAATATAAGTTATGATTAGTGAATTGTAGTAGCAAGTGATGGTCATTAAATGTGATAATTCATTACAATCATTTAGTTAACAATACAAGCGAAACTTAGGTAGACCTTGAAACCTATGACATGATAGGTTCTAAGTTCCAGAAAATGAGGAACTTATTTTAACATGGAGGTTTTAGGTTCTAGTGGAATCTATATGAAACCTAGAACTGCTCACCCCAAAATGGTGCTGACTTGCCATATACCTAAGCAAAAGAACCCATGAGTCTATTGGATAACCAAACCATGAGCACATCTCACAAGTTTCCTCGATATTTTTATTTTATATTATTTAGTATTTCATCCTTATTGGCTAAAATTCTTTTTAAGAAGCTAAAAAAAATAGGCAACCCCATATGTATTGATTGATGAGAGAAATTTCTTAAAAAATATAAAAAATGAAGTCATTTTTTTAAGATAAAGCTAAAAAGCAAAACAAAAACTAAGCCAAAATTGACTTCGAAAATCAAGTTAACTAATATAAATAAAGGATATGTAAGAAGTGGATAAAGTTATTAGTTAATGTGATAGCAACAACATATAGCAATTCAAATAAGTTTGGCAAAAAAAAAAATGTCTCGAAACTCAACCTGATCCAATAGACTTGATGATTTGGGATAAATGTGTTTCGGGTATCGGGTTGGGTCGGATAGAGCATGGTTCCATTTGTTTCAAGTCAAATCGGGTATTCCGGATTCCTGATCCATTGATACCCTAACATGAGACGCACGAGTTCTTTGCCACTAGAAAGGAGCACTTGATTGGAAACCCAGCATGAAAACGAAATTTGTTTTGAAACTTTCTTGTCTCATCCTCTCTTTTCCCATATTCCTTCGGAGGTACACTAGGCTGTGCTGAAATCCTTTTTTCTTGTGAACTTTCAGACAACTGAATTCCATTTTAGGATTTTTTTACCACGAAAAAAATATATATTTTAGATAGATAAATATCATACTAATAAAAATAATTCACTAACTTGACGATGCGAGTAGAGTCAATTAGGTATTTTCATTGATCTCTATATCTTTTAGGATTGTATAGCCTGTCATGTAACATGTTAGCATGTTCTTCTATTAGTGTTCTTCTATTATTCCTAATTCATTAGAATTGATATCGAAATAATAAACTATTAAACAAAGGTATGACTTAATATTTAAATATTATATCACTCCCCTTCACACTTAATCTAATCTTTTTGCTTAGTACTTGAAAGATTTAAACTCAGAATTTTCTTCTCTAATAAAAGTTTTGTAAGACAACTGCTAATTGTTCTAAAAGTTTAAGTCATTTAGGTTAATATCATAAATAACCCTTAATTGGTATGCTCGTGACAAATGTACTCAAAATTAAATTTTTGACCACCAAAAACCCAAAAATGGTATACTTAAGACAAATTTATCTTTTGTTAGCGTCCGTCAAATTTTACCATTTAAAATATAGATGTAGATGACACATGGTGATGTGATATAGTGACATGGTAAGTTTATGTGAAAATCCATAAGGTTAATACTACAAAAAATCTCAAATTAATATACTTACGATAAATTTACCTTAAATGATTTTTTATTCACCAAAAACTTTAAATTGTTACATGTATAACATATTTATCCTATGACATATTCACACAAAAAATTCGTCTATGTGGAGCAAATCATTTGGTGAATCTTTCGAGCCGAACACTAGTATTAAAGTAAACACTTCAAAGGAGTCTTAAACCAACAACAATAACGCAAATTTGCGGACAATATGACATAAATATGCAAGACCTGATAACATTCCTAGTCAGCAATATTATCTTTTGTATCTAATTTAAGATATTGTTGATATTGTTCCCGTATTTTCTCTGCTTGCCTTAAGCATCCTCAATCATCCCTAATTTAGGGCTCCTGTAATATCTTTATATATACATTCTGTAGAAGAGAAATCATAAGACAATATACATAAATTACGATTCCTTCATGGTATCAGAGTTGCATTTGGCGTAATCCGCCTTACGATCCTCAATTCTCCTTCTCCTCTCATTCTTCATCGACTTTCTTCTTCCCAAAGAAAATGTTGACAGGCTCTAATCCATCATCTTAGTCATCTTCATCTATGGCATCTCCCTCACTCGTTATCTCAAACATATCCAACTTGATACCCATCAAACTGAATAGCTCGAACTACCTTCTTTGGCGTTCTCTTTTCGAACCAATTCTCAAAGGTCACAACCTCATGTCTTACATTGATGGAACCTCCCAAGAGCCTGCTTCAACTGACAAAAATTACAAGACATGGATCGAAAAAGATCAAATGCTACTCTCTTGGATCAACGCTACTCTGTCTGAATCTGCACTTCCATATGTAGTTGGCGCTACATCTGCAAAAGCTGCGTGAGATGTCCTCGCTCGTCGCTATGCTTCTCTCACTCCTGCTCATGTAATGTCTCTAAAAAGACAATTACATCACCTCAAGAAGGGCAACCTCACCATGCAAGAATATCTTAAACAATTCAAAACTTTAGCTGATAAACTCGCAATTTGTGGATCTCCAGTAAGTGATGATGATCTCCTAATTTGCATTCTTGATGGATTACCTGCTGCTTACGCTCCTTTGCATCCTCTATTCGTGTTCGTGCTCATCAAACTTCCATCACTATTGAAGATTTATGCAATCTCCTACTCTCTGAAGAATTGAGCATCAATGATGATTCATTATCCAAAACCACTACTGCCTTCGTTGCAAACCGACACCCTCGAACTCCTTCTCCTGGGCAGCACTCACTCACACCTCGTCACTATAGGGGTGGCACTGGTTATAAGGGACGCAGCAGGGGTCATTCCAATCAAGCCGGACTTCTCCCTACTCCATCTTTTCGACCTCAAGGTCGTCAATTGAATACTGGTCGATTGATCTGTTAGATCTGCAACAAACATGGCCATAGTGCCATCGACTGCTATCATTGCATGAACTATGCATACCACGGTCGCAATCCTCCTGAAAAACTTGCTGTCATGGCTATTGCACCACCTACTGACGATGGCACTTGGTATACTATACTGGTGCTAGCCATCATATTACAAATGGCCGATCTCAGGTAATCTCTCCATCTCCGCTCCCTATAGTGGTTCGATGAAGTTCGGGTTGGAAATGGCCAAGGTTTGTCTATTACTCATGTTGGTTCCACTTCTCTCTCACATCCAGCTTCCTCAATGCATTTAACTAATATACTTCGTTGTCCTTTAGCATCTACCAATTTAATTTCAGTTAGTCGTTTTGCTAAAGACAATGATTGTTATTTTCTATTTGATGATTCTCAATTTTTTGTGAAGGACAAGTTAACGAAGCAAATTTTGCACCACGGTTGGACTGAGAATGGGCTTTATCCTATGCGGTTCCCCAAACCTTGCTTCAAACCTCAAGTTTCATTTTCTTCCCGCATCAACTCCTCCATCTAGCATCATCGTCTTGGCCACCCTTTTGCAGCTATTCAACATCTTATTTTTAAACAGCTTCAAATATCAAATAAGCGTGACAACTCTCTGTGTTCTGCATGTCAGTTAGGAAAAAGTTGCAAGTTACCCTTTTCGTTGTCTCAAAAGTGCACTCAATTTCCACTTGAACTGATTCATTGTGATGTATGGGGACCAGCCCCAGTGTCTTCTATTTCAAAATTCTCTCATTATGTACTATTTGTTGATGACTTCTCTCGTTACAGCTGAAAATCTGATTTTTACGAAATTTTTATGGCTTTCAAACCACAAGTTGAAAATCAATTTAACCATCGAATTAAATTCTTCCGCTCCAATGCTGGTGGCGAATTCACTAGTGATGCACTCGAATCTTATTTTCATACTCATGACATTCGTCATCAATTTTCTTGCCCACATACACCTGAACAAAATGGTGTCGTTGAGCGAAAACATCGTCACGTGGTTGAAACTGGTCTCACCCTTCTAGCGCAAGCTGGTATGCCTTCTCGCTTTTGGTTTGAAGCCTTCAATACAGCTGTATATCTTATCAACCGCATCCCTATTATTTCTCAAATTTCTCCATATCAACAATTGTTTCAACAAATTCCTGATTATTCTCATTTACGAGCCTTTGGATGCCTTTGTTATCCATGGCTCCATCCCTATTGTTCTAACAAATTGGAGTTCCGCTCTTCTTCGTATTGTTTTTTAGGCTATAGTACCTCTCATAAAGGGTATCGCTGCTATGACACGCAAAGTCACCGCGTTTACATATCTTGTCATGTCAAATTTGATGAATCTGTTTACCCATTTATCAAAAACTCTAACTCTCCAAAATCTCCTACCACTTTACCCTCACTTGGTCCTATCTCCATCTGGCTACCATCAACCTCTGCCCCCACGGATATCGCATGGGTTGAGCCCACCATTAGCCCCGCCGACGGTGTTGCCTCTGCTTCGCTAGCTATAGATGAACCACAATCTCCTCCTTTACCTTCCTCTATACCGGTTACCCCCATACCAGCCCCTCCCCCACCACCTCCCACCCGCACTCATCCCATGATCACACGTTCTCAACATGGTATTTTCAAACAAAAAACTTTTACTTCTCGTTATCCTATTGCTTTATCTTCTTCTCTTCCCTTGGAGTCGATGTGCTATACTCAAGCTTCCAAATCGCCTGAATGGCGAAAAGCTATGGATGAGGAATTTAATTTCTTACAAGAACAACACACTTGGTCCCTTGTGCCATTTAATCCAACTATGAATGTAGTCGGCTGCAAATGGGTTTATCGGATAAAACAAAACCCAGACGGCACCATCAGTCGCTACAAAGCTCGCCTCGTAGCGAAAGGATTTCACCAACAACCTGGCATTGACTTTGTGGACACTTTTAGTCCTGTTGTAAAGCATACTACTATTCGGGTCATTCTCACGTTGATGGTCACTTATGGATGGGCGATTCAACAACTTGATGTCGAATGTGCTTTTTTACACGACGATCTCCAGGAGACTGTATATATGGCTCAACCACTAGGCTATATTGATCCCGTTGCTCCTCATTCTGTTTGCTTAATGCACAAATCCATTTATGGTCTACGGCAAGCACCTCGCGCTTGGTTTGAAAAATTCACATCTCGGCTAGAAGACATTGGTTTTTCAACCACTATCTCGGATCCGTCCCTCTCCATTTACAGTCATGGCTCTACCATTATCTATCTCTTATCATATGTTGACAACATTATTTTAACAGGAAATGTTTCCAAAGTTATGTCTGCTATCGTTGAGGAACTTGGCCACTCATTCAAGATGAAGGACTTAGGCCCTTTGACTTATTTCTTGGGCATTTAGCTTGTTCGAAGAAGCCCCCATCATATCTTCCTTAATCAGGCAAAGTATATTCATGACCTCTTATATCGCACCAATTTGCTAGACTGCAAGCTTGTTTCTAGCCCGACTACCTTCAATAAACTCGGTCATTCAAGCAGTGACCCTGTCTAAGATCCTACACTATATAGGAGTGTTGTTGTAGCACTTCAATATGTTACTCTCAGTCGTCCTGATGTTAGCTATGCTGTTAATCAGGCTTGTCAATTTCTCAAAGCACCCAAAGAACACTATTGGCGTGCTGTAAAGTGTATCCTTCGCTATTTGAAAGGCACAATCTCTTATGGCATGCAGATTCAGCCTGGTCCTATTTCTTTACATGCCTATTGTGACGTTGACTGGGCTGGCAGTCCCATGATCGTCGCTCTACTAGTGGCTATTGTTTATTTCTCGAGGCCAACCCTGTTTCTTGGAGTGCAAAGAAGCAACCTACCATTGCACGTTCTTCTACAGAGGCCGAGTATCGTTGTCTTGCTCAAACAACTGTTGAAATTCAATGGCTTCTCTCTCTTCTCTGAGAATTACGAATCTCGCTCCCACGCGCTCCCGTATTATGGTGTGACAATATCTCTGCCATTGCTCTAACTCGGAATCCTATTTTTCATAGTCGCACTAAACACATTGAAATAGATTATCATTATGTTCGTGAATTGGTGGGTCGCTAGTTACTTGACATCTGTTACATCAACACTTGTGATCAAATCGCGGACATCTTCACCAAAGGACTGTCATCAGCACGAGTTCGTCTTTTACGGTCCAAGCTTCACATTGTCGACAATGCTTCGCTTACGGGAGGGTGATAACATTCCTAGTCAGCAATATTATCTTTTGTATCTAATTTAAGATATTGTTGATATTGTTCTCGTATTTTCTCTGCTTGCCTTAAGCATCCTCAATCATCCCTAATTTAGGGCTCCTGTAATATCTTTATATATACATTCTGTACAAGAGAAATCATAAGACAATATACAGAAATTACGATTCCTTCAAGACCGACATATGGATAGTGGCAATAATGTTATGGGATCACCCAAGGGCTGCTCGGAACTCTTGAAATGGCCAAATAAGACCTCATGGTTCGTTGTCTAGCCGTTCAGGCTTGTTGGATAGCGCGTACTTAGCGCCCATTTGCCCATTAAACGATCCCGCGTGAACTTGGAAACGTCTCTACATGACAACGGGCCCTCGGGACCATTCCTAAGACCCCTCGATACACATTCATCTCAGGACGGCAGTGAGACCTCACTGTCAATTGGCTGGGTCGGAGTGCCTAGTACGCACAGCAGGCTCGTGTCTGAGATGTTTTGGAGTTTGCTAGGGATCATTTAATGGGCAAATGGGCATTAAGTACGCGCTATCCATCAAGCTTCAAGGGCTGGACAACAAGTCACAAGATCTTATTTGGCCATTTCAAGGAGAAAATATTGGGTACGTCTAATGTTCCAACGTGGCAAATGGGAAGGCACTGCGAAAGCGACACATGTCCTCACGTGGGTCCCACAAGTTGAGCGGAAATTTTGAAAATTTTGCATGCTGTAGCATTCTTCTACACAGACCGACACTTTCTCTCTCCCTTCTTCTCATTCAAAATTTCACGTTCCCTCCTCTTCGCTCTCTCCCGTGGTCACTCGCTTTCTGCTCCGGCACTCACTTGGGTGTCACTTCTTCGTTCTTTGCTCTAGCGCTCGCTCAGTGCCCGACCATGCATGTCCGGTTCCGCTTGTTCTCCTCTGCCAGTTCTTCCAACTCCTTCATCGCCTCGACAATCGAGTGCTCAGTTGCGAGCTCCTTCACCAGCTTCAAGACGCAACCCTCTCGAAGGATGACTTTAGGGTCGGGATCTGGTCGACGCCGTTCTTCGCATTGCTGACACACCACGCTTGGATGAGCCGGAGGAGCGTGTGGCTCAGGGTGAGGCTGGAAGCCCTCGGTAGTGACTGGTTGGGCAAGTGGCGGCCGCGCCATTGCTGGAGGACTTGGACAGCTACTTCTCGATGCTCTCGCGCTCGTAGGTTATCCCCGTCACGGTTGTCACTGGGGTCCTCATGATCTGTTGAGATATTGGACAAAGGAAGTACCGAGGGATCTCGACATCGCGGCCCTCCATGAATCGATGTGGCGACTCTCAGATTGAAGAGGGAGAGAGAATGTCTTGAAGTTGATTTTTTTTTTTGGTAACCTTCTTGAAGTTGAAGTTGTTCTGTATATTTTCTAAAGTCGGAGTTAATTATATGGTGGTATGTTCGTATATCATGAACTACAAGTTGTGGCTTGCGAAAAGTTTAACTAGGCAAATCTTGTGGGTTTAGGTTTGATTGGAGAGTGTTTCACGTTCTTTTTTGGAACTTTCAAGTCTTGTTTGATTGTTTTAGGGATTTTTTTTTTGGTCGGGATTGAAACTGTAGGAAAATCGCATTCTTGTTTTACTTGTTACAATTGGCTTTGCCTTTTCTCTTAGAGTTCAACGTTCTGGTTTCGCATTTTTGGATCCTTTTTTACCAATTCCTAATACTGATTAGTAGTTGCAATTAAAAGTTTGATTTTCTCACCAAAGACAGAAACAAAAAATTGATTTTGCTTTGATTGACAATTCTTTTCTTGCCCAAAAAAAAAATTCAAGGGAAATTCTTGTTTGGATTTCATATTCCTTAAAATGAAGAGATTGTGGAATGAAGACTTCAACACGGGTACACTGTATGATAGACTGGTGCAAACAAAACTCAACTTCATCATTGATGAACTAAATCCAACATAAGATACAAAAAAAAAAAAAAATGCACTATTCTCGCTTGAATTGAATTGTGCCAGGATATTATTAGCCCCCACAATGAACTCAACCATAAGAACAGCCAGTAAAAACATCAAGATTACTATAGGTTACTTGACTGTAGGCCCAAAACTTGCAAGATACAACTATTCTGGATGAAATTGACAAAAAAAAAATAAAAATGGATGGCTATGATTAGAAAAAGAATCCTAAAAATCCAAGGAAGAATTTGGAGAACCAGATTGCTGGCCATACACTATGGAGGAAAAGAACTAACTATTTTCTATTTCTAATGGCACAAAATTGCATGAAGGGTGGCTCCAAAGTACTACAGCAGCTTTCCCTGGAGATACAAGAGAAGCAACATGAGTAGTGAGGGGTTCATAGTGATCAGCTTTGGCGCCACACCACCCTGCACGTTAAAATCAATTGTGAGGCAACGTTAAATTCATATGGAGAGTTCACAATTCTAAAAAACTTGCTAGAAGGCAGCAATTTTCACTTCTTTTTTCCATTTTGTTTCCTTTGGTTTTCTGGGAAGTAGGCAGATTACCAAATTCATTTACCTATTCCTTTCATGAAGAGGAATAAAGGAGGACCCCGTGTTTGACTTCTAGCCGAATCGATTCATGGAGGGCCACGACATCAAGATCCCTTGGTACTTCCTCTATCCGATATCCCTGCAGATCATGAGGGACCTCGTGTCGACCGTGACGAGCATAACCTATGAGCGTGAGAGCATCGAGAAGTGGCTGTCCAAGTCCTCTAGCAACGGCGCGGCCGCCACTTGCCTAACCAGCCACTGCCGAGGGCTTCTGGCCTCACCCCAAACGACACGCTCCTTCGGCTCCTTCGGCTCCTCCGGCTCCTCCGGCTCCTTCAGGCGTGGTGCGTCAACAATTATGACTCGAGTTTGAGCGTTTGCGAAAATGCGATTCGCTGGATTTTTTTGAAGATTTACAAAAGTTAAAATAAGAGATAAAAGAAAAGAAAAAAAAAATGAAGTTTTTCTACTTCCCCTGCAAGTGCCCGTGTCCTCATTGAAGGAGGAAATTTAGTGGTGGGCCCAAAGTCAAAACTTTGACCTTGGGCACCACGTATACACACACACACACACACACACACGAAGGAAGCTCCATCGTGGAACCTATGAAAACAAAAGTGGGCACATGTCTCTTGTTTCTTCCCTTGTGTTGCCAAATTCCTTTTGGCGTGGAGACCCTGCATGTAGACAAAAGGAAAGGTGGGGCCCAAGCGTATAAAAGCAGAATTTTGCAGGTTTCTCTTCCCTTCCAAAAAGTCGCACGTTGAAGACCTACGAAGAAAGGAGCCACACGTCCGCGCCGCTTGCAGAAGCCCTACGAAGAGGATATGTACGTGAAGACGTTGTTATTGTTTGACATACGTAGAGTGTTTTGTTCGAGCTTGAATGCGTGATAATTTTGTACCATGGTTTATACCGAAGTGAGTGATTTATTTATAAACACTTTGGATTTGAGGTTAAATCTAGGTGTGGGAAACACTTGAGCGTGTGAGTGATTGTAAACTCTGATACTCTGATTATAATGGATTATTTGCTGTTGGCTCTCCCCATAGACGTAGGTATCGATACTCGGACCGAACCACGTAAATTTCTGGTGTCCTTATTTTTCTCATTAATTTCTTTGGTGATTTCGCGTTGACGTAAATTGCAAGATTCTATCATTTCCGCGTATTAGATCTCAACAATTAGTATAAGAGCTTGGGGTTGGATTTCTTGATTGTGATTTGGAGCTTTTGCTTGTTTGATTATTATTTGGAAATTCTGTTACTGCAATTATGTCTGAGAGGAAATCTGAAATTGAGAAGTTTAACGGGAGCAACAACTTTGTGTTATGGAGCATCAAGATGCAGGCATTATTGACAACACAAGTTTGGCCAAGGCACTGGATGGTGAAGATGAGTTGCCTATTATTATGAAAGCCTCGGAGAAGGTAGAGCTAATGGAAAAAGCAAAGAGTATAATCCTGTTAAATTTGACAGATGAGGTCTTAATAGAGGTTGCTGAGGAGAAGGATGCCACATCATTATGGGCAAAACTTCAAGCACTCTATGTGAAGAAATGTTTGAACAATTGCTTGTGCATGTTGAAAAAGATGTTTCAATTTAGATCTACTGAAGGTACATCTATCAGAACTCCCCTAGATAAATTTAATAAACTCATGTTGGATTTGAAGAATGTCGGTAAGATATTTGATGATGAAGAGGAGGGCATGATGTTGTTAGCCTCTTTACCAAAATCATGGGAGCACTTTACTAATTCACTGTTGTAGGGGCATACTATAATTACCTCAGAAGAGGTAAAGTCTACCTTATTCTCTAAGGAGTGGCAGAGAAAGTTGCGAGATGACAGTCTGGCAAAAGGAGCAGCGCAAGCACTGACGATTCGAGGTAGAGAACAACATCGAGAGCCTAGTAGCAGCAGAGGTAAAAGCGGATCTGAATCATGCCATAGAAAGTCCAAGAGATGCGTGAAGTGCTTTGAATGTCACGAGGAGGGACACATCAGGAGAGATTGTCCAAAGATAAAGTTGATAAGCAGAATGCCACAAGCAGTGTGGCAAATGTTGCTGAAGGGAGCACTAGTGATGCAGAAGCTGTCTTATGTGTGACTGCTACTTCGTCAGGAGAAGAATGTGTGCTAGATTCAGGGTGTTCTTATCACATGACGCCTCATAAGAACCGGTTTACTACTTACCAGACTGTAGATGGTGGTAGGGTTCTTTTGGGAAATAATGCAATCTGTAAGGCTGTGGGGATAGGGACAATTTGGATTCGGATGCACGATGGGGTGGTGCGTACATTGATAGATGTGAGGCATGTACCAGAGCTCAAGAAGAACCTTATTTCTCTGGGGACACTCAATGACATTGGGTGTAAGTACACTGCTGAAGGTGGAGTACTGAAGATCTCTCAAGGTGCCATGACAGTGATGAAGGGGAAGAAAGTGAATACTCTCTATCATTTACTGGGAGAGATCGTGACCGGAACCGTTGCGGTTTCATCAGGTGAGTCAGATTCTAACTTGACTCAATTATGACATATGTGTTTAGGGCACATGAATAAGGTAGGTATGACGATGCTGAGTGAAAGGGGGTTGTTGAAGGGTCAGAAAACAGGGAACCTGGACTTATGTGAGCACTGCATTTATGAGAAGCAGCACCGAGTTAAGTTTACTACAGCTATTCATTCGACAAAACGACCAATTGAATATATTCATTCAGACGTCTGGGGCCCATCTTCGGTTTTTCAAAAGGAGGTGCCTGATATATGCTGACATTTATCGACGATTATACGAAGAATGTATGGGTATACTTTTTGAAGCACAAATATGATATGTTTGATCGATTCAAGAAATTTAAGGCATTGATTGAGAAGTAGTCAAATAAACAGATCAAGTGCCTGAGAACTGATAATGACATGGAGTTTTGTGGTAAAGATTTTACCGAGTTATGCGAAAAAGAAGGTATTGTAAGATACCGCACAATACCTGGGACACCACAGCAGAATGGTGTGGTAGAACGAAAGAACAGAACTTTGCTTGAGTGAGCTTGATGCATGCTTTCACATGCAGGACTTGGGAAGGAATTTTGGGCCGAAGCAATGAACATGGCATGTTACCTGGTAAATCGATCTCTATCATCTGTTATCGAGTGGAAGACTCTTAAGAAAGTATGGTCGGGGAAACCTATTGATTGTTCCGAATTACGTATATTCGAATGTTCTGCGTATGCTCATGCGAGTGATAGTAAGCTCGAGTTGAGGGTGAAGAAGTGCATATTTCTGGGTTATGCATATGGGGTGAAAGGCTACCGGCTATGGTGCACCGATCCCAGATCACCCGGTTTTCTAATCAGCAGAGATGTGATCTTCGACGAGACTGTAATGCTTCAACAGAGGAATCTGAGACACAACCAGCAGAGAAGACAGATCATGGTGTCATTAGTGAGGTGGAGCTTCAGGTGGAGACTCCGGAGACCTCGAAGGTAACAGAAGTTGAGACTACAGATGAAGCTGCAGTTCCTGAAGTCGGTGATAGTGAACAACCAGCAAAGCTGCAACAGACTACAGCCGCAGATAGACAAATGAGGCACATTAAATCACTGGTACGTTATGGTTATGCAGATATTGTTTATGCATTGACTGTAGGTGATGAAGTGGAGACAGATGAGCCTTCGTCTTACTTTGAGGCAATGGTTAGTTCGAAGTCATCGCAGTGACTAGGGGCTATGAGTGAAGAGATGGATCACTTCATCGAAATTAGACATGGAAGCTGGTCAAAGTACCCAAGAGTCAAAAGATTGTCAAAAGTAAATGGATCTTTAAATGGAAAGAGGGCATTCCCGGTGTCGAGGCAGCGATGTATAAGGCAAGACTTGTGGCGAAGGGGTATACACAACGTGAGGGCATTGACTATAATGAGTTGTTCTCTCTTGTGGTAAGACATACTTCTATTCGTGTTTTACTTGCCTTAGTTGCTTCACAGGATCTCGAGTTAGAGCAATTATATGTGAGAACTGCATTTCTTCACGGTGAGTTGGAGGAGCAGATTTACATGAGGCAACCAGAGGGATTTGCTATTTCGGGTAAGGAAGATCATGTTTGCTTGTTAAAGAAATCTTTGTATGGGCCAAAATAGTCTCCTAGGAATGGTATAAACGCTTTGATACTTTCATGGCTAGTCAAGACTATTCAAAAAGTCAGATGGATAGCTGCGTTTATTTTAGGAGATTGGAGAATGGTTCTTTGATTTATCTACTCTTACATGTTGATGATATGCTGATAGCGGCTAAGAATATGTCTGATATTGATGTGCTGAAGAGGCAATTAAATGCTGAATTTGAGATGAAAGATTTAAGTGCTGCAAAGAAAATTTTGGGTATGAAGATTTTGGGTGATAGGGTTGTAGGAGTTTTACGTCTATCTCAAAAGAAATATATTGAGAAGATCATAGCACGTTTTAATATGTAGTCGGCAAAATCTGTAAGTACACCTTTAGTGAAGCATTTTAAACTTTCAGATAAATTATCACCATAGATTGAAAAGAAGGAGGAGCATATGTCCCGTGTTCCTTATTCTAGTGCCATGGGTAGTATTATGTATGCTATGGTGTGCACTAGGCCTGATATTTCACAAGCTGTGAGCATGGTTAGTCACTATATGAAGCGTCCTGGTAAAGCTCATTGGGAAGCTGTGAAGTGGATCCTCAGATATTTGAAGGGGACAACAGACGTGGGTATAGTATACCGGAGGGACAGTAATGGCAGTGAGACCACTGGTTTTGTGGATTCGGATCATGCCAGTGACTTGGATGATTGCAGATCTTTAGTAGGGTACGTGTTTACGCTAGCGGGTGGTGTAGTTAGTTGGAAGGCATCCTTACAGGATCACATTGCCTTGTCTTCGACTGATGTAGAGTACATGGCACTAACCTTTGTAGCGAAAAAGGCTATGGTTACAAAGTTTGCTCTCGGACTTTGGGTTAGAACAGAAAAGTGTGGATATACACCGTGATAACCAAGGTGCGATATATTTGGCATATAATCCAGTTTATCATGAGCGAACGAAGCATATTAACATCAGGTACCACTTTATCCGAGATGTCTTAGCTAAGGATATTGTTACTGTTAAAAAGATTGCTATAGCAGATAACCCAGCAGACATGATGACTAAGTCTATTCCTTTGGCGAAGCTCAAGCTCTGCTTGAGCTCTATTGGCGTTTGTTGAGAGTGAGTGCTCGTCGGGTGTTGGGAGAGTAGCATGGATGATAAGCACTATAACTTGGCTTCAAACATCGAGCCAAGTGAAGAATTGTTAAATTATGACTTGAGTTTGAGCGTTTTCAAAAACGCGATTCGCTGGATTTTTTTGAAGATTTACAAAAGTGAAAATAAGAGATAAAAGAAAAGAAAAAAATGAAAGTTTTTCTACTTCCCCTGCAAGTGCCTGTGTCCTCATCGAAGGAGGAAATTTAGTGGTGGGCCCAAAGTTAAAACTTTGACCTTGGGCACCACGTACACACACGAAGGAAGCTGCATCGTGGAACCCATGAAAACAAAAGTGGGCCCAGGTCTCTTGTTTCTTCCCTTGCGTTGTCGAATTCCTTTTGGCGTGAAGACCCTGCATGTAGACCTTGCACGTAGACAAAAGGAAAGGTGGGGCCCAAGCTTATAAAAGCAAAATTTTGCAGGTTTCTCTTCCCTTCCAAAAAGTCGCACGCCAAAGACCTACGAAGAAAGGAGCCGCACGTCCGCGTGCTTGTAGAAGCCCTACGAAGAGGATACGTACGTGAAGACGCTGTTCTTGTTTGACGTACGTAGAGCGTTTCGTTCGAGCTTGAATGCGTGATAATTTTGTGCCGTGAGTTTATACCCAAGTGAGTGATTTATTTATAAACACTTTGGGTTTGAGGTTAAATCTAAGTGTGGGAAACAATTAAGCGTGTGAGTGATTGTAAACTCTGATACTTCGATTATAGTGAATTATTTGCTACTGGCTCTCCCCGTGGACGTAGGTACCAATACTCGGACTGAACCACGTAAATTTATGGTATCCTTATTTTTCTTGTTAATTTCTCTGGTGATTTCGCGTTGACGTAAATTGCAAGATCCTATCGTTTTCGTGTATTATATCCCAACAAACGCAAAGAACGGCGTCGACCGGATCCCGACCCTGAAGTCGTCCTTCGAGAGGGTTGCGTCTTGAAGTTGGTGAAGGAGCTCGCAGCCGAGCACTCGATTGTCGAGGCGATGAAGGAGTTGGAAGAACGGGCAGAGGAGAATGAGCGGAACCGGACATGCATGGTCGGGCACTGAGCGAGTGCCGGAGCAAAGAGCAAAGAGCAAAGAAGTGACACCCAAGCGAGTGCGGGAGCAAAAAGCGAGCGACCACGGGAGAGAGCGAAGAGGAGGGAACGTGAAATTTTGAATGAGAGGAAGGGAAAGAGAAAGCGTCGGTTTGTGCATAAGAATGCTACAGTATGCAAAATTTTCAAAATTTCCGCTCAACTTGTGGGACCACGTGAGGACACGTGTCGCTTTTGCAGTGCCTTCCCATTTGCCACATTGAAACATTAGACATACCCAATATTGCAAGAGCTCTGGGCAGCCCTAGGTGGGTCCTATAACACTTTTTGCTAACCATCAACTTTGACCATGTGAATCGTGCTTAGGAGTGGTGCCGCATTATTTTTTCCGCTGTTCACATATCTTCTTGTGTCAGCTCGAAAGTACAATAATTTCTCTCATCTTAGGATAAGAGAAGTTCCTATTTGCTTTTCGTCCCAAATACCAATCAGACATCCGTGACATGTCACATCCAATAAACGATTCACATGGCACCCCCTAAAAGGAATTGGCTCAAAGTCATGTATAAATAGACCTAATGGGTTTATGCAATCTACGATTCAAATAAGCAAGCCAAATCCTCCTCATACAAATCTTTATGGAGTTCCAAAAACCCTCGATTCAATCTCTTGTCCAAATGATCAAAAGAGAGATACTATCCAAGATGAGCTCACATTCATTCCTCTCTTCTTCTCCATATAACACCGCATGGTTGGCAATGATTCATGATCCTCATCAACATGATCATCCCATGTTTAAGGGGTGTTTGAATTGGGTGCTCCACAATCAGAATGAAGAAGGCTTTTGGGAAGATTATGATCATGACGAAGATGAAATGTCCAACAAAGTGGAGTGTCTTGCTTCAACCCTTGTTTGCATGACCATGCTCAAAAAGTGGCATGTTGGTTCACCTTTGATAGAGAAAGGTATCATGTGCTTTACTTTCATATAAATACCGAAATATGGTCATCACAAATATAACATTCTTTGTTTACATCGAAGAATGACCATTGCAAATATAATTGTTCCTTCTAGAATAAAATATAATTTGTGAGTAGATTACTTTTGTGATCACTAAACTAAACTTTGTACTTAAATTTTAACCAGGTGACTTTGTTCACTTTTCAACCCATGGCCTAACCCACCAATTCTAATATGGTTTCAACTTGGCACTAATCATTTTTTAATTTTATTTATTGAAATTCGGATTTATTAAATAAATTATGTGTATTTTTGAAATAGTGTGACTATTCGCAGTGTACGAAATTATTATTATTATTATTATTATTATTATTATTATTATTATTATTATTATTATTATTATTATTATTATTATTATTATAAAAATAAAAAAATCATCATCATCATCTATTGTTCCGAATTTTCAATATATTTTTGAGAACATATTTCTTCGAACATAAATTCCATCCAAAAGGTTGCGTTCAGTTTTGACAAAAAAAAAAAAAACTGACATATATATATATATATATATATATATATATATATATAGTTTTTACATTTGAATTTTTTCAGGTTTCAATTATTCTTTCAAAAAACTATATAACCATATTTTTCAATTGTTTCTTTTTGAGATATCCCCGAGAATACTAGAATTGTTAGATGGTATTCTCATTGAAATTTTATAGTATCCTAGAGGATTTTTGCCAATATTCATTATGTTGTGGGGTAAATGATTCCTTAAAAAGAGTATTATCATGTTTCAAAATCCGATTCCATTTCTTCTCATTCCCGACTATATTTACTAACAGAAAGCCTATAAAAGATGATGCATGTAACTATTGTGTTTTTTTCCTTATTGAAATGCAACAATCATATAGTTCTTCATAGACTCTTCTCTAATATTTCTCTCCTTTTTTTTTTTTTTTGGGATTTTTCATGTTTCAGGATTAAAGTTCATTCATGAAAATGTGGAATTGCTTCTTTCAAGAAACAAGCACGGAAATTTTCCTCGTTGGGTCGCTATCGTCTTGCCTGGAATGGTTGATTTGGCCCGTGCTAGTGGTTTGGAGGTTATATTCCCCAAAAGCGCAGAACGTATCATTGCGGATTTATTCAGTAATCAACAACGAATTCTGAAAAGGTAATTCGATTGCGTTCCTTCTTTATTGCTTGAAATATACCATGTGGTTTTAGTTTCAAGTTGACCTACGTTTGCATTTTGGTCACGATACTTTTTAAATTTCATTATTAATATAGTCCCAACCATTTCAATTTAGTTCAATCTCAGTCGATCAACCCAAATCGGCATGTGATTGCATTCATCCTTCTTGATGGAATGTCGCAAACTACCTTTTTTGTCCATAGAGGAAAAGATATAGGTTTAAGGGTACTGCCTAAAAGATGGCTTATAGCCCATAATTAGGCATGGGCTCTCTCTAGCCCATACCTTATGCGACATTGAGGTGTTCCTAAAAGATCTTCTAATGAGCAGTCGCCACTAGCCTATTGTGGTTGGGTAGAAATTAAGTGAGGCATGGGAGTGTACCTCACTTCTTACATAACTAGGGAATCTAGAGACATGGACTTGATTACACTAATTAATCAATTAGTGCATTTTCAATACCTAATCTTCTTCATTTAAAAAAAAAATTGTCAAGCAATCTAGATTGATTTGATTTCTATCTAGTAACATGTGAGATGATCATGTAGATGTATAATCATTAACGTAATTATGAGCAACCAAGGAAAACATTAAATACATTTTATGGGATAGTAAAGACTTAATACTAATGAAAAGATAAATGCTAATCCTAACTAGACTAAAGGAAAGCCAAAATCAACGTATTAATATTACGTAATCAACAACGTTTGTCTCTAAGGGCAATTGAAACCGTAAGGTAATGTCCTAAGGGCTCAGTCAACCTTGAGCATAATGCTAAATTAAAAACTTCCACTTTTTAGGAAAAAAATAACCCAAAAAATTAATTTTAATCTTTTTGAGAATTTTTAATTTTAAAATTTATTAACATTTTTCAGACATTTTGAAAATTTTGAGTTTTTGAACTTTCCAAAAAAATTCTGTACTTTTTATCTTTTTGAATTTTTTATTATTTTTTATTTTTTAATTACTATTGAAATTTTTAGACATTTTCCACATATTTTGAATTTTTCTTATTTTTTAATATTTCTGATTTTTTAAAAAATTCCGAATTTTTTAAATAATTTCTGAGTTTTTGAATTTTCGGAAATTTTTTGAATTTTTAATGTTCTGTGAAAGTTTTTGAAATTTTTGGAAATTTTGAATTATTATTGTTGAAAATTTTATAATTTTTGAAATTTTTAATATATTTTTAATGTTTAATATTTTTATATTCTGGAAAACGGGTTCGGACCCATTAAACCCGATCCGGCCCATTGACCGGGTCCGATGACCTAGACCCGCCCTAACTAAAAACTATTTCTTAAAATCCTTTTTTATATTAATATTTTGATTAATTCTTTTTTAATTTTTTTTTTTTTAATTTTCCTTCTCTTGGTCTTCTTCTTCGTGCAGGCCTTCTGCACGTCCGAAGCCACCTTCTCTCCTACACTCTTTTTCACCGAAACTCATCAACCAAACCGACGCCATTTTAAACGAGCCTCACTACCCTTTGTCACCGGCGCCGATGCCACCCCCGCTCAGGCCACCGCCGAGCCGACACCCACTCTCTCACCCATACGGACAAGGAGGAGAACGGGACACAACTTGCAAAAAATTAAGCCCAGATCACAACATATGGCCATAAGCTCAAATCGCGACAATGTAAACTCAAGATGGACGAAACGAAAGTGCGTAAAACAGCAAAAAAACACATCTAGGAATGGTGAACGCCTATAATGGACGAAGGTTTAAGGACAGTCATGCGGCCTTCACTCAGGCATTTATACAAATGGTTCGCGTGCATTGCCAAATCTTAAGATTTCCACCTCAACCGGGACTCCAAATGGAACGAGGATCCTTAGAAAATGGCCAAAGACCTACGGGGGCCAGAGGGACTGGAGCTCGTGCGAACTGGTCAGCCACGAGCTCCGGCCCGACGCGCCCAGAAAACGGAACGCCACGGGCGAAAGGGAGGCCTACCTGGTTCCAAACGGCGAGAAACGGGCGGACCTCAGGCGACGGGGAAACGCTCGGTCTCACTCTCTCTCTGTCTAGGTCGTTCCCTCTTGCTCACTCAAGCTCTCTCGCGTCCCCCTCTCTCCTTCCCAATGGCCTGCGATCGGCGTGCCTAGCTACTGCCACCACCATCTTGCTGATCATGCCGGCACCTGCCCCCACGCGATCCTCTGCCTCCTCTGGCTCGTACTTTGCGTTTTTTTTTTTTTTTTTGCTGCACAGGCGTGACCGACATGAGGAGGAAGAAGATCCATGCGCGGGCCGGGTTGAAATGAAGGGAGATGGGCCAGCCCGCGTGAAAATGAGAAAAGATGTAAGAAAAGAGGTGGGTCGGTCCACACAAAAGAATGGAGGAAAGAAGAAAGAAAAAGAGGTGGGCTGGGCTTGCAGTGGCGAAAGGAAGGAAGGGGAAAGAGGAGGGCCACGCAGGCCCAGCCCCTACCCGGCCCTATTCGACCTTTTTTTTCCCCTTCTTTTTTTCTTAAATAATAGTTCTTTTAATTAATTTTCTATTTTCTTTTAACAAAAAGGCTCTATTACTACTAATGCAGATGCTGCTAATCTCTATATGTCATGCAATTTAATGGAAATTATTTTTGCTAAGGTTTGAAATTTAATCCATAATTTTCTATACGATTAATAAATATCATTAAACTAAGTTTGCTTAAAATTTAGGTATCAACAAGGAAGTAGATTTCTTTCCTTATTTTGTTAATGGAACTTGCTATATAAAGAAGTTCTTCTCATCCGTCAACCAACTTAACCAACCAGAATTTTGGCTCAGTGATAGGAAGTCTTGAATAATGGACAAATGGATTATCATAGCCTCAAATCTAAAAGCGCCAAAAGTTGGGGCGCTAAAGCCGCCGAAAACTCCTATGTTTTACCCGCCTCAGTCACAATTAAAACTTATACGGTTTTGGCCTATTGCAGGGAAAAACTTGTCGACGAGAAGCAATGTTTCCCGTTGTTGTCGTATCTTGAGGCATTGCCTCCAACATACAAAGTCAGCCACGAAACCATATTGAAGCATCTGGACAGCGACGGCTCTTTGTTTCAATCACCCTCTGCGACAGCGAGTGCATACCTAGCCACCGGGAATGAAGCATGCTTGGCTTATCTTCAGTCTCTTGCTTTGAATTGTGCTTCTAACGGCGGTAAGTGAATGCTAAGTCCAAAAGATTTTTAGATGCTTTTGAAGCATGCCATTCTTGTTTCCCCAGTTAATTTCATTTTATGAAATTTATATATTGTCACTTTCGGAAAAGAGAATAAAATTATCATAGTAATTGATGGGATGTGGTTGAATTCAGTCGATAGAATTGTTGTATACATGAAGAATCGAAATTCTAACCTTCTATGGAAGGGAGGACAAAGAATGCATCAACTTTATTTCTATGTTTTGGTTTCTTCTAACTTAACTTATTTTGCCTATTAGATGGCCTCAAACTGGGACCGATCTGTCCACAGCAGGAACAGAAACTTCGATATTTTCTGCAAATTTGGACTGTAAACGCAAAACCAAAGATTTTGATAATTCAATGGGCAAATCCTTCCAATCCTTGTATAAGGACTAAAAGTTGAAACTAAAATCTTGCTTTTAGACTAACTAGGCTGTGTTTGGCGTAAGACACGACTTCAAATGCTAGATCACTATAAGCTAAACTAATGAAAGCTAATTTTATATGAGTAAAGTAATAAAAGCTTATACCATCAGTGTAGAGTTTGAAAATTTATTTATAAAATTTATATGGTTTTCCTTTTATAACGTTCATAACCCTTGGATATGTTTTGGCTTTCTTGATGATTAAAGCAGTTCCATCTCTATATCTCGTGGATGAAGAGCTTACAAAACTTTCCATGGTTTATCAACTAGTGAGATTAGGGTTATCCGAGTACTTTGACCGGGAGAAGGATGAAATTTTGGCACAAATCTATCGGTTAGTAAAAGCTTCCTAGTCACTCAGTTATTTTTATTTTTATTTTATTTTCCTAGAAAACTACTAAAAGAAAAAAAAAAACAATAGAATAGGGGACGAGCAATGCCGTCCGTAAAAGCCTAGAAGCCCGTCCTGGCAAAGTTGTCGCCTATTTTCTATTTTCAGTACTGACCGCTTTTGAGGTCACCGAAATCGTCCATACGACATCTCTAACTAATTCAAGCATATTAACATTTCTTTTTGCAGGAACTATAAGCATGAAAAACCAATCGTGAAATCAATTCATTCGATCGCTGCGGAGCTATACAAAGATTGCTTGGGATTCTGGCTTTTGCGCATGCATGGTTATAGAGTATCACCATGTACGAGTTGCAAGCTTTATGAGTCCCTCAATCGGTTCCTTTCCCCTGGGATCTTTCATGGATGATATTTTGAAGTGATTCCTTTAATTTCAATTGTAATCTGCATTTTGCAGCTAGCTTTTGTTGGTTTCTAGACCGTGAAGAAGTTCGAGATCACATTGAAAAACATTATGAATACTTCTCAAGTGTGCTCCTTAACATTTATAGAGCCAGCAATCTTATGCTTCCGAACGAACATGAACTCGAGAAAGCAAGAACTTTCTCAAAGAAATTTCTTGAGAAAATCGCATCTAGAGGAACAAGAAATTCAAGCATTATCTCGTCGAGTCATCGCAGAATGGTTAGTGGGAAAATTCAATACTTCTTGTCGTTCTGCATAGTAAGTTAATGATTGAAATGTCTGTGTAGATTAAGCACGAACTGGGTCTGCCATGGATGGCTCGCCTAGATCACCTGGAACACAGGATATGGATGGAGGAAAAAGATGCTTGTGGATTATGGATGGGAAAATTTTCTTGCCACAGGTATTAATGTCTTCAAAGGGAAATTTATAAACTTGCTTGAATAGTATGCTATAACATGTAATTAACTTTTTCCTTTTCTTTGATTTCATTAGGTCATCATTGGTTCACAATCAGGATATACTACAACTTGCTCTGCAGAACTTTGAACAGAGACAATCTATTTACAGGATGGAGCTTGACGTATTAAAAAGGCATATGTGCATCTGTTTAGTGAATGGGTTGTTAATTAGCAAATAATTATTTTTAATTACTCTTTATCAATGGATGAGTTCAGGTGGTCTGATACAACGGGACTTAGCAAGATGGGATTCGGTCGAGAGAAGACGGTGTACTCTTATTTTGCTGTCGCCGCTTCCGTTTCTGTGCCTTGCAACTCCAATGTGCGAGTACTGGTCGCGAAGAGCGCAGTCATATTAACTGTCGCCGATGATTTTTTTGACATGGAAGGTTCGTTAGAGGATCTGGAAAACCTTACTGAAGCGGTTCAAAGGTATGCTTATCATTTTTAGAACTTGTTTAACTCCAACTTAGGGTTTCTACAATTTATTTCAAGAGTTACATTCACTAGACTACATGCCTACATGCAAGATTAATGAGTGTACGTTAAATTAATAATCACCTCACAGTCCATCCAATTATTTATCCTTCCAGTTGCCTTTTTTTTTTCAATTGGTGACCGACATTATATTAGGTGGGATGGGGAAGGATTGAGTGCACACGCAAAGACCATATTTGAAGCCCTCGACGATCTTGTCACCGACTTTAGAGTGAAATGTTTCAAACAACAGGGGAAGGACATCAAGAAAAACCTTCAAAATATAGTAAGTCTCATATTCCCACGTTATACTTTTGTTTTTTAATGTGCGACATCGAGCAATATCTTTCTTTCAAATGGGCTAAAACACTGCATTTGGTTCGAAAGTGGGGTGAGACATTTCATTCATGGCTCATCGAAGCGAAGTGGAGCAGAAGTGGAGGTGTGCGTCCCACGCAAGAGTACCTCGACGTAGCCATGACGTCTGTCGGAGCACACGTCTTAGTCCTTCCTCCTTTGTGCCTCTCGAGCCCCACGACCTCATTGCATCAGCTGTGGTCCAACCCCTACCAGCCCATCACCAAATTGCTCATGGTCATCACTCGGTTGTTGAATGACATCCAAACCTACGAGGTAAAGTTTTTAACGTTGGATAGCATGTGTCTTGAGGCTATTTGAACTGTTCAATATGATAGAGCTAAGTCTGGCCGCTGGCCAAGCAGCTATAATTGGCCGCTGCCCCCTAAATGGTGCTCGTTCATTGTTGCTCTTATCGTGCACCTGTGTACACTCTCTTATTTCGTCTCCCTGTTTTTACGATTTTCTCACATTCCGAAAGAAGAAAAGCAAGGGAAATTGAACTTTGTGCTGCTCTACCTAAAGGAAAACCCCGGGCCAGCATTGAGGACTCCATCAACTTCGTGCAATTGCTGCTAGACCAACTGAAGAAAGAGTTCCTCCAACACGTCCTTGAGGAGCCCCGCAGGCGTGCACTCGGTTGAGCAGGCTGCTCCACTTCGCCTGCCTGAAAGTGTTCCACATGTTCTTCAACTCCTCCAACCGCTATGACTCAGACACGGACATGCTCCACGACATCCAGAAAGCGCTCGTAGTCCCGCCACGAGTCCCCAAATTGAAGCCCCTGAGGCCTTTGCCAGAGCAACCAGGACCGAATCCAGGGGTGTTTGAGACCAAGAGCCTGTCCGGCCAATATGGCCTTGAGCGTTTTCCTAGGAAGAGCTTCATTGGGTATCCAATTTTAAGTTATGCTTCGCTTAGTTATAGTAGTGGCATATCTTCATGCACTATAGTCATGAAACAATCTTATAGGTTCCTCTACCTGAAGTTATTTTGGTTTTCACAGAAAAGTAAAGAGTATATCAATAATGAAATAAGTATGTATGAACAGAGTATCTTAGAAAGATGTTTAAATTTTTGGTGGACTATTCATCCACGTACTTCAGTGCAATTGTATTTCATGCTTCAATCTCGTTGGTGTCTGTGTGGAAAGCGTTACTAGTCCACCTTGTAATTTTGTTAGAACTTGAGCAATTTGGGATCTTCTAACTTAAGTTTCAATAAATAACAGACTAAGTTAAACTAAATTGAACTATTGAAAATAGTGAGTTCGATATAACTCCTAAGGGGATCCATCGAATGTGATGCTTGTCTAATTTTAGCTTAGTGCATTAGTTAGGTTGACTGAATTATTTTGTACGTGTGCGCACGTATATAAAAGAGAGAGAGAGAGAGAGAGATCACATTTAATTGATAGAAACTAAAATTGTGGGCTCAAGCACATGAGAAGAAACAAGATCATGAATCTTGGATAGACCACTCGCGAGAAAGCGAGGACTGCTGCCGTCATAGCCGACAATTGTTGACTCCGCCTTTGACCACAGTTGTGACATCTCCTTTCCACCACTGCTCTTTGCCTAGATTAGTTATGGGTTTCTATATTGATCTACTATGGTGTCAGAATCCATCCGATTAGGTACCCTTAGAATCGACTCTTTCTGTGGGTGACGAACATTAGACCAATTGGGACTATAAAGGACTAAGTGAGCACGCCAAGACCATATCCAAAACCCTAGACGATCTCGTCAGCGACTTCAGAATGAAATGTTTAAAAAAATCGGGGAAGAACATCAAGAAAAACCTTCGAGATTTAGTACATCTCGTGTTCCCACATAATACTTCTCTTTCTATACTTTGCTACACCAAGCAATATCTTTCTTTACTGTGTTTGGTTGGAAAGTGGGGTGAGACATTTTGTTCATGGTTCATGGCTCATCGAAGCGAAGTGGAGCAGAAGTGGAGGTGTGCATCCAACGGAAGAGTACCTCGACGTGGCATGACGTCTATCGCAGCACACATCTTCCGCTGCATCAGCTGTGGTCCAATTCCTACCAGCTCCTCACCACCCGGTGCATCAAACTATTAAATATGATTCGGCTAAGTATAGCTGCTACCGAAGCCGCATGCAATGGCTGATGCTCGCTGGACAACACTTGTAAATTGTTAATATATTTATGCCCCTATGAACTCAATAATGCAACATCTCTGGTTTTTTCTTTCTTGTTTCGATTGTCCTTCCAAGTGCCACCTCTCTCTCTCTCTCTCTCTCTCTCTCTCATCACAGAAAGAAGAACAGGAAGGGCAATTGAACTGTGCGCTGCTCTTCCTAAAGTAAAACCTCGAAGCCAGCATTGAGGACCCCATCAAATTCGTGTAATTGCTGCTCAACCAAATGAAGAAAGAGTTCCTCCAACACGTCCTGGGCAATGTATGCAACTTGCCGGAACTGGGCAGGCGGCTCCACCTGGTTGCTTGAAAGTGTTCCGCACGTTCTTCAACTCCTACAACCGCTATGACTCTAACACAGACATGCTCCGCAACATCCAAACAGTGCTCGTGGTCCCACCGCAAATCCCCAAATTGAAGCCGCTGAGGCCTTTGCCAGAGCAACCAGGACCGAAGCCATGGGCGTTTGAGACCAAGAGCCTGTCCAGCCAATATGGCCTCGGGCGGGTTCCTAGGAAGAGCTTTATTGGGTATTGAATGTCTTCCCAAACTGGTCCAAGGGAGAGATGGGAGAAGATGTACGAGTCATCTGGCTTTAGGTTTTGTTTGGCTTAGTTATAGCAGTGGTATATCTTCATGTAATATAATTATTAAAAGGTCACATAGGTTTTGCCCTCCGGAAGCTATTTTCTTTATTGGAAAACTCATATATCAATTTCAAAAATGAAACTAATGTGTAAGAGTTGATCCACATACTTCAATGCAATGGTATTTCAAACTTTAATCTTGTTGTTGTCCGTTTGAAAAGCGCTACCATTCCCCCTTTGAATTCATGAAATTTTGAACAATTTGGAATCTTTTGGCTGTAAGTTACAACCAAAGTAGCAATGGTTAGTAGCCATATTTGATCGTGACTAAGTTGCCTTGAGAGTAACACAAGTTCTAAACTAGATTTGAGCCAATGAAAATAGTGAGTGCGATGTAGGTCTTCTGAGGATTCCATCAAATATGATGCTTGTCCAATCTTAGTTTAGTGCATTAGTTAGGTTGACTGAATTATTGAGAGAGAGAAAGAGAGATCATGTTTAATCGGTGGAAATTAGAATTGTAGGCTTGGGCACACTAGAAGAGACTAGATCACGAACTTTGGGTGTGGAGCTAGGAATTTTCATCGGTTAGAATAATTAATTATTAAAATTGTGTCTTCATTTAACAGTTTAAATTGTTTGAATAGCTAAATTTAGCTATGATCCTATAAAAACTCATCTCATCAATGGGGCAATAATGAAATGAAGAGCGACGTGTTTTTCCCCATATACTTTATTTAACAATTTAAACTTGTTTTAGGAAAAGTTATGATTATCTTGTTACTTGGACCTTTAAAACCATCATTGCATAGAATGGTATCGAGATTGAAACTACTCTTGATACCAAGATATTATAAATTCACACATCTTATACCTTTCTACCATATCTACTCCACAAGCGACGATCTAATTCCTCCCACCATACTTCTTCTTGCATAAACATATGAAATAAGTATATTGAAAGTTCTAAAATTTATCACAAAAGTGTAATTAAGTCTTGAAACTTTTAAAAAATGTAATCAAGTTTTAAAAGGTTTTGGGACTCAATTGCAACTTCATGACAAATTTTAAGAATTAATTACACTTTTGAAAATTATAGGACTTAGCTACATTTTTGTGATAAGTCTTAGGACTTGATTGTACTTTTTGAAAGTTTTAGAACTCAATTACATTTTAATGAAAATTTTAAGACTTTTATTACACTTATCCCTAAACACATATAACCATCCAACATTGAACACATTCCTTCTGCACTCTATTAATTTGACGACTACCTGTTATGTGTATTGGTAGGTTCATATGACTTGAAATAATTGTTCGGGATTTAAATTCCATATCAATGCCTATTCATAATGTTCATAACAAAGTGATTGGGTGACTGCTTGTATATCCTAATAAATTTATCAACGTTAAATGAGGTTGAACATCGATCATATATTTTTTGTTTTGAAAGAGAAGCATATGAAAATTATCTTGGAAAATCAGTAAATCAAATCCCACTTGGTAAGATAACACTTTCACTATTCTTCCTACTTTTGTTGCGCGTGGAATATTTTTTTTTTTCATGACCTAATCTTGTTAATTTCTAATAATTTATAAGAACTCCGAGGGTCAACATCATTATATGACTTGTTAAGTGACATCACTGACAAAATATATATGAAAATTCCATGGAAAAATTCATATTAGGTGGAAAATTTTGAAGATGGTAGACGTATCGTGGCGCCGCCCCAGAGTACACTTACGTTCGAAGATTCACGTGGTGGATGTTGACGGTTCCCATTACAACCGATTACTTTGCCGCCACCTCGTCACTTCACACGGCCTGAAGATACATGTTTTGTGGTGCATCTAAGATAGGGATTTCTTTTGCATGAAGTCGTGAATGAAAGATTGATGAGACATATCAATTTCCCAATATCTATTCTTTCTTTACAAACTTATAGTAAAGAATAACGCAGGATAAAAATTATGTAACTTATGTATATATCTATGTAAATGTCTCTATCTCTTAATATAGAGTACATGAATCTATTTTTAGACTTTATTCGATGATTATCTAAGGTAACACAATTATTTTGATATCAATTAAAACCAATCAAGGATATGCACAATCAAAAGAGAGATATAATTTTAATAGATATAAAAGATCGATAGAAATATCCTAATTATTCCTAACATCCTCTCTAACTCAGTGATAGTTTTAATACATTGACAATATGATCAACTCATGACAGTAAGATTGGTCCGCCAAGTTATGCAACAACACGCTGACATGGCTGCGTGGGGGCGGGCCTTGCAACAAAAAAGTGGCTAACGTGGCTATGGTACTTCGGTATGGGGACAAAAGAAGAGGCTTGTCACGACCAAAATTTCCATAAAATTTTAACCTCGGACTTGCAAATAATTTAAATGCACTTAAATCCACCGATAAATAATGAATTTATCTTCTATTGTACAATTAATTTAATCTCAGCTAATATACATCAAAGTCTTTTGTACAGTAACCCGTCCTATTGTTGGTGCACACTTTGGTTCAATACCTACAAGTGGTTTTCAGAAGAGTTAATCTAAAAGCTCTTGAACTACGGATGGACAGTCTTCCCATTGACATGCCATGGCCATCGAAATTAGGGGGACCATCGAAACCCCTTAGTGATCTGACTAACTCACTCAAGTAGTCCCATGATGACTTGTAAAATATAACTCGCTTAGTATATACTATTGATGATTTTGGTACATGCACATATCGACGCGACTGTAGTGTATTTTTCTCTGAGATGGCCACTCACGAGATAACTGGCCTATTAGGTGAAGCCGTTAAGGGATTTTAATGCAATAGACTTGAGGATTCGACTTAGAATCGATCGTTCCACCGTGCTCATCCGCAAAGATCAATACAGAATAGTAAAGATCGATTGGAGACCAAAGATATGTCGGTTCAATTGAGATGTGTGTTAAACGTAAGTGATTCCACCAAATTGAAAAATTCTTGTCAATCGGCACTAAATTGATTTTTCTGTCGTTTTGGGTACCCCCGTGCTCGTAATTGAAACCTTAAGATTTTCATGACTACCGAGAGTTGCCGATGCATCAAAGTGGTTCATTGTGGCTCGAAGAAAATCGACCACGGGTCAATTGCACTAAAATTCCCGAAAGCTACCCAAGAGGTTAGGGTCACGCTAAAATCACGCCCGATTGAAATTAACCGCGAATTTGAACCCACTTTCAGAAAATTGAAAGTTTTGTCATGTCACGAGTTATTTTAGGAACATTGACTCATCTTTCGATGAAATTTTGGCGAGTTCGGGATTTTTACGGAAAATAGATTCGAACAATTCGAAAACGAATGGAAATTGGATTGGCCAAATCAAAGGGATTTTGGCCTCTTGTGTGAACTACTTGGTGAAAAGAAGTTGTGTGGGCTCTTTCTTCAAAAACATTGGACCTCAATTGGAGAGGTTTATTCAGAAATCGGATTCCGAGAAAAATGAAATAGAATTCGGATTTAAGGGAAATTCGTGAGATAGAGGCACCGTCTTATTTTGTTCTTCAATTGGACATCAAATTGTGCAAGTTGATGTTGAAATTGGCCTTGGATGACCAATTATTCTTGTTGTGAAGTTGAAGCAAAATTATAATTGTTGTTTTGTTTCAATTTTCCCTTCCCTCATTGGTCCCACCATTCTCGCACCCCCTTTTGGTCGACGTCCCCATTTGTAGCCCATTATTTTTTGTTTTCTTTTGACTTTTGACTCTCTCTCTCTCTCTCTCTCTCTCTCTCTCTCTCTCTCTAGCCGCACGTTTCTTTTCTTTTTCCCCCACAGCCGACACACCCTTCATTCTTATCTCTTAATTTTTGTTTCTGTCTCTTCCTGGATCTTCCTTCTGCCCCGCGACTTCGACGACCCCTCTGGCCGCATCTGCCTTTTCTTTCAATTTTCCTTTCCCCATTTGTTCTTTGCCTCCATAGACGCCCCACCATCGACTGTTCTTTCCTTTTTCAGCCCACTGACGCCCACTGCTTCACATGCTGCTCCTCATTGAGTCAACAAAGCATCTATCCTTGACCAAATTTGCTGCCCCATTGTGGCCCGCCGCTCCACCAAAGCTACCCCTATCCGTCTGTGTTGGCCCAGCTTTGAGGCCTAAACGACAGACCTGTTCCAACAAGTCTAGTAGCAACTCAGCCAGATTCATGGTCGTTTCAGTTATGGCTCGCACCACCACCCACACCGCCGAATCTAGCTGAAGCTGTGCTTTGAACCAGCCACCGTTGCAGCTCTTGGACCCACTGGCTTTTTCAAGAAGGGCTGGGCTTTGTAAGGCCATTTTCGAGCCCGTCTCGGCCCTACTTGGCGGTCTCGCTGGAGTGTCTCGAGCCTCGCCTCGTCTTAGTCGTTTTAATCTGAGCGGATCATTAAACAAGTGAGTTTAACTCACTAATCATCACTTAGTAGGTTAATGACGCTTAAGGGTTGTTTAGTTTATACTAAACTGGATTAGGTGGATAGTTATATTAGATTAGCGATTTAGTTAATTATTGATGTATGTTAGGTGGTTAGTTTAGTACAACTAGCGAGTAAATAGGCTATAATATTTATTTAATGAGTCTTGGAATTTTTCTCGGGTCCATTTCGGCATATAATTAGGCTTTACGGGCCTAAGTATGCATTTTTGCATTTAATAATTATTTTCCGTAATTATTTATTTAATTAATTATTTTCTAGAAATTAGACGGGGATAGTCGGTGACTCGGAATTTTATGCCGATTGTAGTGGTATGATCTTTTATTTAATTGAGTTGTAATTTGTGTGGATTTGGTGTGATTTGGTGATTGGGGGGTATTTATCCCAAAATTAATTAATTTCAATAATTAATTAGAAAATCAGCGAGCATTGGTTTACATCGCCAAAAATGGATTTGTGGACTGTTGAAATTAGTGGGATGTTCAAGAGTGAAAATATTATATTTTGGGCAAGGTCGACCGTGGTAAATGTACCCACACATCATTATTTTTATTGTGAAAGATAAAAATAGTGATTTGATTAAATGATAATTTTCAGCATACTATGAAAGTATGTCCTAGCTTCCGGTGAGCAAAATTAGAATAGCAGTTAGTGGATCTCGTAGCTTCCGGTGAGAATAATTAGCATAGTGGATCGTGGATCCGATGGCTTCCAGTGAGCATATTTAGTATAGCAAATCAATGGATCTAGCAACTTCTAGTGAGCACATTTAGCATGGTGGATCAGTGGATCTGGCAGCTTCTAGTGAGCACATTTAGCATGGTGGATCAGTGGATCTGGCAGCTTCTAGTGAGCATATTTAGCATAGCGGATCAGTGGATATTATATCAGTTTATCTAGTAGCTTCTGGCGAGCATATTTAGTATACTATCTCTATATATGAGGCATATGTTGGTGAGCTATACTATCTATATATTATCTTAGAGTGAGCAGTCCTGGATTAGGATCAGACTTATAGGTAGTATTGATTGAGATGACCAGGGAATGGTCTCGATGACATGTAATCGACTGAGTCGATTGATCGATGATTCGATCTGTCTTGATGTGTTGAGATGGTTGGTTTAAAATGTCAATTATACTGACTTGCAGGAAGTAACAGAGGCAAAGGTAAGACCTCCGACTTGTGTTTGTGCTTAGGCAGCCCTTAGGGTGTATTTCCTTCCTAATCGGGTCTTAGGGGGTTGAATTTGCTCAGACATCGTCTCACCCCGTTGTGGGATAACATTTTCAGGTCCCTAGACGGCGATTGTGGAGGATCGGAAGCCCTGTAGTCTGGGAAGGTGGAGAGCGAAGAATTGGCGAACATGTCTGACTAGTGAGTCATAGGACAATCCCCTTTTTGTTGAGCCAATATTTTTGTAAATGGTATGCTATTGTAAATAAATCCGTTTGTCTATAAAAGGCTTGTTTGGTTTGAAAATTTGAGGCCCTACTTTCCTATCCCATTTTGTTGTTTTCTAGGGATTATTTAATTGTTTCTGCATGTGCATTTAAAATGAAAGGGTCGGCAATGCGTCTTGGGACATCGCTATTTAATCGACAAACGACGGATGGGCACGCGCTCAGAGGATCGGGGCGTGACAAGAATCACTATAAGTCTACTTATTAATCTTGGAACCTATTTGCATCACTTAAGATCAAATTCAAACTAACAAACACCAACCAACCAAGTCAAAAGTACTAAGTAGCACAACCTAACTTAGTCCCTAGAGTTTCACTTCCCGTAGAAAAAGACTTTAGCAACTCAAGCATTAGTCACCTTCAAGTAAAATAAACGAGACGCGGGCCCCTAGAGTGCCATAACTTAGTACAAGAGGACACTTAAATGCCATAACTTATGAAAGATATACTTAACCGCCAGAATTGGAGCAAAATGGATCACTTGAATGCTAATCCGACCAAAATGCGGACGTGTCAATTTACCGGCGAAGTGAGTGCAAAACGACGTCGTTTTGGTGCTGATGTGGTAAAAAAATTTATATAAAAATTAATTAAATTTAATTTAAAACTACAATTATTTAAAACATTTTAAAAATACTTTTAAAAATTAAAAAATTAAAAAAATTAAAATAAGGGAGGCGGCTTAGGGCTCGGCCCTCGCCCGTCGTTGTCGTCTCCCTATCGTCGCTGGGAAGGGTCGCTGACGGAGGGGGAGAGTCGATCGGGGTCACCGGGCCCTAACCAGGGGCCAGCGACCTCGGCCGAATGGTGGCGAGGGCCGCAAGCCCTTGCCCGGATTTGGTAAGGGTCGATGGCCCTCGCTCGGCTGGGCCAAGGGCCATCGCCCGCTGAGGCGACCCCTAGCGGGCGGCGGCCCTTGGCTTGGCCTGGCGAGGGTGGCCAACCCTCACCCAGATCGACGAGGGCTCGCGGCCCTCGCCCAGATCTTGCGAGGGGGGAAGGAGGAGGAGGGGAGGTAGCTGGCGGCTGAGGAGGAGGAAGGAGAAGGAGAGAGGCAGTCGGCGGCGAGGGTTGGGGCCGTCGAGCCCTGGTCGAGGGCCGGCGGCCCCAGCCGATCGGCGACAAGGGCCTGCGTGCCCTTGCCCCAAATTTGGGCGAGGACAGCCTGGGCCCCTTGTTGCCGGTCGGCTAGGGCCACCCCCTCGGCCGAGTGGCTTGGCAGCCTCGGTGACCCTCCCCACCTTCCGGCGACGGCGGGGAGGCGGTGGCGGCGAGGGCTTAGCCTTCGATCACCGGCGCCTTCTTCCTTCTCCGTTTTTTTTTGATAATAAATATAAATTATATTATTATTTTTTTAAATTAAATTAAATTAATTTTTATATTATATTAAAATTCAAATTATGCCAAGACGTCGTTTTGGCTGATTTAAGAGCTCTATTTTGGCCAACACCCGAAACAATGTCGTTTTGGGTGAACTAGAGCGACTCGGCTCTCCGGTGAGCGACCTCCACAAGAAATATTAATATTTAATTGTCACGTATGATTTCCTAGTCGGCTTTGCCGGATGTGGCACTCAGTGTCCCACTTTTCTTAAAATGTGACACTTAAGTGTACATTTCGTAAGTTATGGCACTTAAGTGTCCTTTTTGTGCCGAGTTATGGCACTTGAATAGATCTTTTGTCTAAATTAAACAAACAAAAAAATTGACAATTCTTACCGCTAAATTGACCAAAACCATATGTAAAAAGGTAGTAGACTCCAATAGTTACCTTGTTAACACCTGAAAATTTAAGATAGAAGCTTTAAAAATTCAAATGTTGGACCTTTACTTTTTACTTGCAAGATTCGAAAATGAAAGTCAGAAGAAGAAAGTTGGAAATCGGAAGTTAATGAAGTAGCCTCTTGTCTTTGGGACTTGAAACTCTCGAAGCTCCAACTATATGACCAAGAAAGGGTATGTAACTAATAAGACATACAAGAGTTATAAAAGGTCAAGATTGATTAACTAAGATTAAAATAATAAATGACTAGCAACATCATGTAAAAGAATAGAGATAGATGTTCCAACCCAAAACTACACGTGGCCCTGAGTGAGTAGCGAAAATAAGATATTTTGATCAGTAAAGAGAGAGAGCTCCTTCAGCCAATTAAAATAAATAGATGAGAGATAAGCTTATCAGAATCATTAGTGGGCTAAGGTGATGTAATGCATGATGTCATTGCTGAGCAAAGTAGATCAAAATATCTAGTAAATCAGTACATAAATAAAGATATTAGTATTCGTTCCAAGTATTGATAAATCTGAAAAATATTTTGAATTCATTGAAAAGTTTCATGAAATTACTAAATACTAGGAGAATCACAACTAAGTAAAGCAATCGAACCAAGAGCAAATATTCATCAATTTAACCCTAATGGTATCACTTTTCAAAAACTGCAAGCACTGAAAATATAATTCGGATTTACTTCTACTACATCGTTAACAACCCAATTAAAATTTCCACTTGTGACATTTATGGCCATCAAATACTAATATAATATTAATTGACATAGGAATTTCCGAATGTCATAAGGCCAACATGGCTGCAATGTAAGACAACAGAAGAGGGTGACTTGTCTATGGTGTAAGAAAGCAAAAGAGACCGGGGCTGTAGCAGGGATAGCAGAAGAAGCTTACGTGATTACGTGGCAAGCCATGCGATAGCCAAACATGCTAACGTGGTTGCGTGATAGGCTATGCAACAAGTTGACATGACTTCATAATAGGCTATTGATGTCACCACTAGAAGAGATGAATAATATTGAAACTCACCCAACCACAGGTAGCGCAGTTGGTGTGCATTCCCTTTCTCATCGCGTGTCGAGTTTGAACTCTCTTGTTGCTAAAGTGTCTTAAGTGGGGGACCCTGGTGTTGGGGTCCTGGGCTAGCCCCCTCCAAGTACTAACATCTAAATAGCGGCTTGCGGCGAGGCTGAAAAAATGCCACCGGGCACCGGTGGGTCGTGTGAATCTGATTAATGTAAGCGAAAGGGGGCTCCGGCGGATCCTGGATATAAAAAAAAATAATAATAAATAATGTTGAAACTCTACGTTGCAAGAGAGATATCAATAGTAATTGAAAAGAGAACGACATGATATGCGAGGTATGCTCTCAATGTGCACTCTTAGTAGTAATTAAAAAAAAAAAAAAAAAAAAGAAGACATAAGATGCAAGGTGCACTCCGGGTGCAATGTGCACCGGGTGCACTAAGATTGCCTAGTTACAATACTAAGATAAGAATAATGCAGAAAAGGAAATGTGTAATTTATGTACATTTTAGTTTATATATTTCAATGTGTCTAAAATGA
Organism: Eucalyptus cloeziana; assembly: GCA_014182715.1. Classification (NCBI taxonomy): domain Eukaryota; kingdom Viridiplantae; phylum Streptophyta; class Magnoliopsida; order Myrtales; family Myrtaceae; genus Eucalyptus; species Eucalyptus cloeziana. The sequence continues at coordinate 11,843,303 of CM024637.1, forward strand.
AGAGCACATGAACCTATAGGTTATATTAGATTATTATAGGTAACAAGATTTTGTGACATCAATTATAATCAATTGGTGATATGCATAATCAAAGAAGATATACGCACACCTCTGAAATATAGAAATCAGTGGAATTACCCTACTTATCTCTAACACATATGATAAAAAATAGAATTTTTTTTTTAGCCATCTTTACCCAAATTTATGACCGCATTTTTGATATTGTGATTTATGATTAGGAATTAGAATTTTTTACGCATTAATTTTGTTAAGATATGCAACGGGCGAACGTCATATCTTCGATGTTCTACGCTTCCAAGCATAAATAGTACCATCTTCAGACCACCTGCTCTGAATTTTTTTTTTTTTCGAGGTTAAAGAAATCCTAAAATGGTATTCGGTTGTCTAAAAGTTTCGGCTCCAAATTCTGGCCTTTGAAGATAGATGGGAAAAGTGAGGAAAAGAGAAGAAATGACAAAACTAATTTTGATTTAATGCGAAGTTTCCAGTCAAGTCCTCCTTTTCGTCGACGAGAAACTTCCCATGTAAGCACCGCGAAAATCAATGACCCAGACATCTATCCACGTCGTTGGTTTCATCACATTGATAATCGACGCAAGAAGAAAATCGAGAGGAAAAGAGAAGAAATGACAAAACTAATTTTGATTTCATGCGAAGTTTTCAGCCAAGTCCTCCATTTCGTCGGCAAGAAACTTCCCATGTAAGCACCAGGAAAATCAATGGTCCATGAGTTCACATCTATCCACGTCATTTCACATTGATAATTGACACAAGAAGAAATTTGAGACGGCTCACGGTATCACAAGAGGGTTTCCCGATTGGCAAATTTGTCGTCATTTCATCTTTCAGTACCAATTATTTCGGGACATGCTATCTGTGGACAGGAAATGAATTCATTAGACATATTTCCTTCGATAGACAGTGACTCGAGTGTGTCCAGTTTTAAGAGTGGACAACGTAGGAGGTGGTCCACTCGATAATAGATGAAGATCACTTCATTGTCTGGTGGGCCATCGGAAATCCTTTGAAGCCAATCGGAATGAAGGACAAGGAGGCTCGTATATATCTGAACTCAAAATATTTTCACTTTTAGGGGAAAACGAGTAATTTAGGAAGTTCTATCGAAAGAGGAAGTTAAAATTTGATAGTTTGAGAAAATTTCTTTAACATGTACTCATGTGTGTCAATCTATACACATCTTAGTGATGTAAATAATGTTCGATTAGTAAATTCTGTAGCATGTCCTTAAGCTATTATCGACACTAATTTAATGGCAATGAAATATAATATTGCTTGTATGCAATAAAGAAAAAGGGATTGAATTAATGTTGTACATCCGTCACAATATTTGTTAAATATAATTGTCATACTGTGCATTCACTATTTATACTATAGCAACTTAGTTGACCCAATGGATTTTACCTAGAAAATCACACTAACGTATTTAATGTGCAAATATCACTTAGCGTCGAACATAGAACTGAAAACAATGGTTGAAGTTGTCGACTAGCACTTGGATTCCTCAACCATCAATTCTTGGTTCTGACAGGTTTTGAGGGTACAATTTCCTGGAGGAAGCCAAGTCTTTCGAAATTGATGTGCCAATTAATCTTTTTAAAAAAATATCTTCCATAAATACAGTTCATGCGTTAATGCCTATAAAGGTTTTCATCTTGCAAATGGAATAATCCCATATGAAAGTTTTGGAAAAATTATCAGAGAAATCCTAAATTTATTACAATTAAATTAATTCATTATAAACCTTTCAATTATACCAATCAATTCTAAACCTTTTAAAGATTTGTCAATTTAGTTCATCGATCAATTTTAATAAAAAATCGCTAACATGATGTCAATAGTCCAATATGACGAAGCGGCGACTGGACGGCGGATGTTGATGTTGACAATTTTAATATATTTTCTGATTTTTATATTGTTTGTTGTTTTTCTTTCTCTTCTTTTCTTTCTTCTATTTTTTTTTTTTCCTTTTTACAACTCTAGGTTGGTGAGGTTGTCGGCCAACCCTTGCCGACCATGGGTAAGGCATTGGGTCCTTGCCCAAATATAGGCAAGGGTCGATGCCCTCACAGTCGTGGGTGAGGGCCTTTGCATCCTTGCCAAGATCTAGGAAAGGGCGCCAAGCCCTCGCCTAGATCTAGGCGAGGTCCACAATGCCCTTGTGGGCTATAGGCAAGGGCATCGCGAAAAGAAAAGAAAAGAAGAAAAAGAAAAAAAAATTAGATGAATTGTCAATACCTCATTACGACACAATTGAACCGACAAATTAATAGCTAGCATTTTCTAGGGAAAAATGCCTAAAATGTCTTAATCTTAATTTTATCATAAACCGTTCAGTTTTGCCAATTGAGTCTTACACTTATTCACATTTTGTCATTGAATCCATCTAGCTAATTTTAACAAAAAATTACTACTGTGGATACCAGCCCTTCTACGTAGCATGACGGTACTGACATGGACGTTTTTTTTTTATAGTAATTTAACAATGTTTTGGTTTTTTTTTTTTTTGTTTTCCTCTGTTCTTCCTTTTGTGGGTGGCCAAATAGGCTAGCCTCGCCTAGGCGAGAGTCACCCTCACTTGGGCAAGAATGAGCATCAATGAAGGCTCCTCGCAAGATTTGTTCAAGGCCAAGGCAGCCTTGCGAGGTGTTGCCTGGGCAAGGGCAAGGCCTAGTGAAGCCGCCTTAGCCTTGTGAGGGTCAGCCTCACGAAATTTGGCTTGGGGTGGCTAAACTTTTTTGAAGAATCGACAAATGCTTGTGCAAGTCTTCGAGGATGAGTTGTCGAGTTACCGAGATCCTAGGGCCCGGCCATGATCACCACAAGTTTCGAATTGATCTTAATTTGTTTGTCTTTAGTAGCCTTAAGGCCCTAATCTATGACAATGCCAAGGTCAAAACCCACCCACACTAGCCATCTAGATTGGGATCATGCATTGCCCCTCCTCCAATCATCAAAGTTGTAGTTCGCCCCTCAGGGTGTATGCTTGTGATAACAAATGTACGGTGGGTCCACTCCCACTGTCCTTTGAAGGGTTAGGAGGTGAAGACAACCTAGTGACATAGGAAGGAGGTTGGAGGGAACAAGATTTTTAGGGCTCGGACGATTTTGATGACATCATGGGCCACTGTTAAGCGACACTTGTACAATTAGGTGGGAGGGATGACCAACCTAGAGTCCAGCATAGTCAGTTTACTACTGACCTTTTGTACTTCCTCATAGCATCCCACCTATCGTCTGATGTATATGTATAAATAAATAAGAAACGAAGTTGTCCTATTTGTAAAAAATTGCTTGTACTCCGGAATTTCCTATAGTCCCTTACACTTCCACATGCTTAAGAAAAAATAAAATGAAGAAGATATTGGCGATAGTAGTTTTACAGTAGCCATGACGTGCTAGGGTTGTCACATGGCTGCCATCGCAGCTTCCCAAGTCTCGTCCTGTTGCCTCAGCTCATGGATCTGGGACCTAGCAACTTACCTCAGAGCTCTCTTATGCCGGCTTTGAGCTATTGCATCCCGACCTAGAGCTCCTCCTTTCCAGCTTCCGCTTCATCGACGGTCTAGTACAAGTCCTCTATTGTCCCCTAGACATTCGAGATGGTCTCCTCCATGACCGTCATTCGGCGTTCTAAGTTGCCCATTTGATCCCTTGAACTCGAGACACCCCGGGTTTTCTTTGGTTTGGTAGGAGCCTTCTTGTTAGTCCTACCGCGGTCCTTGCAATCCTCGACCTGAGCAATCACAACATTGGGACGTTGATAAGCCATTGTGCTTGGAACTAAGGCTCTGATACCACTTGTCACGGGTTGATCACTCTGAATGACCACGTACACTTGTGTGGTCATAGGAATTCAATCCCAAGTTAACCTCACACACACACGCTTGAACACAAGGGTCATATGAACAAAGGGACGAGTGTATTTGCTTATGAACGAGTTGAATACAATGAGGGGGAGGGTCCCTTATTTATAGAGGTTTGGTCCTCATCTCGGCCCGTCGATCCTCCCTCCGATCCAACGGTGGTGTTTGAATGTATATTATCATTACAAGTTTGTACATTAGGCCATGAAATGGCTCTAGGCCTGGAAAAGCCCAATGGCATGTATTAGAAGCAAGGGCATGGCCGCCGACATGGAGTAGGTGAACGGTCATAAGCCAATTTCCCACGGGGAGGACCATTGTCACATGACCCTTTCGATCATGGCGAATTGTAGCTTGCACGCAACTAGGTTTTGATAGAGAATGCCCATCACTCCAACTTGAGAATTTACCCCAACTCGGCATTCCATCAAGTTCAACTAATGTTTGGACAAGCTCTCATCTGTCATAAAAAAGACAAAGGCCTTCTGAATTAAATACGAAGTTGCTCTAGCCATTGAAGAAGTGAAGAAGCTCCTTGATGCACTTAGGCAGCAGTGTCCAGAAAGGGCACTTTTAATCCTCCCGACATCCTATCTAGCTCTTATTAGCCTTTAGATGATACAGGTACCAAACATCATCAAACTTTAGAATTCAAAAAACTCATTAGAGAATATAGGAGACAAAATGATGGAGATTACTCAAATAGTTCGGATGATGATGAGCCAATTCATAAGTACAATCTATGAAGAAGTTGAAAGAAACATGTGGAAATGCCTGAAGACAAGAGATCTGAAGCATATGAAGCTCCACGTGAAGAAGAAGAAAAAAATTGACCTACGCACTATTGACGGCATTGTTCATGTAGTGATTGGTATTGCTCATAGCATTGTACTATACTGTCTGGCACTATAACATATTATAGCAGAAGTGGAAAAAGCGGGCTAAGAGTTTGTCATAAGTAGAAAAGTCAATTTATTAGTATGAGCCTTCACAAATGCAAACAATTGGCCATTGTTGGCCATAAAGGTTTTGTAAAGTCATAGTGTGTTTGTCTTCATTGGTTGTTTTATGCCTATATAAGGCAATGCTTGTAAATGTTACGGGTAGAATGCACCCTCCCAAAAAAAATTATTATGTGGTTTACTATGAATCTTTAAAGCTCTCTCATCTCTTTCTTTTTGCCTAGAATGATTCTTTAAAACTAGAGATATTCTTATTAATTCTAGTGGTATGCTTTACACTTGCTGCAATGTAAAATCCGAGGATAACAATTTTTCTGCCCTAAAATTTTTCTATGATATGAGTCAACAAACGAAGAGGAACTTGGTTGCTGATAGGTAGTTTCTGTTCTGAGGCCATGGAACTTAGTCGACAATAAGATATCCAAAAGTACAATTGAAATGCGGGAATTGAAAAATATTTTAATTATGAAAAAATAAGACAAATTTGTGGGAACGTTGAATTCCTTAATTGATTGGCGTGAGTTTATAAAGAGTATGATGTGGTTATTTAAAGCTTACAATTGATGGTTACAAATGGAGTTTACAGAACTCAAATTAATAAGTAACTTTTTAGTCTCCTTTTATCTAGAAACACTTGAGCCCAAAAATATTGCTACTTCTCATTTACACATCAATATGTTTACACATCGATATTGATGTTTATGACTTCTGTTATTCACTAAACTCTGCTACTATTAATTAAGTCTCGTTGTTGATTATAATAAAAAAATGGTCATTTTAGGGTGTCATAAGGAAATAAGCTCGATTTTCTAAACGATCTATTTGGGTCAGAAGTTCCATTCGAATACGAACTTGTAATCTTTGTCATTGATCTCTCTCTTCCCGGACGGCTACGATTGATCCATTAGGTTCTTCGATTTGTTCGGAAATGAACCCCATTTTCAGTGGTGAGATTACAATGTGTCAATATATGTCGTAAATGAGTGTGATGAAACTGAGGAAAATATGTTCCGAAATAAACAAAGTCTATATGGAAGTTATTGAAATGGGAGGTGGTAGACATATGTTCGAAACTTAAACGATCAGGCGACAAGAGTGTTCATGCATGCTACGCTACTACTGACCTAAGTATCTGATTAACATGGGATTTTAGTCGGGTGGCATTATGACTGGAACTAAGGTTAGCGATTCATGTTGGCGTGTACTCTTCATGTTTATAATTTGTGTTAATTTGATTCGGCCTTCAACATCTTGATTTTCATTCTACATGTCAAATGATTAAATCGTGATGAGAAAATGTTATTCATATTAATTCATGTAAACATATAAAGTTTGCATGTCAAGTAGCATCGCATTTGGCTTTTGTATCTTTATTTTGTATCCAATCGCTAGGGCAAATGGGCCTTGTGAGGTTGATAAGCACGTTGCACGAGATAGACACAGCTTACATAGCAGCTCCAATTATTGCATGATATTTTGTTTTATAATATGACTGTTCAAGGATTTTGGCTTGAAACTCCATGGATTCATACAATAAAATCGCATATAGTAAGATGGAAGAAAATTGTCAAAAAAGTTATAAACCTATTATACGATAGCTAATTCAATCATGAAACTTTTTAATTGTATTAATTTAATTATAAACATTTTTATGACTTATCAATTTTGGTTATGAATGTTTCAATTGTGCTAATTTAGTCCTAAATCTTTTAATGATTTTCTAATGTAGTCATTTTGGCCAATTATTCAAATAATAGATTTAGGACTGAATTAACAAATTTTCAAATGGTTTAGGACTAAATTAACACAATTGAAATGTGTAGGACTAAGTGGGTATATTGTCAAAAAGTTTAGAATTAGATTGATAGTTGAAAGGTTTATGATTGAATTGGTCACCCTATAATAGGTTTAGCACTTTTTATCAACAACTTTAAAAGATGAAAAAGTCAGAAATGGTAGATGATTTATTTGTGAATTTTCTGTGATTCTTCTGATCTCCATGGTGTACCCTAAAGAATGTGTATTTTAATATTTCTTCTGAGTACTTGAGGATTTAATAGTTGAGAAAATCTAATTATCATGAATTCATGTGCATCGATCTATTAAAGGAAGTCTTAACATATCTTGATAATGTACATAAGGTCGATTGAATAATTATCTAGCATATCGGCAGGCTATTATTGTCATTATTGAGGATAGAAGTGAAATATAATTACATCCTATGAAAAATAGGGCATGCATTAATGTTCTTCATATTTTAGAATACCGTTACATATAGTTGTTGTATAGCATATTTGCAGTTCATATCGTATTTCTATAGCGACTTAGTCACTACAATGGCTTGTACCTAGAAAATCACACCGACAAGTTTAATGTGTAAATTTAACATAATTTTGAAGATAGAACTAAAAACACGAGTTGAAATTTTCAACTAGCACTAAGTTGTATAGGTGTAGAATTCCTCAACCACCAATTCTTGTACTTGGTTCTATTGGTAAAATTATCCAAAAAGTCTTGAACTTATTGTAATTATGTCAGTTTAGTCATAAATTGTTTTTATTGTCAATGGAGTCCTAAACTTTTTGTAATTGTGCTAATTCAGTCAATTCGATCAATTTTGGCCAAAAATTGTTAACATGGACATTTGCTGTAACATCCTGAATTTTTCGATTATGCTTTCAATTAAATTAATCGGGCATTTCATCGACGCGCTTATAGGGCTGTTCTCAGAGCCGATCACTCTTGAGATAACTAGACTATCTAGGGAAGCCATTAAGGAATTTTAATGCGATAGACTTGAGAATTCGACTATGAATTCGCTACTCGACCGTGCTCATATTTAGAGGCCATTACGGCATAGTAAAAAATTGATTTGGGATTAGAGATAGGTCGGTTCGACTGAAATGTGTGGCTAAATGTGGGTCACTTCACTAATTTGGAAAATTCTCGGTCGGCATTAGATGGATTTTTATCATTTTTGTATCCCGTGTCTCGTATTTGAATTCTCGAGATTTTCACGACAACCGAGAGTCGTCAATGTGTTGAGTGGGTTCATTATGGCTCGAAGAAAATCAACCACGGGTCATTTGTACTAAAAATTTCCAAAAGCTACCTCGGTAGCCTAAGTCACGCTGAAATCACGCCGAATTGAAATTAATTGCAAATTTGAGTCTGATTTCAGAATTCGAAAGTTTTTTCATGTCACAATTAATTCTAGGAACGTGGGCTCAGTCTCAGAAGATTTTTCTGCAAACCGAAACTTTTTGGGAAAAAGTCGAGGCAGTGCCATTTTTGTCCAGAAAAAGTCAGGGACCATTTTCGATCGGGCAATTGGAATGTGAGTGGGATCAATTGGTGAAGATAAATACCAATTGGATCGGTGAGGTGTTGATTGAATTTATTGAGGCTGAATTGTGTTGAATCAAGTAAGAACAAGTGTTAAATTGGAAGGAAATTTGAGCAAATTCGTAGCTCCCCCTTTCCTATGGCTTTTGGACCATTTCAAAGGTTGTAGAGGGAGCATGGGTGGCTGATTTGAGGCCAAGGAAGATAGCTGCTGGTGGTAGATGGTCAAGGGGACCAAGAGGTGGAAGATAAGGCTTGGTGACCCCTTCTTGCCCCCTCTCTCTCCCTCAAAGCTGTCGACCAGCCTTCCTCCCTCTTGTTTGTGCCATTTTCGGAACCAAAGAGCCAAGGAGGAGCCATCGGAGATAGCCAAGCCGCCTCATCCACACCACATGCCACGAAGACCGCCGGACCGCTCGAGCAGCGCCGTCCTCGCCCCGCCCATAGTGCGCACGCCCTCCGCCTCCACCGTGCGACCCCGACGCCTTAGCAACTTTGTCTTGCATCCCAACCACTGTTTCAGCTTGTGCCGGAGTCGTTTGGGTCGCCTCCGACCTCCGTGAGTTCCCACCAAGGCCTGGTTTGGCCCTTCCAAGCTTGTTGCACTCTTTTCCAGCCAAGAACATAAGCTAGAATTGTGGGTTTCAAGAGCCTTCAAGGCCCGTTTTGAGGTTGTTCCCGGCCCCAAAAGTTAGGTCCGCTTTGGAGAGAAGTAAGCCCTATTGCGTTCTCGACGATTTGAGCCGATCGGATTGTGAAACAAGTGAGTTTAACTCATTAATCCTCACTTAGTAGGTTAATGACGCTTAAGGTTGTTTAGTTTAGGTTAAGATGGATTAGATGGTTAGTTAGATTAGATTAGTAAATTTAAATTAATTGTCGATGCATGTTAGGTGGCTAGTTAGTGTAATTAGCAAGTAAATAGACTCTAGTATTTATTTAACAAGTCTCAAAAATTTTCCGGGCCCGTTCCGGCATATAATTAGGCATTATGAGCCTAAGTATGCATTTTCTGCATTTAATAATTAATTTCCGTAATTAATTAATTAATTAATTTCCAGAAATTAGACCGGGATAGTTGGTGACTGGAATTTAGTGTTGATTGCAGTGGTGTTCTCTGTTTATTTAATTGAATACTTGATTATGCAAATTGATTGTGATTAGTGCTTGTTATCTAATTCCAAAATGGATAATTTTGGTAATTAATTGGAGAATTACCAAGCGTTGGTCTAGAGCGCCAAAAATCTATTTTGGGACTACTGAAAATAGTGGGAGGTTAAAAAGTGAAAACCTTATATTTTGGCTAAAGCCGACCATGTACCCACACATGTGTATTTTTATCGGATATGATAAAAATGGTAAATTGATTGTACGCTCAGAACGTTATACTATACTGGCTTGATGACTCTACATGTTATCTTAGAGAAATGACGGTATGCAATATTGGCTCGGTGACTCTATATGTCATGTTGGAGAAATGACGATATATATATATATATATATATATATATATATATATATATATAATACCGGCTTAATGACTCTACATGTCATCTTAGAGAAAGGACAATATGCAATATTGGCTCAGTAACTCTCAAGATGACGATATATATATAATACTGGCTCAATTACTCTACATGTCATCTTAAAGAAAGGACGGTATGCAATATTGGCTCGGTGACTCTATATGTCATTTTGGAGAAAGGACAAGTATGCTATTTATGCTCGATGACTCAATAGGTCATCTTAGAGAAGGAACAATATTTTATATCGGCTCGATGACTCTATATATCATCTTAGAGAAAGAACGATATACTATGAATTAGCCCTTGAGGCAAACTACTACCTATATTTCAACTTAGAGCAAGCTGTTTGCAAGGGGGTTGGACTTTATAGATAATGTTGTTTTGACCAAGTGATGGTTCGATGACATGAAATCAACTGAGTTGATTGATCGATGATTTGATCTGATTGGTTGAAGTGATTGATCAGTTATCTGAACTGTATTGACTTGCAGGAAGGGAACTGAGGCCAAGGTAAGTCCTTTGACCCATGTTGTGCTTAGGCAACTCTTAGGACGTATTTCCTTCCTAATCGAGTCTTAGGAGGTTGAACTTACTGAGACATTGTCTCATTGGTTATTGTATAATCATTTTCAGGTCCTTAGATGGTGTTGGTGGAGGATCGGAACCCTTGAAGTCTGGAAAGGTGGAGACTGAAGAATTGATAAGTTTGTCTAACTAGAGGGTCATAGGACAGTTCCCTTTTTGTTAAGCCGATAATTTTGTAAATAGCCTGGTTTTGTGTATAAAATTGTTTGTTTATAAAAAGGCTCGTTTTGGTTATGAGTTGTGATCCTACTCTTTTTTATCGGGAGAAGTACTCTATTAGTGCTATAAGTTGGGTACGGCGCTCATTTTGGTGCCAAAAGTTTCGGTCAGATTACTTAAGTGCCAACAATTTTGAAAATCTATCACTTTGGTGCCACCACCGATTTGGTTGGCCGGAAATCTGACATGGCAGTTTTTTATTAATTTTTTACGCCAACGTGGATTGCTAGAGAATAGAATCAACATACAAAGAACAAAACGACATCGTTTACTGTTTTCCCCTAAATAAGAAACCCTAAATCCCCAATTTCGACTAGAACTGAAAGTTGAAAATCCTAAATTTCCAATTTGACCATTTTGAGTGCATACTTTGATTTTCTCTCAAAGTTATCAGCTTGCTTTTGCAAATGGAGGACAAAAACTTCAGTAGCAGCTCACATTCCTATAATAAAAGCGAATTAGATGGTGAGTGATATTGTTATTGTGGGTTACTGAGTCCAAAAAGAACATCTTGGACTCGGTTAAATCTCAAGAGAAGATTCCATGGGTACAGCAAATATAGAGAAGGCTTAAAGTGCCAATATTTCAAATGGGTTGATAAGAAATTCACGATCGAATGACGAGGTGATATTGGAGTTACTTGAAGGCCGAAATCAACCTCCACCTACGTTAATGGACGAGTTGGAGGATGTCGACTCAATGCTAGCTCAAATGAAGGGTTTAACATCTCTGTGGACCATTTGAAGAGGGAGGTTTCAAGGCTAAAAATTGAAAGAAACTTTTATCGAGCGCTGATTGTGTTCTTATTCTCTTGGATAGTTTATTCAAATGTGAAGTGAGTAATGAGAAGAAGTTTGTATGTCTACCATAGTTGAAGACGTGGAATATGTACTTGTATTGGATTATTTATAAGTAAAATGTGTATTGTCAATGTTTGTTTTAGTTAGTTTTTGCTTTAAATATAATGGTTTGCTGCATTTTTTATTTGGTAATGGTTTGCTGGTCTGCAAACCATGGTGAAATGGAATGTGCTTTTGGAAAGCATTAGTTGTGAACACTTAAAAATTTTATTATTTAGTTGTGTATTGTCAATGTTTGTTTTGGTTAGTTTTTGCTTCACATATAATTGTTTGTTGCATAAATTTGGTATCTCTTTGCTGGTTTGCTGGTTTGCTAGTTTGCTGGTTTGCTGCAACCGCAAACCATGGCGAAATTAAGGGATGGTGGCAAATTCACGATTGACCATTTCAGTGTCATAAGTTGTAAATAGTGATCGCTTGAGTGCCAAGTTTTTATAAAAGTGATTATCTAAGTGCTAGTCGCGATTACAAAGTGATCACTTGTGTTGTACAAGTTTTTTAAAAAAGAACATGTTAGTGCCAAATGTCACTTGACTTGCACTTTGTACTTGCACCTTGTTCTTGCACCAGTTGGGTTGCTGGTACATCTTCTTGCACCAGCCCATACAAGTATTGATGCAACAAGATGTATTAGCACCCAAAATGTTCTTGCAGCAACACATATAACCAGAACCCTACAAATTCATTATAATCCACAACTTCAACCAACAATAGCAACATTGCAGCAACAACAAAAATAAAATATATAGCATAACTGACTTGCTAGCATTTTAGCCAAAACCAACACAAGAGAAAATAGTCATTCGGTACTTGCCATTAACATTGATTGATTGTTTAAAAGATGGGGTTTGGTCGAGAGAAGACATTGTACTCTTATTTTGCTGTTGCCGCTTCCATTTCTCTACCTTGCAACTCGATGTTAGAGTACCGGTCGTCGCGAAGAGCGCAATCATGATAACCGTTGCCGATGACTTTTTCGACATGGGAGGTTCATTAGAGGATCTGGAAAAGCTTACTAATGCAGTTCAAAGGTATGCTTATCACCATTAGTATTTGTTTAACTCCAACTTAGTATTTTAATAATTTATCTCTAGAGTTTGCATTGACTAGACTATATGCACGAGGGGATGCCTACATACAAAATTAATGCGTGTACGTTAAACTGATAATTCCATTCAATTATTTATCCTTCTCATCTCCCCCTTTTTTATTGGTGACAAACATTATATTAGGTGGGATGGGGAAGGATTAACTGCGCACGCCAAGACCATATTCGAAGCCCTCGATGATCTTGTCATCGACTTTAGAATGAAATGCTTCAAAAAATCAGGGAAGGACATCAAGAAAAACCTTCAAGAAATAGTAAGTCTCGTGTTCCCATATTATACTTTTTTTTTTCTTTAATTTGCTACATCGAGCAATATCTTCTGCTGGAATGGACTGAAACGCTATGTGTTTGGTTGGAAAGTGGGGTGAGACATTTCATTCATGGCTCGTGGAAGCGAAGTGGAGTAGAAGCGGGGGTGCGCCTCCAACGCAAGAGTACCTCGATGTGGGCATGACATCAATCGCAGCACACATCTTAGTCCTTCCCTCTTCGTGCCTCGCGAACCCCAGGACCCCGTTGCATCAACTGTGGTCCAACGCTTTCCAGCCCATCACCAAATTGCTCACGGTCATCACTCGGTTGTTGAATGACATCCAAAGCTACGAGGCAAAGTTTTTAATGTTGGATAGCACCCGTTGAGGCTATTTGAATTGTTCAATATGATATAGCTAAGTCTAGCCACTTGCTCCCCTCGACCGGCGCTTGTTCATTGCTGCTCTTATTGAGGACCTACATTCACTCTCTTATTTCGTCTCCGTGTTTCTATGATTTTCTCACATTACGAGACAGAAGAAAAGCAAGGGAAATTGAACTTTGTGCTGCTTTACCTAAAGGAAAACCCCAAGGCCAGCATTGAGGATTCCATCAACTTCGTGCAACTACTGCTAGAACAACTGAAGAAAGAGTTCCTCCAACACGTCCTTGAGGAGCTCTGCAACTTGCCTGAACCGAGCAGGCAGCTCCACCTCGGGTGCTTGAAAGTGTTCTACATGTTCTTCAACTCCTCTAATCGCTATGACTCAGAGACGGGCATGCTCCACGACATCCAAAAAGCGCTTGTAGTCCCACCGCGAGTCCCCAAATTGAAGCCCTTGAGGCCTTTGCCGGAGCAACTGGGACCGAATCCACGGGAGTTTGTGACTAGGAGCCTGTATGGCCAAGTCGGCCTCGAGCGTTTTCTTAGGAAGAGTTTTGTTGGGTACCGAATATCTTCCTGAACTGGCCCAGTGGATAGATGGGAGAAGATGTACAAGTCATCTAATTTTAAGTTATGTTTCACTTAGTTATAGCAGTAGTAAATCTTCATGTACCATGGTCATGAATTAATCTCATAGGTTCCCCCACCCGAAGCTATTTTGGTTTATATCAATAATGAAATAAGTGTGTAAGGGCGAGTACCCTCTCCAAGTAGCTTATAAGAATGCGTAAATCGGAAGTGGACAGTTCATCCACATACTTCAATGCAATAATATTTTGTGCTTCGTGTCATTGTTGTCCATGTAGAAAGCGTTACAAATCCACCTTTTAATTTGGTTAGAATTTGAACAATCGGGGATCTTCTAATTGAAGATTCAGAAAAACAGTTTCGGTAAAAATAGTAATGGTTAGTTATCATATTTGGTGGAGACTGAGTTGCGATGAGTGTCATCTACACACTAAACTAAATTTGAACCATTGAAAATAGTGAGTTCAATATGGGTCCGTTTGGTAACGCTTTTTTTTTCGATAAACAATTTATTTTCAAAATAGTCTTTTTGTATTTCTATTCCTTGGAATAATTTCTTAGGAAAAGAATGCGTTTGATAATTATACAAAATTTCTATTCTTGAAATGAAAAAAAAAATGAATGTGTTTGGTACGATCCACATTTTTTTTTTGTAACATATAATTTCTTTTAATTTTTTAATAATTTCTTAAGTTTTTTTTCTTTTCTTATTCTTCTTTGCCGACGGTTGCCGATAGTTGGCTATGGTCGATGGTCGGGGTGGTGCTGTGGCCGATAGTGGCTAGATAGCAGAGGGTGGCGGCGCAAACAATAGGTAGCTAGGAAGAAGAAAATTTAAAAAAAAAAAAAAAAAGAAAAGAAACAATAACTTATTTCTAAAAATTATCACAAGAAACTATTTTTTTACTTCTTATTTTTGTTCAAAATCTATTCCTGACCACTTTTCTATTCTAGTGAATAGAAAAATTAGCTATTGATACCTAAATTTTGGCAATTTAGTTTATTTATTTATTGCATAGCAAATTAGGAGGTTAATTTTATTAATTTCATAGCATATAGATTTAGGTTGCATTTATTTTTTATTTGCATTTTTTGTTTTTATTGAATCGGTGGCGGATGGGTTTAAATTAGTTGGCCAAGCCTACTTTTAAATGATTAGAAATTATCTTGTGGGAAATTTGAAATTCGAAATTTTTCCGAGATATGATGAATTTTGGATAGATATGGCGAAATATTGCGATTTGGCTTTCTAGGATTTGGAATTAAAAATAATCTTATCGAAAGCTTGAATCGTTATCAATAGGTGAAAAATTGTGAAAAATATTATGGATATTGATTGTGAAAAAATTGAAATCACAAGTCTTTCAACTATAAAAAGGGGTTCTTTGTTTTTTTAGAGGAGGAGGGCTGGACTTTTTTTTTTTCTAAAGTAAAAACAAAAGCAAAAAGGAGAATAGAGAGAGGAAAGTGTGCGGCTGCGGAGGGGGAAAAGGGAAAAAGTAAAAACGGAAGGAAAGAAGCTGGTTCATCTTCTTCCCGATTCTTCTTTTCGCCGCACCAGCCCATCGCCACGCTTCCACCCGAGCCGCGATCCCACTGCCGCGACTAGAAGGTTTGCCCCGACGCCACAGTGCCGACCGTCGCGCTCGGGACCCATGACGCCGATCTTTCCCTTCGCCGCTCGCTCGCGCACTGAGGCCGGAGGTCCATACCGCCCGAAAACCCGAGCCTCACGCCGATCCCGCTCCACCGAAGCCGGGTAGACCGTCTTTCCGTCCGTCGATCCACCTTCGCGAGCACCACCGCCTCCGCCGCACCCCGACCCAGCGAGATGCGAGCCGCTCCTTCGCCCGTGCGCCGCCCAACACCGGCAGATCCCGTGGCCGCCACTCCCGCGCCCGAGTGACCACTTGCCGCCGCCCGTTCTTTGCTGGGGATCCGTTCGCCTCGCCCACCCGCCGTGCCCTTCTCCGGTGACTCGCCGTCGTTGGTGACCTACTCCAATCAGCCCCTTGGAGACTCACACACGAGCTGCCCAATTTTTCCTTTGGAAGCAAAAGGAAAAACAGAAAAAGAAAACAAAAAGCAAAAGGAAAAACAGAAAAAAAGAAAACAAAAAGCAAAAAGGAAAAGGAAATCAATTAGGCAGCTTTTTCTTTCTTTTTTTATTTATTTATTTCTTATATATTATTCTCATTTATTTATTTTGTTTTTTTAGAGTTACTCATGAATAGATGATTGGTATTCCGACATGAAAGTGCCCCCAAATTAGGGATTGATAGTCCGATTTTCACGCCCGAAATCCGACTCGCAATTTCTTATAAAAATCGACAATCCAATCTCACGCTCGAGATTCGATTCGCGATTTATAAAATTGGACAACCCGATCTCATGCGCAAGATATGGTTCGCCAATTTTCGGATATCAATTTTACCTTGTTTGATTTAATGTCATGGTATTTGAGTCAGTTTTATTTTCGTAGAAGGAAAAATTCAAAAAAAAATTGAATTAGGATTAGGTTTGTTTTTTTAATTATCTTGCATGATTAGAATATGGATTTTTATTTTGAATCATGAAAAAGAAAAAGAAAAAGTGCACTCATTTAGGATGTTAGTTTTTCTTTTATTATCTGAATTGCATGTTTAATTTTAATTTCGAATTTCATAAAAAATTAGGAATTGAGGCATTATTTGCACGTCATGGCATTTTAGAATAAATTACATATTTTATTTTAAGTCTAGATTGATTTTTGAATCTTATGATAGAACTTGCTAGGTTAAGATAATATCTTGGTTTAAATTAGGATTTAGTCCGATCTAATCCTTAATTTAAACTAGATAGAATTTTAATCTAGATAATTATGTTTTGCATTTTCCTTAATTTCGAATTTCTTAAAATTTTTCTTAGGATAAGTTAGTTTCAATTTCTAGAATATATTGCATTTTTAGAATAGAAAATTCATGTGCATGTCATATAGATTTAGACACACTGAATGCACGTCATTTAGGGTTTATTATTAGGTTCATTTAATTAGAAATTGCACGTCATTAGAATTAGGTCATTTTGATTAATTTAGATTGCATATTTAATTATTGCATGTTCATTAAAAATCATTAGTTTTTTACTCATTCATATAGTTTAAGACATTTTGCCATGCCATATTATTTCATATTAGATTAGAAGCGTTGCATTGCATATGGACTATATTTTTGTTAAAAAGTGAAAGCAAAAATTGAGTGATTGCTTGTTAATTAGAAATCATATGTAAGATTGTTGATGTGAATTCGATCTAACAAACGCAGATGCTTTCGTTGCTTTGAGGTAAGTCCTGCATTATTTTATTTGCTTTCTTGAGTGTTAAATTGGTGGTATGCGCACATGTATGATCACCTCACACGTTAGGAAAGTGAAATAAAATCAATTTAAGCTGCCCGCAAAACACTTTTTCGAAATAAAAGAGAAAGGTACCGAAAGGACACTAGGATAGTCTAGTGTAACCAAGTCCCCGTATCCAAAATCTCTAGTTCGTAGGAGTAAAATGATCCTCCCATTATTTTACTTAGGTGTCTAATCGACCTACCACAAATTGATTAGTGGCGACTCCCTTTTGCATGCTAGATATTTGAATTTAAATCGCGAGTTGGTAGAGCTTGGGAGAGCCCGGAGCTAAGAATAGGCTTAGCAATCCATTAGCCTAAGTTTAGGTGGCACACCCGAAAAATTGGTCGCGACATTAGTTGACGTTATCAAACGGTCATTTTTGGTTATGGAGAACAAAAGAGTAGAAAAACAAAAGAACAAGAACATTAACAAATAGGCTCTATATATCTCAAGGAGATTCCATCAAATGTGATGCTCGCTCAATTTCTGCTTAGTGCATGACTTAGATTGCAGAATTATTTTGTGAGAGAGAAAGAGATCACAATTAATCGGTGGAAACTAGAATTGTGGGATCAAACACGTGAGAAGAAACGAGATCATGAACCTTGGCTATCCCACTTACCTCAGCGTGAGGGCCACCGCCACCACAGCCGACTATCGTTGCCTCCGCCCTTGACCACAATCGTGACATTCGCTTTCCACCACTGCCTGTCACAGATTTTCACCACCAAAGCCTCTAATCTCGGCTGACTCATTTGCCTCAGTTTTCCACTCGCATGGCCACGACTTGTCCACATTGTCGTTCATCCCAAGCTTGGCCAATACGCTCGAGCCTCAAATCTCATATATGAGTTTGGGCCTACCCTAGATTTGACATCTAGGGCTCGAGCCTAGCGTTGCCAAGCCCGAGATCGGAGGCTTGCGATTGAAGGGGTTGGTTCACACCCGAGGTGAATCCTAAAAGGGAAGGTAGTGGGCTTCAAAGATCTTCAATGGTACTTGGCCAACAAGTTTTTGTATAATTCTTAGCCTATGTCTTCATGCGAACTTGCATTATTCCATGATGTTTGATAATGAGTATATAATATGGAACAACTAATTTGAACTTTCATTTTATGACCGAGACTTTTGCTTTGTTAATATTTCATATTTTTCGTATATTTAAATATAAGTTATGATTAGTGAATTGTAGTAGCAAGTGATGATCATTAAATATGATGATTCACTACAATCGTTTAGTTAACAATACAAGCGAAACTTAGGTAGACCTTGAAACTTGTGACAAAATAGGTTTTAAAGTTCTAGGGTATGCGTGATAGATTCTAAGTTCCAAAACATAAAGAACCTATTTTAACATGGAGGTTTTAGGTTCCAGTGGAACCTATATGGGAACTTTTAACCTAGAACTGCTCACCCCAAAATGGTGTTGACTTGCCATATACCTAAGCAAAAGAACCCATGATTATACCGGATAACCAAACCATGAGCACGTCTCACAAGTTTCCTCGATATTTTTTTTTTTAATATTATCTAGTATTTCATCCTTATTGGCTAAAATTCTTTTAAGAAGCTAAAAAAATAGGCCACCAAACCCCATATGTATTGATTGATGAGAGAAATTTCTTAAAAAATATATAATATGTAGTCATTTTTTAAAGATAAAGCTAAAAAGTAAAGCAAAAACTAAGCCAAAATTGACTTTGAAAATCAAGTCAACTAATACAAATAAAGGATATGTAAGAAGTGGATAAAGTTATTATTTATTGTGATAGCAACAACGTATAGCAATTCAAATAAGTTTGGCAAAAAAAAAAAAAGTCTCGAAACTCAACCTGATCCAATAAATTAGATGATTTGGGATAAATGTGCTTTGGGTATCGGATTGGGTCGCGGATAGAGCATGGTTCCATTTGTTTCAAGTCAAGCCGGGTATTTCGGATACCCGATTCATTGATACCCCTAACATGAGATGCACGAGTTCTTTGCCACTAGAAAGGAGCACTTGATTGGAAACCCTGCATGAAAACGAAATTTGTTTTGAAACTTTTTTTTCATCCTCTCTTTTTCCCATATTCCTTCGAAGGTACACTAGGCTGTGCTGAAATCCCTTTTTCTTGTGCACTTTTAGACAACTGAATTCCATTTTAGGATGTCTTTTACCACGAAAAAAAATATATTTTTTAGATAGATAAACATCATACTGATAAAAATAATTCTCTAACCTGACGATGTGAGTAGAGTCAATTAGGGTATTTTCATTGATCTCTATATCTTTTAGAATTGTATAGCCTGTCATGTAACATGTTAGCATGTTCTTCTATTAATGTTCTTCTATTATTCCTAATTCATTATAATTGATATCGAAATAATTAACTATTAAACAAATGTATGACTTAATATTTAAATATTGTATCACTCCCCTTCACACTTAATCTAATCTTTTTGCTTAGTACTAGGGGTCTTGAAAGATTTAAACTCAGAATCTCCTTCTCTAATACCATATAAAGTTTTGTAAGACAATTGCTAACTGTTATAAAAGTTTAAGCCATTTAGGTTAATATTATAAAGAACCCTTAATTGGTATACTCATGACAAATGTACCAAAATTAAATTTTTGACCACCAAAAACCCCAAAATTGTATACTTATGACAAATTTATCTTTTGTCAGCGTCCGTCAATTTTACCATTAAAAATATAGATGTAGATGACACATGGTGATGTGATATAGTGACGTGGTAAGTTTATGTGAAAATTTATAAGGTTAATACCATGAAAAATATCAAATTAGTATACTTATGATAAATTTACCCCAAATTATGTTTTATTCACCAAAAACTCTAAACTGTTACATGTATGACATATTTATCCTATGACATATTCATACAAAAATTCATCTACATGGAGCAAATAATACGGTGAATCTTTCGAGCCGAACACTAGTATCAAATTAAACACTTCAAAGGAGTCTTAAACCAACAACAATAACGCAAATTTGCTGACAATATGATATAAATATGCAAGACCGACATATGTGATGGGAGAACAGTAACAATTCGAACAATATCGAATTAACGTAGCGGAATAAAATAATCTCCCATCTTGTGTAAACCTAATTGGAATTGATATAGTAGAGTAAAATAAATACCAAGCACGCGAACACAAAACGATTTTTTTACGTAGAAAACCTCCTCGATGTGAGGAGATAAAAAACCACGGGACCGGAGTCCACCCAAAAATCTTCACTATCAACAAAATTGTTCTTCTCTAGCAAATACTAGAGGTACATAGTAGCAAACACCTCAAGAACATAATTCTTGGCAATACACATGAACTTCACAAGAGATTAAGGATAAATCTACCAAAAACGCAGGTTTTGATCAATCCACAAAAACCTGATGTATGGAGCTTCAGACAAAAACCAAACCGTTCAGATTCGAGAAAATTGCGCCACGAACATGCTGACAAAATTTCAGCTCAATCGGACAACGAATCGACCTCCGATGCTAGCTTGATGTAAATCAAATATTGCCCCAAACCCCGCATTTTCTGCTTTCTTTTTTCTCTTGTTACTATTTCCTTTTGCGGCTACCACTTTATATATATATAGTGAGAAACCCTATTTCCTCATATAACTTATCATATGGGCTCAAGCCCCTTTTTGGACTTGTAACTCATTGGGCCTCCTCCACATAGGAGTGAACCCAACTAACAATATGGATAGTGCTCGGAACTCTTGAAATGGCCAAATAAGACCTCATGGCTTGTTGTCTAGCCCTTCAGGCTTGTTGGATAGAGCGTACTTAGTGCCCATTTGCCCATTAAGTGATCATGTGTGAACCTGGAAACGTCTCTACATGACAACGGGCCCTCGGGACCATTCCTAATACCCCTCGATACACATTCATCTTAGGATGGCGGTGAGACCTCACTGTCAATTAGCTGGGTCAGAGTGCCTAGTATGCATAGCAGGCTTGTGTCTGAGATGTTTTCGGGTTCGTTGGTGATCATTTAATGGGCAAATGGGCATTAAGTACACGCTATCCAGCAAGCTTCAAGGGCTGGACAACAAATCACGAGATCTTGTTTGGCCATTTCAAGAGCTCCGGGTAGCCCTGGGTGGGTCCCATAACACTATTTCTGCTAACCATCAACATCCACCATGTGAATCATGCTCAGGAACAGCGCCGCATTATTTTTTTTTGCCGTTCGCATGTCTTCCTGTGTCACCTTGAAAGTATAATAATTTCTCGTCTTTTGTTGGGGATCATTTAATGGGCAAATGGGCATTAAGTACACTCTATCCAGGAAGCTTCAAGGGCTAGACAACAAGTCACGAGATCTTGTTTGGCCATTTCAAGAGCTCTGGGCAGCCCTGGGTGGGTCCCATAACACTATTTCTGCTAACCATAAACATCCACCATGTGAATCATGCTCAGGAGCGGCGCCGCATTATTTTTTTCACTGTTTGCATGTCTTTCTGTGTCACCTCAAAAGTACAATAATTTCTCTCACCTTAGGACAAGAGAAGTTCCATTTTGCTTTTTGTCTTGAATACCAATCAGACCTCTGTGACATGTCACATCCAATAAACGATTCACGTGGTACCCCTAAAAGGAACTGGCTCAAAGTCATGTATAAATAGACCTAATGGGTTTATGCAATCTACTATTCCAATAAGCAAGCCAAATCCTCCTCATACAAATCTTTATGGAGTTCCAAAACCCTCCATTCAATCTCTTGTCCAAATGATCAAGAGAGAGATACTACCCAACATGAGCTCACATTCATTCCTCTCTTCTTTTCCATATGACACCGCATGGTTGGCAATGATTCCTGATCCTCATCAACATGATCGTCCCATGTTTAAGGGGTGTTTAAATTGGGTGCTCCACAATCAGAATGAAGAAGGCTTTTGGGGAGATTATGATCATGACGAAGATGAAATGTCCAACAAAGTGGAGTGTCTTGCTTCAACCCTTATTTGCATGACCATGCTCAAAGAGTGGCATGTTGGTTCACCTTTGATAGAGAAAGGTATCACGTGCTTCACTTTCATATGGTCATCACAAATATAACATTTCTTTGTTTACATCAAAATATGACCATTGCAAATATAATTCTTCCTTCTAGAATAAAATATAATTTGTGAGTAGATTACTTTTGTGATCACTAACTAAACTTTGTACTTAAATTTTAACCAGGTGACTTTGTTCACTTTTCAACCCATGGCCTAACCCACCAATTCTAATATGGTTTCAACTTGGCACTAATCATCTTTTTAATTTTATTTATTGAAATTCGGATTTATTAAATAAATTATGTGTATTTTTGAAATAGTGTGATTGTTTGCAATAGAGTACGATCATCATCATCATCATCATCATCATCATCATCATCATCATCATCATCATCATCATCATCAATATGTTTTCAAGAACATATTTTTTGGACAAATTCCACCAGAAAGGTTGCGTTTAGTTTTGAAAAAAAAAAAAACTCATATATATATAGTTTTTACATCTTAATTTTTTCAAGTTTCAATTCTTCTTTCCAAAAACTATACAACCATCTTTTTCAATTGTTTCTTTTTTAGATATCTTGGAGAATACCATAATTGTTAGATGGTATTCTCATTAAAATGTTATAGTATCCTAGAGGGTTTTTGCCAATATTTAGTATGTTGTGGGGTAAATAATTCCTTAAAAAGAGTTTTATGACGTTTCAAAATCTGATCCCATTTCTTCTCATTCTTGACTATATTTGCCAACAAAAAGCCTATAAAAGATGATGCATGTAACTATTGTGTTTGTTTCCTTATTGAAATGCAACAATCATATAGTTCTTCACAGACTCTTCTCTAATATTTCTCTCTCTATCTTTTTTTTTTTTTTTTTTCTTTTGGATTTTTCATGTTTCAGGATTAAAGTACATTCATGAAAGTGTGGAATTGCTTCTTTCAAGAAATAAGCATGGAAAGTTTCCTCGTTGGATCGCTATCGTCTTGCCTGGAATGGTTGATTTGGCCCGTGCTAGTGGTTTGGAGGTCATATTCCCCGAAAGCACGGAACGTATCATTGCGGATTTATTTAGTAATCGACAACGAATTCTCAAAAGGTAATTATATTACATTCCTTCTTTATTGCTTGAAATTTACCATGTGTTTTTAGTTTCAAGTTGACCTACATTTGCATTTCGGTCACGATACTTTTTAAATTTCATTACTAATATAGTCCAAACCGTTTCAATTTAGTTCAATCTCAATCGATCAACCCAAATCGGCATGCGATTGCATTCATCCTTCTTGATGGAATGTCGCGACCTACCTTTTTCGTCTAGAGAGGAAAATATATAAGTTTAAGGGTATTGCTTAAAAGATGGCTTATAGCCCATGATTAGGCGTGGGCTCTCTCAAGCCCATACCTCATACGAGGTTGGGGTGTTTGTGAAAGATCTTCTAATGAACAGTAGCCACTAGCCAATGGGGTTAGGTAGCAATCAAATGAGGCATGGGAGTGTACCTCACTTATTACACAACTAGATAGGGATAGGGACTTGATTCCGTAGGAGCAAGTTAGAAAGATTGAGAAATAGAACTTGTACAAATCTTTCCATTTTGCAATTCGATCCAATCCATTAGTTCGTAGAGGTATTTACTCGATCGTAGACATTTCTGGAACACCTCTAACAGAGGGACAAATAGTCGATTTTGAAAGAACTTATTGTCAACCTCTTTTAGATATGAATCTATCTGATTCAGAAGGGAATAACTTGTATCAGTATCTCAATTTTAATTCAAACATGGGTCTGATAATGCTGTCAAAAATTTTCTTATCAACCTTCTTTGAAAGCTTAATAATCTTAGCCAAAGTAAAGAATGATAAGTAAATTTGTTCTTCTAGAGAATCTCCTAATTTTTCCAGAGCAACTAGAAAGAGATTCTTTAACCAGAAAGAATTCAGTTCAGACAGAGATATAAAAAAAAAAAAAAAAAAAAAAGAAAAATGGCATGGGGATGGTCTACAGGGTTCATAACCACTCCTCTTACTACTAGGATGCTTATCTAGCCATTCTTTTTTGAGAATTGAAGGATTTTTTATTGGGTGAGTTCAAAGAATGATTTTTTGGTAGAATTATTTCTGATTGGATCAAATGGAGGTCTCTGATAGAGATTAAAGAAGATAGGGAAGAAATTTAAAGAACAAGAAACGCTTTTTTCTCTAGTTGATATAGAAAAAGTAAAAATCGGTATCTAATTCGAATAAATGCAGGATTTCAGCATAAAAAAAAGGGGGATATGGCGAAATTGGTAGACGCTACGAACTTAATTGGATTGAGCCTTCATACTTTTTTTTTAATTAAAATTTAAAAAACTCTTTATTTATGGTCATTTTTTGTGGTAATCGAAAAAAAGATAATAACGAATAGAGTAGAAATTAGTATGATAAAGAGAATATGATAAAGTCGTTCAAAATTAAATGAGCGAATATGTCCAATATCCACTAAAAAGATTTTTCTTCTTCCCCAATTTTTTTCTCGAAATATCGTAAAAGAAGAAAAAGTGACTTTTCTTTCAACATGCCAACTATTAAACAACTTATTAGAAGCACTGAAGATAAGAAGGAGGCCCTAATAAACAAACAAGAAAAAGGCTTGAATGGGCCCCTCTCCCATATATGTATAAAAAATCAACTCATCGTCGAGAATTGAATAGTTTATTAACAATTCAAAGATGAAAAATGGTAAAAAAGAAAGCATTTCTTCCTCTCCTATATCTTACATCTATAGAAAAAGGCTTTGCAAAACGATCTAGAAAACAATCGATACGCTTTGATTCCTCGCCTCAATTAGGGGACTTGATTACACTGATTAATCAATTAGTGCATTTTTAATACCTAATTTTGTTCATATTTTTCTAGGTAATATGAATTGATTTAATACCTATCTACTAATATATGAGATGATCATACATGTATGCAATCATTAACGTAATAATGAACAAACAAGAAAAGCATTAAATACATTTTATGGGATAGCAAATACTTGATACTAAGGAAAAGATAAATGTTAATCCTAACTAGACTAAATGGAAGCCAAAATCAATGTATCAATATTGCGGAATCAACGGCATTTGTCTCTAAGGACAATTGAAACCGTAAGGTAAAGCCCTAAGGGCTCGGTCAACCTTGAGCATGATTCTAAATTAAAAGAATTCCACTTTTTAGGGAAAAAAAAAACTCAAACCATTAATTTTAATCTTTTTAGAATTTTTAATTTTTAAATTTTATTAAAAAATTTAGACTTTTTGGAAAAATTGAATTTTCGTATTTTCCAAAAAATTTCTGTACTTTTTATCCTTTTTTTTTAATATTGTTTAATTACTATTGATATTTTTAGACATTTTCCGAATATTGGAATTTTCTGAAAATTTTTGAATTTTTCCTATTTATTAATATTTCTGATTTTTTTTTTTAAAAAAATTCGAATTTTTTAATAATTTCTGAAATTTTTTTGAATTTTCGGAAAATTTTAAATTATTATTTGTTGAAAATTTACAATTTTTGAAAATTTTAATATATTTTTAATATTTAATATTATTATATTCGGGAAAACGGGTTCGGACCCAGTAAACCCGATCCGGCCCATTGACCCGTACCCCGCCCTAACTAAAAACTATTTCTTAAAACCCCTTTTTTTTAATATTAATATTAATATTTTGATTAATTCTTTTTTAATTCTTTATTTTTAGTTTTTTTTCTTCTCTTGGTCTTCTTCTTCGTGCAGGCCTTCTGCACGTCCGAAGCCACCTTCTCTCCTACACTCTTTTTCACCGAAAGTCATCAACCAAACCGACGCCATTTTAAACGAGCCTCACTACCCTTTGTCACCAGCGCCGATGCCGCCCCCGCTCAGGCCACTGCCGAGCCGACACCCACTCTCTCACCCATACGGACAAGGAGGAGAACGGGACACAACTTGCACAAAAATAAGCCCAGATCACAACATATGGCCATAAGCTCAAATCACGACAATGTAAACTCAAAATGGACGAAACGAAAGTGCGTAAAACAGCAAAAAAAAAAACACATCTAGCAATGGTGGAATGACTATAATGGACGAAGGTTCAAGGATAGTCATGCGGCCTTCACTCAGGCATTTATACAAACGGTTCGCGTGCATTGCCAAAATCTTAAGATTTCCAACTCAACCGGGACTCGAAATGGGACTAGGATCCTCAGAAAAGGCCAAAAACGAATAGAGACTTGGCAAAAGACCTACGGGGGCCGGAAGGACTGGAGCTTGTGCGAACTGGTCAGCCACGAGCTCCGGCCCGACGCGCCCAGAAAACGGAACGCCACGGGCGAAAGGGAGGCCTACCTGGTTCCAAACGGCGAGAAACGGGCGGACCTCAGGCGACGGGGAAACGCTCGGTCTCACTCTCTCTCTGTCTAGGTCGTTCCCTCTCGCTCACTCAAGCTCTCTCGCGTCCCCCTCTCTCCTTCCCAATGGCCTGCGATCGGCGTGCCTAGCTACTGCCACCACCATCTTGCTGATCATGCCGGCACCTGCCCCCTCGCGATCCTCTGCCTCCTCTGGCTCGTACTTTGCGCTTTTTTTTTTTTTTTTTTTTTGCTGCACAGGCGTGACCGACATGAGGAGGAAGAAGATCCATGCGCGGGCCGGGTTGAAATGAAGGGAGATGGGCCAGCCCGCGTCAAAATGAGAAAAGATGTAAGAAAAGAGGTGGGTCGGTCCACACAAAAAGAATGGAGGAAAGAAGAAAGAAAAAGAGGTGGGCTGGGCTTGCAGTGGCGAAAGGAAGGAAGGGGAAAGAGGAGGGCCATGCAGGCCCAGCCCCTACCCGGCCCTATTCGACCTTTTTTTTCCCCTTCTTTTTTTCTTAAATAATAGTTCTTTTAATTAATTTTCTATTTTCTTTTAACAAAAAGGCTCTATTACTACTAATGCAGATGCTGCTAATCTCTATATGTCATGCAATTTAATGGAAATTATTTTTGCTAAGGTTTAAAATTTAATCCATAATTTTTATACGATTAATAAATATCATTAAACGGTTTGCCAAAATTTAGGTATCAACAAGGAAGTAGATTTCTTTCCTTATTTTGTTAATGGAACTTGCTATATAAAGAAGTTCTTCTCATCCGTCAACCAACTTAACCAACCAGAATTTTGGCTCAGTGATAGGAAGTCTTGAATAATGGACAAATGGATTATCATAGCCTCAAATCTAAAAGCGCCAAAAGTTGGGGCGCTAAAGCCGCCGAAAACTCCTATGTTTTACCCGCCTCAGTCACAATTAAAACGCATACGGTTTTGGCCTATTGCAGGGAAAAACTTGTCGACGAGAAGCAATATTTCCCGTTGTTGTCGTATCTTGAGGCATTGCCTCCAACATACAAAGTCAGCCACGAAACCATATTGAAGCATCTGGACAGCGACGGCTCTTTGTTTCAATCACCCTCTGCGACAGCGAGTGCATACCTAGCCACCGGGAATGAAGCATGCTTGGCTTATCTTCAGTCTCTTGCTTTGAATTGTGCTTCTAACGGCGGTAAGTGAATGCTAAGTCCAAAAGATTTTTAGATGCTTTTGAAGCATGCCATTCTTGTTTCCCCAGTTAATTTCATTTTATGAAAATTATATATTGTCACTTTCGGAAAAGAGAATAAAATTATCATAGTAATTGATGGGATGTGGTTGAATTCAGTCGATAGAATTGTTGTATACATGAAGAATCGAAATTCTAACCTTCTATGGAAGGGAGGACAAAGAATGCATCAACTTTCTTTCTATGTTTTGGTTTCTTTTAACTTAACTTATTTTGCCAATTAGATGGCCTCAAACTGGGACCGATCTGCCCACAGCAGGAACAGAAACTTCGATATTTTCTGCAAATTTGGACTGTAAACGCAAAATCAAAGATTTTGATATTTCAATGGGCAAATCCTTCCAATCCTTGTATAAGGACTTAAAGTTGAAACTAAAATCTTGCTTTTAGATTAACTAGGCTCTGTTTGGCGTAAGACACGACTTCAAATGCTAGATCACTATAAGCTAAACTAATGAAAGCTAATTTTATATGAGTAAAGTAATAAAAGCTTATACCATCAGTGTAGAGTTTGAAAATTTATTTATAAAATTTATATGGTTTTCCTTTTATAACGTTCATAACCCTTGGATATGTTTTGGCTTTCTTGATGATTAAAGCAGTTCCATCTCTATATCTCGTGGATGAAGAGCTTACAAAACTTTCCATGGTTTATCAACTAGTGAGATTAGGGTTATCCGAGTACTTTGACCGGGAGAAGGATGAAATTTTGGCACAAATCTATCGGTTAGTAAAAGCTTCCTAGTCACTCAGTTATTTTTATTTTTATTTTATTTTCCTAGAAAACTACTAAAAGAAAAAAAAACAATAGAATAGGGGACGAGCAATGTCGTCCGTAAAAGCCTAGAAGCCCGTCCTGGCAAAGTTGTCGCCTATTTTCTATTTTCAGTACTGACCGCTTTTGAGGTCACCGAAATCGTCCATACGACATCTCTAACTAATTCAAGCATATTAACATTTCTTTTTGCAGGAACTATAAGCATGAAAAACCAATCGTGAAATCAATTCATTCGATCGCTGCGGAGCTATACAAAGATTGCTTGGGATTCTGGCTTTTGCGCATGCATGGTTATAGAGTATCACCATGTACGAGTTGCAAGCTTTATGAGTCCCTCAATCGGTTCCTTTCCCCTGGGATCTTTCATGGATGATATTTTGAAGTGATTCCTTTAATTTCAATTGTATTCTGCATTTTGCAGCTAGCTTTTGTTGGTTTCTAGACCGTGAAGAAGTTCGAGATCACATCGAAAAACATTATGAATTCTTCTCGAGTGTGCTCCTTAACATTTATAGAGCCAGCAATCTTATGCTTCCGAAGGAACATGAACTCGAGAAAGCAAGAACTTTCTCAAAGAAATTTCTTGAGAAAATCGCATCTAGAGGAACAAGAAATTCAAGCATTATCTCGTCGAGTCATCGTAGAATGGTTAGTGGGAAAATTCAGTACTTCTTGTCGTTCTGCATAGTAAGTTAATGATTGAAATGTCTGTGTAGATTAAGCACGAACTGGGTCTGCCATGGATGGCTCGCCTAGACCACCTGGAACACAGGATATGGATGGAGGAAAAAGATGCTTGTGTATTATGGATGGGAAAATTTTCTTGCCACAGGTATTAATGTCTTCAAAGGGAAATTTATAAACTTGCTTGAATAGTATGCTATAACATGTAATTAACTTTTTGCTTTTCTTTGATTTCATTAGGTCATCATTGGTTCATAATCAGGATATACTACAACTTGCTCTGCAGAACTTTGAACAGAGACAATCTATTTACAGGATGGAGCTTGACGTATTAAAAAGGCATATGTGCATCTGTTTAGTGAATGGGTTGTTAATTAGCAAATAATTATTTTTAATTACTCTTTATCAATGGATGAGTTCAGGTGGTCTGAAACAACGGGACTTAGCAAGATGGGATTCGGTCGAGAGAAGACGGTGTACTCTTATTTTGCTGTCGCCGCTTCCGTTTCCGTGCCTTGCAACTCCGATGTGCGAGTACTGGTCGCGAAGAGCGCAGTCATATTAACTGTCGCCGATGATTTTTTTGACATGGAAGGTTCGTTAGAGGATCTGGAAAAGCTTACTGAAGCGGTTCAAAGGTATCCTTATCATTTTTAGAACTTGTTTAACTCCAACTTAGGGTCTCTACAATTTATTTCAAGAGTTACATTCACTAGACTACATGCCTACATGCACGATTAATGAGTGTACGTTAAATTAATAATCACCTCACACTCCATCCATTTATTTATCCTTCCAGTTGCCTTTTTTTTTAATCGGTGAACGACATTATATTAGGTGGGATGGGGAAGGATTGAGTGCACACGCCAAGACCATATTCGAAGCCCTCGACGATCTTGTCACCGACTTTAGAGTGAAATGTTTCAAACAACTGGGGAAGGACATCAAGAAAAACCTTCAAAATATAGTAAGTCTCATATTCCCACGTTATACTTTTGTTTTTTAATGTGCGACATCGAGCAATATCTTTCTTTCAAATGGGCTAAAACACTGCGTTTGGTTCGAAAGTGGGGTGAGACATTTCATTCATGGCTCATCGAAGCGAAGTGGAGCAGAAGTGGAGGTGTGCGTCCCACGCAAGAGTACCTTGACGTAGCCATGACGTCTGTCGGAGCACACGTCTTAGTCCTTCCTCCTTCGTGCCTTGCGAGCCCCACGACCTCATTGCATCAGCTGTGGTCCAACCCCTACCAGCCCATCACCAAATTGCTCATGGTCATCACTCGGTTGTTGAATGACATCCAAACCTACGAGGTAAAGTTTTTAACGTTGGATAGCATGTGTCTTGAGGCTATTTGAACTGTTCAATATGATAGAGCTAAGTCTGGCCGCTGGCCAAGCAGCTATAATTGGCCGCTGCCCCCTAAATGGTGCTCTTTCATTGTTGCTCTTATCGTGCACCTGTGTACACTCTCTTATTTCGTCTCCCTGTTTTTACGATTTTCTCACATTCCAGAAAGAAGAAAAGCAAGGGAAATTGAACTTTGTGCTGCTCTACCTAAAGGAAAACCCCGGGGCCAGCATTGAGGACTCCATCAACTTCGTGCAATTGCTGCTAGACCAACTGAAGAAAGAGTTCCTCCAACACGTCCTTGAGGAGCCCTGCAGCGTGCCTGAACTGAGCAGGCTGCTCCACTTCGCCTGCTTAAAGTGTTCCACATGTTCTTCAACTCCTCCAACCGCTATGACTCAGACACGGACATGCTCCACGACATCCAGAAAGCGCTCGTAGTCCCGCCACGAGTCCCCAAATTGAAGCCCCTGAGGCCTTTGCCGAGCAACCAGACCGAATCCGGGGGTGTTTGAGACCAAGAGCCTGTCCGGCCAATATGGCCTTGAGCGTTTTCCTAGGAAGAGCTTCATTGGGTATCGAATGTCTTCCCAAACTGGTCGAGTGAATAGATGGGAGAAAATGTACAAGTCATCCAATTTTAAGTTATGCTTCGCTTAGTTATAGTAGTGGCATATCTTCATGCACTATAGTCATGAAACAATCTTATAGGTTCCTCCACCTGAAGTTATTTTGGTTTTCACAGAAAAGTAAAGAGTATATCAATAATGAAATAAGTATGTATGAACAGAGTATCTTAGAAAGATGTTTAAATTTTTGGTGGACTATTCATCCACGTACTTCAGTGCAATTGTATTTCATGCTTCAATCTCGTTGGTGTCTGTGTGGAAAGCGTTACTAGTCCACCTTGTAATTTTGTTAGAACTTGAGCAATTTGGGATCTTCTAACTTAAGTTTCAATAAATAACAGACTAAGTTAAACTAAATTGAACTATTGAAAATAGTGAGTTCGATATAACTCCTAAGGGGATCCATCGAATGTGATGCTTGTCTAATTTTAGCTTAGTGCATTAGTTAGGTTGACTGAATTATTTTGTACGTGTGCGCACGTATATAAAAGAGAGAGAGAGAGAGATCACATTTAATTGATAGAAACTAAAATTGTGGGCTCAAGCACATGAGAAGAAACAAGATCATGAATCTTGGATAGACCACTCGCGAGAAAGCGAGGACTGCTGCCGTCATAGCCGACAATTGTTGACTCCGCCTTTGACCACAGTTGTGACATCTCCTTTCCACCACTGCTCTTTGCCTAGATTAGTTATGGGTTTCTATATTGATCTACCATGGTGTCAGAATCCATCCGATTAGGTACCCTTAGAATCGACTCTTTCTGTGGGTGACGAACATTAGACCAATTGGGACTATAAAGGACTAAGTGAGCACGCCAAGACCATATCCAAAACCCTAGACGATCTCGTCAGCGACTTCAGAATGAAATGTTTAAAAAAATCGGGGAAGAACATCAAGAAAAACCTTCGAGATTTAGTACATCTCGTGTTCCCACATAATACTTCTCTTTCTATACTTTGCTACACCAAGCAATATCTTTCTTTACTGTGTTTGGTTGGAAAGTGGGGTGAGACATTTTGTTCATGGTTCATGGCTCATCGAAGCGAAGTGGAGCAGAAGTGGAGGTGTGCATCCAACGGAAGAGTACCTCGACGTGGCATGACGTCTATCGCAGCACACATCTTCCGCTGCATCAGCTGTGGTCCAATTCCTACCAGCTCCTCACCACCCGGTGCATCAAACTATTAAATATGATTCGGCTAAGTATAGCTGCTACCGAAGCCGCATGCAATGGCTGATGCTCGCTGGACAACACTTGTAAATTGTTAATATATTTATGCCCCTATGAACTCAATAATGCAACATCTCTGGTTTTTTCTTTCTTGTTTCGATTGTCCTTCCAAGTGCCACCTCTCTCTCTCTCTCTCTCTCTCATCACAGAAAGAAGAACAGGAAGGGCAATTGAACTGTGCGCTGCTCTTCCTAAAGTAAAACCTCGAAGCCAGCATTGAGGACCCCATCAAATTCGTGTAATTGCTGCTCAACCAAATGAAGAAAGAGTTCCTCCAACACGTCCTGGGCAATGTATGCAACTTGCCGGAACTGGGCAGGCGGCTCCACCTGGTTGCTTGAAAGTGTTCCGCACGTTCTTCAACTCCTACAACCGCTATGACTCTAACACAGACATGCTCCGCAACATCCAAACAGTGCTCGTGGTCCCACCGCAAATCCCCAAATTGAAGCCGCTGAGGCCTTTGCCAGAGCAACCAGGACCGAAGCCATGGGCGTTTGAGACCAAGAGCCTGTCCAGCCAATATGGCCTCGGGCGGGTTCCTAGGAAGAGCTTTATTGGGTATTGAATGTCTTCCCAAACTGGTCCAAGGGAGAGATGGGAGAAGATGTACGAGTCATCTGGCTTTAGGTTTTGTTTGGCTTAGTTATAGCAGTGGTATATCTTCATGTAATATAATTATTAAAAGGTCACATAGGTTTTGCCCTCCGGAAGCTATTTTCTTTATTGGAAAACTCATATATCAATTTCAAAAATGAAACTAATGTGTAAGAGTTGATCCACATACTTCAATGCAATGGTATTTCAAACTTTAATCTTGTTGTTGTCCGTTTGAAAAGCGCTACCATTCCCCCTTTGAATTCATGAAATTTTGAACAATTTGGAATCTTTTGGCTGTAAGTTACAACCAAAGTAGCAATGGTTAGTAGCCATATTTGATCGTGACTAAGTTGCCTTGAGAGTAACACAAGTTCTAAACTAGATTTGAGCCAATGAAAATAGTGAGTGCGATGTAGGTCTTCTGAGGATTCCATCAAATATGATGCTTGTCCAATCTTAGTTTAGTGCATTAGTTAGGTTGACTGAATTATTGAGAGAGAGAAAGAGAGATCATGTTTAATCGGTGGAAATTAGAATTGTAGGCTTGGGCACACTAGAAGAGACTAGATCACGAACTTTGGGTGTGGAGCTAGGAATTTTCATCGGTTAGAATAATTAATTATTAAAATTGTGTCTTCATTTAACAGTTTAAATTGTTTGAATAGCTAAATTTAGCTATGATCCTATAAAAACTCATCTCATCAATGGGGCAATAATGAAATGAAGAGCGACGTGTTTTTCCCCATATACTTTATTTAACAATTTAAACTTGTTTTAGGAAAAGTTATGATTATCTTGTTACTTGGACCTTTAAAACCATCATTGCATAGAATGGTATCGAGATTGAAACTACTCTTGATACCAAGATATTATAAATTCACACATCTTATACCTTTCTACCATATCTACTCCACAAGCGATGATCTAATTCCTCCCACCATACTTCTTCTTGCATAAACATATGAAATAAGTATATTGAAAGTTCTAAAATTTATCACAAAAGTGTAATTAAGTCTTGAAACTTTTAAAAAATGTAATCAAGTTTTAAAAGGTTTTGGGACTCAATTGCAACTTCATGACAAATTTTAAGAATTAATTACACTTTTTGAAAATTATAGGACTCAGCTACATTTTTGTGATAAGTCTTAGGACTTGATTGTACTTTTTGAAAGTTTTAGAACTCAATTACATTTTAATGACAAATTTTAAGACTTTTATTACACTTATCCCTAAACACATATAACCATCCAACATTGAACACATTCCTTCTGCACTCTATTAATTTGACGACTACCTGTTATGTGTATTGGTAGGTTCATATGACTTGAAATAATTGTTCGGGATTTAAATTCCATATCAATGCCTATTCATAATGTTCATAACAAAGTGATTGGGTGACTGCTTGTATATCCTAATAAATTTATCAACGTTAAATGAGGTTGAACATCGATCATATATTTTTTGTTTTGAAAGAGAAGCATATGAAAATTATCTTGGAAAATCAGTAAATCAAATCCCACTTGGTAAGATAACACTTTCACTATTCTTCCTACTTTTGTTGCGCGTGGAATATTTTTTTTTCATGACCTAATCTTGTTAATTTCTAATAATTTATAAGAACTCCGAGGGTCAACATCATTATATGACTTGTTAAGTGACATCACTGACAAAATATATATGAAAATTCCATGGAAAAATTCATATTAGGTGGAAAATTTTGAAGATGGTAGACGTATCGCGGCGCCGCCCCAGAGTACACTTACGTTCGAAGATTCACGTGGTGGATGTTGACGGTTCCCATTACAACCGATTACTTTGCCGCCACCTCGTCACTTCACACGGCCTGAAGATACATGTTTTGTGGTGCATCTAAGATAGGGATTTCTTTTGCATGAAGTCGTGAATGAAAGATTGATGAGACATATCAATTTCCCAATATCTATTCTTTCTTTACAAACTTATAGTAAAGAATAACGCAGGATAAAAATTATGTAACTTATGTATATATCTATGTAAATGTCTCTATCTCTTAATATAGAGTACATGAATCTATTTTTAGACTTTATTCGATGATTATCTAAGGTAACACAATTATTTTGATATCAATTAAAACCAATCAAGGATATGCACAATCAAAAGAGAGATATAATTTTAATAGATATAAAAGATCGATAGAAATATCCTAATTATTCCTAACATCCTCTCTAACTCAGTGATAGTTTTAATACATTGACAATATGATCAACTCATGACAGTAAGATTGGTCCGCCAAGTTATGCAACAACACGCTGACATGGCTGCGTGCGGGCCTTGCAACAAAAAAAGTGGCTAACGTGGCTATGGTACTTCGGTATGGGGACAAAAGAAGAGGCTTGTCACGACCAAAATTTCCATAAAATTTTAACCTCGGACTTGCAAATAATTTAAATGCACTTAAATCCACCGATAAATAATGAATTTATCTTCTATTGTACAATTAATTTAATCTCAGCTAATATACATCAAAGTCTTTTGTACAGTAACCCGTCCTATTGTCGGTGCACACTTTGGTTCAATACCTACAAGTGGTTTTCAGAAGAGTTAATCTAAAAGCTCTTGAACTACGGATGGACAGTCTTCCCATTGACATGCCATGGCCATCGAAATTAGGGGGACCATCGAAACCCCTTAGTGATCTGACTAACTCACTCAAGTAGTCCCATGATGACTTGTAAAATATAACTCGCTTAGTATATACTATTGATGATTTTGGTACATGCACATATCGACGCGACTGTAGTATTTTTCTCTGAGATGGCCACTCACGAGATAACTGGCCTATTAGGTGAAGCCGTTAAGGGATTTTAATGCAATAGACTTGAGGATTCGACTAGGAATCGACTGTTCCACCGTGCTCATCTGCAAAGATCAATACGGAATAGTAAAGATCGATTGGAGACCAAAGATATGTCGGTTCAATTGAGATGTGTGTTAAACGTAAGTGATTCCACCAAATTGAAAAATTCTTGTCAATCGGCACTAAACTGATTTTTCTGTCGTTTTGGGTACCCTGTGCCTGTAATTGAAACCTTAAGATTTTCATGACTATCGAGAGTCGCCGATGCGTCAAAGTGGTTCATTGTGGCTCGAAGAAAATCGACCACGGGTCAATTGCACTAAAAATTCCTGAAAGCTACCCAGTAGGTTAGGTCACGCTAAAATCACGCCTGATTGAAATTAACCGCGAATTTGAACCCAATTTCAGAAAATTGAAAGTTTTGTCATGTCACGAGTTATTTTAGGAACATTGACTCATCTTCCGATGAAATTTTGGCGAGTTCGGGATTTTTACGGAAAATAGATTCGAACAATTCGAAAAACGAATGGAAATTCGGATTGGCCAAATCAAAGGGATTTTGGCCTCTTGTGTGAACTACTTGGTGAAAGGAAGTTGTGTGGGCTCTTTCTTCAAAAACAATGGACCTCAATTGGAGAGGTTTATTCAGAAATCGGATTCCGAGAAAAATGAAATAGAATTCGGATTTAAGGGAAATTCGTGAGATAAAGGCACCGTCTTATTTTGTTCTTCAATTGGACATCAAATTGTGCAAAGTTGATGTTGAAATTGGCCTTGGATGACCAATTATTCTTGTTGTGAAGTTGAAGCAAAATTATAATTGTTGTTTTGTTTCAATTTTCCCCTTCCCTCATTGGTCCCACCATTCTCGCACCCCCCCTTTTGGTCGACGTCCCCCATTTGCAGCCCATTATTTTTTGTTTTCTTTTGACTTTTGACTCTCTCTCTCTCTCTCTCTCTCTCTCTCTCTCTCTCTTAGCCGCACGTTTCTTTTTCTTTTGCCCCCACAGCCGACACACCCTTCATTCTTATCTCTTAATTTTTGTTTCTGTCTCTTCCTGGATCTTCCTTCTGGCCCTGCGACTTCGACGACCCCTCTGGCCGCATCTGCCTTTTCTTTCAATTTTCCTTTCCCCCATTTGTTCTTTGCCTCCATAGACGCCCCACCATCGACTGTTCTTTCCTTTTTCAGCCCACCGATGCCCACTGCTTCACATGCTGCTCCTCATTGAGTCAACAGCAGCATCTATCCTTGACCAAATTTGCTGCCCCATTGTGGCCCGCCTTCGCTCCACCAAAGCTACCCCTATCCGTCTGTGTTGGCCCAACTTTGAGGCCTAAACGACAGACTTGTTCCAACAAGTCTAGTAGCAACTCAGCCAGATTCATGGCCGTTTCAGTTATGGCTCGCACCACCACCCACAGCCGCCGAATCTAGCTCAAGCTGTGCTTGAACCAGCCACCGTTGCAGCTCTTTGGACCCAATTTCTGAAGCTGTTTTCAGCAAGGGCTGTGGGCTTTGTAAGGCCATTTTCGAGCCCGTCTCGGCCCTACTTGGCGGTCTCGCTTTGGAGTGTCTCGAGCCTCGCCTCGTCTTAGTCGTTTTAATTTGAGCGGATCATTAAACAAGTGAGTTTAACTCACTAATCATCGCTTAGTAGGTTAATGACGCTTAAGGGTTGTTTAGTTTATACTAAACTGGATTAGGTGGATAGTTATATTAGATTAGCGATTTAGTTAATTATTGATGTATGTTAGGTGGTTAGTTTAGTACAACTAGCGAGTAAATAGGCTATAATATTTATTTAATGAGTCTTGGAATTTTTCTGGGTCCATTTCGGCATATAATTAGGCTTTACGGGCCTAAGTATGCATTTTCTGCATTTAATAATTATTTTCCGTAATTATTTATTTAATTAATTATTTTCTAGAAATTAGACGGGGATAGTCGGTGACTGGAATTTTATGCTGATTGTAGTGGTATGATCTGTTTATTTAATTGAGTTGTAATTTGTGTGGATTTGGTGTGATTTGGTGATTGGGGGGTATTTATCCCAAAATTAATTAATTTCAATAATTAATTAGAAAATCAGCGAGCATTGGTTTACATCGCCAAAAATGGATTTGTGGACTGTTGAAATTAGTGGGATGTTCAAGAGTGAAAATATTATATTTTGGGCAAGGTCGACCATGTACCCACACATCATTATTTTTATTGTGAAAGATAAAAATAGTGATTTGGTTAAATGATAATTTTCAGCATACTATGAAAGTATGTCTGGCAGCTTCTGGTGAGCAAAATTAGAATAGCAGATTAGTGGATCTGGTAGCTTCCGGTGAGAATAATTAGCATAGTGGATCGTGGATCTGACAGCTTCTGGTGAGCATATTTAGTATAGCAAATCAATGGATCTAGCAACTTCTAGTGAGCACATTTAGCATGGTGGATCAGTGGATCTGGCAGCTTCTAGTGAGCACATTTAGCATGGTGGAATAGTGGATCTGGCAGCTTCTAGTGAGCATATTTAGCATAGCGGATCAGTGGATCTGGCAGCTTTTGGTAAGCACGATTAGCATAGCGGATCAATGGATCTGGCAGCTTCTGGCGAGCATAATAGTATATTATATCAGTTTATCTAGTAGCTTCTGGCGAGCATATTTAGTATACTATCTCTATATATGAGGCATATGTTGGTGAGCTATACTATCTATATATCATCTTAGAGTGAGCAGTCCTGGATTAGGATCAGACTTATAGGTAGTATTGATTGAGATGACCGGGAATGGTCTCGATGACATGTAATCGATCGAGTCGATTGATCGATGATTCGATCTGTCTTGATGTGTTGAGATGGTTGGTTTAAAATGTCAATTATACCGACTTGCGGGAAAGTAACGAGAGGCAAAGGTAAGACCTCCGACTTGTGTTTGTGCTTAGGCAGCCCTTAGGGTGTATTTCCTTCCTAATCGGGTCTTAGGGGGTTGAATTTGCTCAGACATCGTCTCACCCCGTTGTGGGATAACATTTTCAGGTCCCTAGACGGCGATTGTGGAGGATCGGAAGCCCTGTAGTCTGGGAAGGTGGAGAGCGAAGAATTGGCAAACATGTCTGACTAGTGAGTCATAGGACAATCCCCTTTTGTTGAGCCAATATTTTTGTAAATGGTATGCTATTGTAAATAAATCCGTTTGTCTATAAAAGGCTTGTTTGGTTTGAAAATTTGAGGCCCTACTTTCCTATCCCATTTTGTTGTTTTCTAGGGATTATTTAATTGTTTCTGCATGTGCATTTAAAATGAAAGGGTCGGCAATGCGTCTTGGGACATCGCTATTTAATCGACAAACGACGGATGGGCACGCGCTCAGAGGATCGGGCGTGACAAGAATCACTATAAGTCTACTTATTAATCTTGGTACCTATTTGCATCACTTAAGATCAAATTCAAACTAACAAACACCAACCAACCAAGTCAAAAGTACTAAGTAGCACAACCTAACTTAGTCCCTAGAGTTTCACTTCCCGTAGAAAAAGACTTTAGCAACTCAAGCATTAGTCACCTTCAAGTAAAATAAACGAGATGCGGGCCCCTAGAGTGCCATAACTTGGTACAAGAGGACACTTAAATGCCATAACTTATGAAAGATATACTTAACCGCCGAATTGGAGCAAAATGGATCACTTGAATGCTAATCCGACCAAAATGCGGACGTGTCAATTTACCGGCGAAGTGAGTGCAAAACGACGTCGTTTTGGTGCTGATGTGGTAAAAAAATTTATATAAAAATTAATTAAATTTAATTTAAAACTAAAATTATTTAAAACATTTTAAAAATAAATTTAAAAAATTAAAAAATTAAAAAAAAATTAAAATAAGGGAGGCGGCTTAGGGCTCAGCCCTCAGCCGTCGTTGTCGTCTCTCTACCGTCGCTGGGAAGGGCCAGTGACGGAGGGGGGAGAGTCAGTCAGGGTCACCGGGCCCTAATCAGGGGCCAGCGACCTCGGCCGAATGGTGGCGAGGGCCGCGAGCCCTTGCCCAGATTTGGTAAGGGTCGATGGTCCTCGCTCGGCTGGGCCAAGGGCCATCGCCCGCTGAGGCGACCCCTAGCGGGCGGCGGCCCTTGGCTTGGCCTCGGCGAGGGTGGCCAACCCTCACCCCGGATCGACGAGGGCTCGCGGCCCTCGCCCGGATCTTGCGAGGGGGAAGGAGGAGGAGGGGAGGTAGGCGGCGGCCGAGGAGGAGGAAGGAGAAGGAGAGAGGCGGTCGGCGGCGAGGGTTGGGGCCGTCGAGCCACAGTCGAGGGCGGCGGCCCCGGCCGATCGGCGACAAGGGCTGCGTGCCCTCGCCCCAAATTTGGGCGAGGATAGCCGGGCGGCCCCTTGTTGCCGGTCGGCTAGGGCCACCGGCCCTCGGCCAGGGCTTGGCAGCCTCAGCTGACCCTCCCCCACCTTCCGGCGACGGTGGGGAGGCGGTGGCGGCGAGGGCTTAGCCTTCAGTCACCGGCTGCCTTCTTCCTTCTCCGTTTTTTTTTTTTAATAATAAATATAAATTATATTATTATTTTTTTAAATTAAATTAAATTAATTTTTATATTATATTAAAATTCAAATTATGCCAAGACGTCGTTTTGGCTGATTTAAGAGCTCTATTTTGGCCAACACCCGAAACAACGTCGTTTTGGGTGAACTAGAGCTGACTCAGCTCTCCGGTGAGCGACCTCCACAAGAAATATTAATATTTAATTGTCACGTATGATTTCCGGTCGGCTTTGCCGGATGTGGCACTCAGGTGTCCCACTTTTCTTAAAATGTGACACTTAAGTGTACATTTCGTAAGTTATGGCACTTAAGTGTCCTTTTGTGCCGAGTTATGGCACTTGAATAGATCTTTTGTCTAAATTAAACAAACAAAAAAATTGACAATTCTTACCGCTAAATTGACCAAAACCATATGTAAAAAGGTAGTAGACTCCAATAGTTACCTTGTTAACACCTGAAAATTTAAGATAGAAGCTTTAAAAATTCAAATGTTGGACCTTTACTTTTTTACTTGCAAGATTCGAAAATGAAAGTCAGAAGAAGAAAGTTGGAAATCGGAAGTTAATGAAGTAGCCTCTTGTCTTTGGGACTTGAAACTCTCGAAGCTCCAACTATATGACCAAGAAAGGGTATGTAACTAATAAGACATACAAGAGTTATAAAAGGTCAAGATTGATTAACTAAGATTAAAATAATAAATGACTAGCAACATCATGTAAAAGAATAGAGATAGATGTTCCAACCCAAAACTACACGTGGCCCTGAGTGAGTAGCGAAAATAAGATATTTTGATCAGTAAAGAGAGAGAGCTCCTTCAGCCAATTAAAATAAATAGATGAGAGATAAGCTTATCAGAATCATTAGTGGGCTAAGGTGATGTAATGCATGATGTCATTGCTGAGCAAAGTAGATCAAAATATCTAGTAAATCAGTACATAAATAAATATATTAGTATTCGTTCCAAGTATTGATAAATCTGAAAAATATTTTGAATTCATTGAAAAGTTTCGCGGAAATTACTAAATACTAGGAGAATCACAACTAAGTAAAGCAATCGAACCAAGAGCAAATATTCATCAATTTAACCCTAATGGTATCACTTTTCAAAAACTGCAAGCACTGAAAATATAATTCGGATTTACTTCTACTACATCGTTAACAACCCAATTAAAATTTCCACTTGTGACATTTATGGCCATCAAATACTAATATAATATTAATTGACATAGGAATTTCCGAATGTCATAAGGCCAACATGGCTGCAATGTAAGACAACAGAAGAGGGTGACTTGTCTATGGTGTAAGAAAGCAAAAGAGACCGGGGCTGTAGGAGGGATAGCAGAAGAAGCTTACGTGATTACGTGGCAAGCCATGCGATAGCCAAACATGCTAACGTGGTTGCGTGACAGGCTATGCAACAAGTTGACATGACTTCATAATAGGCTATTGATGTCACCACTAGAAGAGATGAATAATATTGAAACTCACCCAACCACAGGTAGCGCAGTTGGTGTGCATTCCCTTTCTCATCGCAGAAGTCGAGAGTTTGAACTCTCTTGTTGTTAAAGTGTCTTAAGTGGGGGACCCTGGTATTGGGGTCTTGGGCTAGTCCCCCTCTAGGTATTGACGTCTAAATAGCAGCTTACGGCGAGGCTCGCTGGTGCCACCGGGCACTGGTGGGTCGTGTGAATCTGATTAATGTAAGCGAAAGGGGGCTCCGGCGGATCCTGGATATAAAAAAAAATAATAAATAATGTTGAAACTCTACGTTGCAAGAGAGATATCAATAGTAATTGAAAAGAGAATGACATGATATGCGAGGTATGCTCTCAATGTGCACTCTTAGTAGTAATTAAAAAAAAAAAAAAAAAAAAAAAGAAGAAGACATAAGATGCAAGGTGCACTCCGGGTGCAATGTGCACCGGGTGCACTAAGATTGCCTAGTTACAATACTAAGATAAGAATAATGCAGAAAAGGAAATGTGTAATTTATGTACATTTTAGTTTATATATTTCAATGTGTCTAAAATGAAGAGCACATGAACCTATAGGTTATATTAGATTATTATAGGTAACAAGATTTTGTGACATCAATTATAATCAATTGGTGATATGCATAATCAAAGAAGATATACGCACACCTCTGAAATATAGAAATCAGTGGAATTACCCTACTTATCTCTAACACATATGATAAAAAATAGAATTTTTTTTTTAGCCATCTTTACCCAAATTTATGACCGCATTTTTGATATTGTGATTTATGATTAGGAATTAGAATTTTTACGCATTAATTTTGTTAAGATATGCAACGGGCGAACGTCATATCTTCGATGTTCTACGCTTCCAAGCATAAATAGTACCATCTTCAGACCACCTGCTCTGAATTTTTTTTTTTTTTCGAGGTTAAAGAAATCCTAAAATGGTATTCGGTTGTCTAAAAGTTTCGGCTCCAAATTCTGGCCTTTGAAGATAGATGGGAAAAGTGAGGAAAAGAGAAGAAATGACAAAACTAATTTTGATTTAATGCGAAGTTTCCAGTCAAGTCCTCCTTTTCGTCGACGAGAAACTTCCCATGTAAGCACCGCGAAAATCAATGACCCAGACATCTATCCACGTCGTTGGTTTCATCACATTGATAATCGACGCAAGAAGAAAATCGAGAGGAAAAGAGAAGAAATGACAAAACTAATTTTGATTTCATGCGAAGTTTTCAGCCAAGTCCTCCATTTCGTCGGCAAGAAACTTCCCATGTAAGCACCAGGAAAATCAATGGTCCATGAGTTCACATCTATCCACGTCATTTCACATTGATAATTGACACAAGAAGAAATTTGAGACGGCTCACGGTATCACAAGAGGGTTTCCCGATTGGCAAATTTGTCGTCATTTCATCTTTCAGTACCAATTATTTCGGGACATGCTATCTGTGGACAGGAAATGAATTCATTAGACATATTTCCTTCGATAGACAGTGACTCGAGTGTGTCCAGTTTTAAGAGTGGACAACGTAGGAGGTGGTCCACTCGATAATAGATGAAGATCACTTCATTGTCTGGTGGGCCATCGGAAATCCTTTGAAGCCAATCGGAATGAAGGACAAGGAGGCTCGTATATATCTGAACTCAAAATATTTTCACTTTTAGGGGAAAACGAGTAATTTAGGAAGTTCTATCGAAAGAGGAAGTTAAAATTTGATAGTTTGAGAAAATTTCTTTAACATGTACTCATGTGTGTCAATCTATACACATCTTAGTGATGTAAATAATGTTCGATTAGTAAATTCTGTAGCATGTCCTTTAGCTATTATCGACACTAATTTAATGGCAATGAAATATAATATTGCTTGTATGCAATAAAGAAAAAGGGATTGAATTAATGTTGTA
Source organism: Eucalyptus cloeziana (assembly GCA_014182715.1). Classification (NCBI taxonomy): domain Eukaryota; kingdom Viridiplantae; phylum Streptophyta; class Magnoliopsida; order Myrtales; family Myrtaceae; genus Eucalyptus; species Eucalyptus cloeziana. Next base: position 11,887,083 of record CM024637.1, read on the forward strand.
CATCCGTCACAATATTTGTTAAATATAATTGTCATACTGTGCATTCACTATTTATACTATAGCAACTTAGTTGACCCAATGGATTTTACCTAGAAAATCACACTAACGTATTTAATGTGCAAATATCACTTAGCGTCGAACATAGAACTGAAAACAATGGTTGAAGTTGTCGACTAGCACTTGGATTCCTCAACCATCAATTCTTGGTTCTGACAGGTTTTGAGGGTACAATTTCCTGGAGGAAGCCAAGTCTTTCGAAATTGATGTGCCAATTAATCTTTTTAAAAAATATCTTCCATAAATACAGTTCATGTGTTAATGCCTATAAAGGTTTTCATCTTGCAAATGGAATAATCCCATATGAAAGTTTTGGAAAAATTATCAGAGAAATCCTAAATTTATTACAATTAAATTAATTCAGTTATAAACCTTTCAATTATACCAATTGAATTCTAAACCTTTTAAAGATTTGTCAATTTAGTTCATCTGATCAATTTTAATAAAAAATTGCTAACATAGATGTCAATAGTCCAATATGACAAAAGCGGCATTGGACGGCGGATGTTGATGTTGACAATTTTAATATATTTTCTGATTTTTTATATTGTTTGTTGTTTTTCTTTTCTCTTCTTTTCTTTCTTCTATTTTTTTTTTTCCTTTTTTACAACTCTAGGTTGGTGAGGTTGTCGGCCAACCCTTGCCGACCATGGGTAAGGCATTGGGTCCTTGCCCAAATATAGGCAAGGGTCGATGCCCTCACAGTCGTGGGTGAGGGCCTTTGCATCCTTGCCAAGATCTAGGAAAGGGCGCCAAGCCCTCGCCTAGATCTAGGCGAGGTCCACAATGCCCTTGTGGGCTATAGGCAAGGGCATCGCGAAAAGAAAAGAAAAAAGAAAAAGAAAAAAATTAGATGAATTGTCAATACCTCATTACGACACAATTGAACCGACAAATTAATAGCTAGCATTTTCTAGGGAAAAATGCCTAAAATGTCTTAATCTTAATTTTATCATAAACCGTTCGGTTTTTCTAATTGAGTCTTACACTTATTCACATTTTGTCATTGAATCCATCTAGCTAATTTTAACAAAAAATTACTACTGTGGATACCAGCCCTTCTACGTAGCATGACGGTACTGACATGGACAGTTTTTTTTTTTTTAGTAATTTAACAATGTTTTGGTTTTTTTCTTTGTTTTCCTCTGTTCTTCCTTTTGTGGGTGGCCAAATAGGCTAGCCTCGCCTAGGCGAGAGTCACCCTCACTTGGGCAAGAATGAGCATCAATGAAGGCTCCCCTCGCAAGATTTGTTCAAGGCCAAGGCAGCCTTGCGAGGTGTTGCCTGGGCAAGGGCAAGGCCTAGTGAAGCCGCCTTAGCCTTGTGAGGGTTAGCCTCACGAAATTTGGCTTGGGGTGGCTAAACTTTTTTGAAGAATCGACAAATGCTTGTGCAAGTCTTCGAGGATGAGTTGTCGAGTTACCGAGATCCTAGGGCCCGGCCATGATCACCACAAGTTTCGAACTGATCTTAATTTGTCTGTCTTTAGTAGCCTTAAGGCCCTAATCTATGACAATGCCAAGGTCAAAACCCACCCACACTAGCCATCTAGATTGGGATCATGCATTGCCCCTCCTCCAATCATCAAAGTTGTAGTTCGCCCCTCAGGGTGTATGCTTGTGATAACAAATGTACGGTGGGTCCACTCCCACTGTCCTCTGAAGGGTTAGGAGGTGAAGACAACCTAGTGACATAGGAAGGAGGTTGGAGGGAACAAGATTTTTAGGGCTCGGACGATTTTGATGACATCATGGGCCACTGTTAAGCGACACTTGTACAATTAGGTGGGAGGGATGACCAACCTAGAGTCCAGCATAGTCAGTTTACTACTGACCTTTTGTACTTCCTCATAGCATCCCACCTATCGTCTGATGTATATGTATAAATAAATAAGAAACGAAGTTGTCCTATTTGTAAAAAATTGCTTGTACTCCGGAATTTCCTATAGTCCCTTACACTTCCACATGCTTAAGAAAAATTAAAATGAAGAAGATATTGGCGATAGTAGTTTTACAGTAGCCATGACGTGCTAGGGTTGTCACATGGCTGCCATCGCAGCTTCCCAAGTCTCGTCTTGTTGCCTCAGCTCATGGATCTGGGACCTAGCAACTTACCTCAGAGCTCTCTTATGCCGGCTTTGAGCTATTGCATCCCGACCTAGAGCTCCTCCTTTCCAGCTTCCGCTTCATCGACGGTCTAGTACAAGTCCTCTATTGTCCCCTAGACATTCGAGATGGTCTCCTCCATGACTGTCATTCGGCGTTCTAAGTTGCCCATTTGATCCCTTGAACTCGAGACACCCCGGGTTTTCTTTGGTTTGGTAGGAGCCTTCTTGTTAGTCCTACCGCGGTCCTTGCAATCCTCGACCTGAGCAATCACAACATTGGGACGTTGATAAGCCATTGTGCTTGGAACTAAGGCTCTGATACCACTTGTCACGGGTTGATCACTCTGAATGACCACGTACACCTGTGTGGTCATAGGAATTCAATCCCAAGTTAACCTCACACACACACGCTTGAACACAAGGATCATATGAACAAAGGGACGAGTGTATTTGCTTATGAACGAGTTGAATACAATGAGGGGGAGGGTCCCTTATTTATAGAGGTTTGGTCCTCATCTCAGCCGTCGATCCTCCCTCCGATCCAACGGTGGTGTTTGAATGTATATTATCATTACAAGTTTGTACATTAGGCCATGAAATGGCTCTAGGCCTGGAAAAGCCCAATGGCATGTATTAGAAGCAAGGGCATGGCCGCCGACATGGAGTAGGTGAACGGTCATAAGCCAATTTCCCACGGGGAGGACCATTGTCACATGACCCTTTCGATCATGGCGAATTGTAGCTTGCACGCAACTAGGTTTTGATAGAGAATGCCCATCACTCCAACTTGAGAATTTACCCCAACTCGGCATTCCATCAAGTTCAACTAATGTTTGGACAAGCTCTCATCTGTCATAAAAAAGACAAAGGCCTTCTGAATTAAATACAGAAGTTGCTCTAGCCATTGAAGAAGTGAAGAAGCTCCTTGATGCACTTAGGCAGCAGTGTCCAGAAAGGGCACTTTTAATCCTCCTGACATCCTATCTAGCTCTTATTAGCCTTTAGATGATACAGGTACCAAACATCATCAAACTTTAGAATTCAAAAAACTCATTAGAGAATATAGGAGACAAAATGATGGAGATTACTCAAATAGTTCGGATGATCATGAGCCAATTCATAAGTACAATCTATGAAGAAGTTGAAAGAAACATGTGGAAATGCCTGAAGACAAGAGATCTGAAGCATATGAAGCTCCACGTGAAGAAGAAGAAAAAATTGACCTACGCACTATTGACGGCATTGTTCATGTAGTGATTGGTATTGCTCATAGCATTGTACTATACTGTCTGGCACTATAACATATTATAGCAGAAGTGGAAAAAGCGGGCTAAGAGTTTGTCATAAGTAGAAAAGTCAATTTATTAGTATGAGCCTTCACAAATGCAAACAATTGGCCATTGTTGGCCATAAAGGTCTTGTAAAGTCATAGTGTGTTTGTCTTCATTGGTTGTTTTATGCCTATATAAGGCAATGCTTGTAAATGTTACGGGTAGAATGCACCCTCCCAAAAAAAATTATTATGTGGTTTACTATGAATCTTTAAAGCTCTCTCATCTCTTTCTTTTTGCCTAGAATGATTCTTTAAAACTAGAGATATTCTTATTAATTCTAGTGGTATGCTTTACACTTGCTGCAATGTAAAATCCGAGGATAACAATTTTTCTGCCCTAAAATTTTTCTATGATATGAGTCAACAAACGAAGAGGAACTTGGTTGCTGATAGGTAGTTTCTGTTCTGAGGCCATGGAACTTAGTCGACAATAAGATATCCAAAACTACAATTGAAATGCGGGAATTAAAAAATATTTTAATTATGAAAAGATAAGACAAATTTGTGGGAACGTTGAATTCCTTAATTGATTGGCGTGAGTTTATAAAGAGTATGATGTGGTTATTTAAAGCTTACAATTGATGGTTACAAATGGAGTTTACAGAACTCAAATTAATAAGTAACTTTTTAGTCTCCTTTTATCTAGAAACACTTGAGCCCAAAAAATATTGCTACTTCTCATTTACACATCAATATGTTTACACATCGATATTGATGTTTATGACTTCTGTTATTCACTAAACTCTGCTACTATTAATTAAGTCTCGTTGTTGATTATAATAAAAAAAATGGTCATTTTAGGGTGTCATAAGGAAATAAGCTCGATTTTCTAAACGATCTATTTGGGTCAGAAGTTCCATTCGAATACGAACTTGTAATCTTTGTCATTGATCTCTCCTCTTCCCGGACGGCTACGATTGATCCATTAGGTTCTTTGATTTGTTCGGAAATGAACCCCATTTTCAGTGGTGAGATTACAATGTGTCAATATATGTCGTAAATGAGTGTGATGAAACTGAGGAAAATATGTTCCGCGAAATAAACAAAGTCTATATGGAAGTTATTGAAATGGGAGGTGGTAGACATATGTTCGAAACTTAAACGATCAGGCGACAAGAGTGTTCATGCATGCTACGCTACTACTGACCTAAGTATCTGATTAACATGGGATTTTAGTCGGGTGGCATTATGACTGGAACTAAGGTTAGCGATTCATGTTGGCGTGTACTCTTCATGTTTATAATTTGTGTTAATTTGATTCGGCCTTCAACATCTTGATTTTCATTCTACATGTCAAATGATTAAATCGTGATGAGAAAATGTTATTCATATTAATTCATGTAAACATATAAAGTTTGCATGTCAAGTAGCATCGCATTTGGCTTTTGTATCTTTATTTTGTATCCAATCGCTAGGGCAAATGGGCCTTGTGAGGTTGATAAGCACGTTGCACGAGATAGACACAGCTTACATAGCAGCTCCAATTATTGCATGATATTTTGTTTTATAATATGACTGTTCAAGGATTTTGGCTTGAAACTCCATGGATTCATACAATAAAATCGCATATAGTAAGACTGGAAGAAAATTGTCAAAAAAGTTATAAACCTATTATACGATAGCTAATTCAATCATGAAACTTTTTAATTGTATTAATTTAATTATAAACATTTTTATGACTTATCAATTTTGGTTATGAATGTTTCAATTGTGCTAATTTAGTCCTAAATCTTTTAATGATTTTCTAATGTAGTCATTTTGGCCAATTATTCAAATAATAGATTTAGGACTAAATTAACAAATTTTCAAATGGTTTAGGACTAAATTAACACAATTGAAATGTGTAGGACTAAGTGGGTATATTGTCAAAAAGTTTAGAATTAGATTGACAGTTGAAAGGTTTATGATTGAATTGGTCACCCTATAATAGGTTTAGCACTTTTTATCAACAACTTTAAAAAGATGAAAAAGTCAGAAATGGTAGATGATTTATTTGTGAATTTTCTGTGATTCTTCTGATCTCCATGGTGTACCCTAAAGAATGTGTATTTTAATATTTCTTCTGAGTACTTGAGGATTTAATAGTTGAGAAAATCTAATTATCATGAATTCATGTGCATCGATCTATTAAAGGAAGTCTTAACATATCTTGATAATGTACATAAGGTCGATTGAATAATTATCTAGCATATCGGCAGGCTATTATTGTCATTATTGAGGATAGAAGTGAAATATAATTACATCCTATGAAAAAATAGGGCATGCATTAATGTTCTTCATATTTTAGAATACCGTTACATATAGTTGTTGTATAGCATATTTGCAGTTCATATCGTATTTCTATAGCGACTTAGTCACTACAATGGCTTGTACCTAGAAAATCACACCGACAAGTTTAATGTGTAAATTTAACATAATTTTGAAGATAGAACTAAAAACACGAGTTGAAATTTTCAACTAGCACTAAGTTGTATAGGTGTAGAATTCCTCAACCACCAATTCTTGTACTTGGTTCTATTGGTAAAATTATCCAAAAAGTCTTGAACTTATTGTAATTATGTCGGTTTAGTCATAAATTGTTTTTATTGTCAATGGAGTCCTAAACTTTTTGTAATTGTGCTAATTCAGTCAATTCGATCAATTTTGGCCAAAAATTGTTAACATGGACATTTGCTGTAACATCCCGAATTTTTCGATTATGCTTTCAATTAAATTAATCGGGCATTTCATCGATGCGCTTATAGGGTTGTTCTCAGAGCCGATCACTCTTGAGATAACTAGACTATCTAGGGAAGCCATTAAGGAATTTTAATGCGATAGACTTAAGAATTCGACTATGAATTCGCTACTTGACCGTGCTCATATTTAGAGGCCATTACGGCATAGTAAAAAATTGATTTGGGATTAGAGATAGGTCGGTTCGACTGAAATGTGTGCCTAAATGTGGGTCACTTCACTAATTTGGAAAATTCTCGTCGGTCGGCATTAGATGGATTTTTATCATTTTTGTATCCTGTGTCTGTATTTGAATTCTCGAGATTTTCACGACAACCGAGAGTCGTCAATGTGTTGAGTGGGTTCATTATGGCTCGAAGAAAATCAACCACGGGTCATTTGTACTAAAAATTTCCAAAAGCTACCTGGTAGCCTAAGTCACGCTGAAATCACGCCAAATTGAAATTAATTGCAAATTTGAGTCTGATTTCAGAATTTGAAAGTTTTTTCATGTCACAATTAATTCTAGGAACGTGGGCTCAGTCTCAGAAGATTTTTCTGCAAACCAAAACTTTTTGGGAAAAAGTCGAGGCAAAGTGCCATTTTTGTCCGAGAAAAGTCGGGGACCATTTTCGATCGGGCAATTGGAATGTGAGTGGGATCAATTGGTGAAGATAAATACCAATTGGATCGGTGAGGTGTTGATTGAATTTATTGAGGCTGAATTGTGTTGAATCAAGTAAGAACAAGTGTTAAATTGGAAGGAAATTTGAGCAAATTCGTAGCTCCCCCTTTCCTATGGCTTTTGGACCATTTCAAAGGTTGTAGAGGGAGCATGGGTGGGTGATTTGAGGCCAAGGAAGATAGTTGCTGGTGGTAGATGGTCAAGGGGACCAAGAGGTGGAAGATAAGGCTTGGTGACCCCTTCTTGCCCCCTCTCTCTCCCTCAAAGCTGTCGACCAGCCTTCCTCCCTCTTGTTTGTGCCATTTTCGGAACCAACAGCCAAGGAGGAGCCATCGGAGATAGCCAAGCCGCCTCATCCACACCACATGCCACGAAGACCGCCGGACCGCTCAAGCAGCGCCGTCCTCGCCCCGCCCATAGTGCGCACGCCCTCCGCCTCCACCGTGCGACCCCGACGCCTTAGCAACTTTGTCTTGCATCCCAACCACTTTGTTTCAGCTTGTGCCGGAGTCGTTTGGGTCGCCTCCGACCTCCGTGAGTTCCCACCAAGGCCTGGTTTGGCCCTTCCAAGCTTGTTGCACTCTTTTCCAGCCAAGAACATAAGCTAGAATTGTGGGTTTCCAGCAGCCTTCAAGGCCCGTTTTGAGGTTGTTCCCGGCCCCAAAAGTTAGGTCCGCTTTGGAGAGAAGTAAGCCCTATTGCGTTCTCGACGATTTGAGTCGATCGGATTGTGAAACAAGTGAGTTTAACTCATTAATCCTCACTTAGTAGGTTAATGACGCTTAAGGTTGTTTAGTTTAGGTTAAGATGGATTAGATGGTTAGTTAGATTAGATTAGTAAATTTAAATTAATTGTCGATGCATGTTAGGTGGCTAGTTAGTGTAATTAGCAAGTAAATAGACTCTAGTATTTATTTAACAAGTCTCGGAAATTTTCCGGGCCCGTTCCGGCATATAATTAGGCATTATGAGCCTAAGTATGCATTTTCTGCATTTAATAATTAATTTCCGTAATTAATTAATTAATTAATTTCCAGAAATTAGACCGGGATAGTTGGTGACTGGAATTTAGTGTTGATTGCAGTGGTGTTCTCTGTTTATTTAATTGAATACTTGATTATGCAAATTGATTGTGATTAGTGCTTGTTATCTAATTCCAAAAATGGATAATTTTGGTAATTAATTGGAGAATTACCAAGCGTTGGTCTAGAGCGCCAAAAATCTATTTTGGGACTACTGAAAATAGTGGGAGGTTAAAAAGTGAAAACCTTATATTTTGGCTAAAGCCGACCGTGTACCCACACATGTGTATTTTTATCGGATATGATAAAAATGGTAAATTGATTGTACGCTCAGAACGTTATACTATACTGGCTTGATGACTCTACATGTTATCTTAGAGAAATGACGGTATGCAATATTGGCTCGGTGACTCTATATGTCATCTTGGAGAAATGACGATATATATATTATACCGGCTTAATGACTCTACATGTCATCTTAGAGAAAGGACAATATGCAATATTGGCTCAGTAACTCTCCAAGATGACGATATATATATAATACTGGCTCAATTACTCTACATGTCATCTTAAAGAAAGGACGGTATGCAATATTGGCTCGGTGACTCTATATGTCATTTTGGAGAAAGGACAGTATGCTATTTATGCTCGATGACTCAATAGGTCATCTTAGAGAAGGAACAATATTTTATATCGGCTCGATGACTCTATATATCATCTTAGAGAAAGAACGATATACTATGAATTAGCCCTTGAGGCAAACTACTACCTATATTTCAACTTAGAGCAAGCTGTTTGCAAGGGGGTTGGACTTTATAGATAATGTTGTTTTGACCAAGTGATGGTTCGATGACATGAAATCGACTGAGTTGATTGATCGATGATTTGATCTGATTGGTTGAAGTGATTGATTAGTTATCTGAACTGTATTGACTTGCAGGAAGGGAACTGAGGCCAAGGTAAGTCCTTTGACCCATGTTGTGCTTAGGCAACTCTTAGGACGTATTTCCTTCCTAATCGAGTCTTAGGAGGTTGAACTTACTGAGACATTGTCTCATTGGTTATTGTATAATCATTTTCAGGTCCTTAGATGGTGTTGGTGGAGGACCGGAACCCTTGAAGTCTGGAAAGGTGGAGACTGAAGAATTGATAAGTTTGTCTAACTAGAGGGTCATAGGACAGTTCCCTTTTTGTTAAGCCGATAATTTTGTAAATAGCCTGGTTTTGTGTATAAAATTGTTTGTTTATAAAAAGGCTCGTTTTGGTTATGAGTTGTGATCCTACTCTTTTTTATCGGGAGAAGTACTCTATTAGTGCTATAAGTTGGGTACGGCGCTCATTTTGGTGCCAAAAGTTTCGGTCAGATTACTTAAGTGCCAACAATTTTGAAAATCTATCACTTTGGTGCCACCACCGATTTGGTTGGCCGGAAATCTGACATGGCAGTTTGTTATTAATTTTTTATGCCAACGTGGATCGCTAGAGAATAGAATCAACATACAAAGAACAAAACGACATCGTTTACTGTTTTCCCCTAAATAAGAAACCCTAAATCCCCAATTTCGACTAGAACCGAAAGTTGAAAATCCTAAATTTCCAATTTGACCATTTTGAGTGCATACTTTGATTTTCTCTCAAAGTTATCAGCTTGCTTTTGCAAATGGAGGACAGAAACTTCAGTAGCAGCTCACATTCCTATAATAAAAGCGAATTAGATGGTGAGTGATATTGTTATTGTGGGTTACTGAGTCCAAAAAGAACATCTTGGACTCGGTTAAATCTCAAGAGAAGATTCCATGGGTACGGCAAATATAGAGAAGGCTTAAAGTGCCAATATTTCAAATGGGTTGATAAGAAATTCACTGATCGAATGACAGAGGTGATATTGGAGTTACTTGAAGGCCGAAATCAACCTCCACCTACGTTAATGGACGAGTTGGAGGATGTCGACTCAATGCAAGCTCAAATGAAGGGTTTAACATCTCTGGTGGACCATTTGAAGAGGGAGGTTTCAAGGCTAAAAATTGAAAGAAACTTTTATCGAGCGCTGATTGTGTTCTTATTCTCTTGGATAGTTTATTCAAATGTGAAGTGAGTAATGAGAAGAAGTTTGTATGTCTACCATAGTTGAAGACGTGGAATATGTACTTGTATTGGATTATTTATAAGTAAAATGTGTATTGTCAATGTTTGTTTTAGTTAGTTTTTGCTTTAAATATAATGGTTTGCTGCATTTTTTATTTGGTAATGGTTTGCTGGTCTGCAAACCATGGTGAAATGGAATGTGCTTTTGGAAAGCATTAGTTGTGAACACTTAAAAATTTTATTATTTAGTTGTGTATTGTCAATGTTTGTTTTGGTTAGTTTTTGCTTCACATATAATTGTTTGTTGCATAAATTTGGTATCTCTTTGCTGGTTTGCTGGTTTGCTAGTTTGCTGGTTTGCTGCAACTGCAAACCATGGCGAAATTAAGGGATGGTGGCAAATTCACGATTGACCATTTCAGTGTCATAAGTTGTAAATAGTGATCGCTTGAGTGCCAAGTTTTTATAAAAGTGATTATTTAAGTGCTAGTCGCGATTACAAAGTGATCACTTGTGTTGTACAAGTTTTTTAAAAAAGAACATGTTAGTGCCAAATGTCACTTGACTTGCACTTTGTACTTGCACCTTGTTCTTGCACCAGTTGGGTTGCCGGTACATCTTCTTGCACCAGCCCATACAAGTATTGATGCAACAAGATGTATTAGCACCCAAAATGTTCTTGCAGCAACACATATAACCAGAACCCTACAAATTCATTATAATCCACAACTTCAACCAACAATAGCAACATTGCAGCAACAACAAAAATAAAATATATAGCATAACCGACTTGCTAGCATTTTAGCCAAAACCAACACAAGAGAAAATAGTCATTCGGTACTTGCCATTAACATTGATTGATTGTTTAAAAGATGGGGTTTGGTCGAGAGAAGACATTGTACTCTTATTTTGCTGTTGCCGCTTCCATTTCTCTACCTTGCAACTCTGATGTTAGAGTACTGGTCGCGAAGAGCGCAATCATGATAACCGTTGCCGATGACTTTTTCGACATGGGAGGTTCATTAGAGGATCTGGAAAAGCTTACTAATGCAGTTCAAAGGTATGCTTATCACCATTAGTATTTGTTTAACTCCAACTTAGTATTTTAATAATTTATCTCTAGAGTTTGCATTGACTAGACTATATGCACGAGGGGATGCCTACATACAAAATTAATGCGTGTACGTTAAACTGATAATTCCATTCAATTATTTATCCTTCTCATCTCCCCCTTTTTTATTGGTGACAAACATTATATTAGGTGGGATGGGGAAGGATTAACTGCGCACGCCAAGACCATATTCGAAGCCCTCGATGATCTCGTCATCGACTTTAGAATGAAATGCTTCAAAAAATCAGGGAAGGACATCAAGAAAAACCTTCAAGAAATACTAAGTCTCGTGTTCCCATATTATACTTTTTTTTTTCTTTAATTTGCTACATCGAGCAATATCTTCTGCTGGAATGGGCTGAAACGCTATGTGTTTGGTTGGAAAGTGGGGTGAGACATTTCATTCATGGCTCGTGGAAGTGAAGTGGAGTAGAAGCGGGGGTGCGCCTCCAACGCAAGAGTACCTCGATGTGGGCATGACATCAATCGCAGCACACATCTTAGTCCTTCCCTCTTCGTGCCTCGCGAACCCCAGGATCCCGTTGCATCAACTGTGGTCCAACGCTTTCCAGCCCATCACCAAATTGCTCACGGTCATCACTCGGTTGTTGAATGACATCCAAAGCTACGAGGCAAAGTTTTTAATGTTGGATAGCACCAGTTGAGGCTATTTGAATTGTTCAATATGATATAGCTAAGTCTAGCCACTGCTCCCTGACTGGCGCTTGTTCATTGCTGCTCTTATTGAGGACCTACATTCACTCTCTTATTTCGTCTCCGTGTTTCTATGATTTTCTCACATTACAGACAGAAGAAAAGCAAGGGAAATTGAACTTTGTGCTGCTTTACCTAAAGGAAAACCCCAAGGCCAGCATTGAGGATTCCATCAACTTCGTGCAACTACTGCTAGAACAACTGAAGAAAGAGTTCCTCCAACACGTCCTTGAGGAGCTCTGCAACTTGCCTGAACCGAGCAGGCAGCTCCACCTCGGGTGCTTGAAAGTGTTTAACATGTTCTTCAACTCCTCTAATCGCTATGACTCAGAGACGGGCATGCTCCACGACATCCAAAAAGCGCTTGTAGTCCCACCGCGAGTCCCCAAATTGAAGCCCTTGAGGCCTTTGCCGGAGCAATTGGGACCGAATCCACGGGAGTTTGTGACCGGGAGCCCGTATGGCCAAGTCGGCCTCGAGCGTTTTCTTAGGAAGAGTTTTGTTGGGTACCGAATATCTTCCCCGAACGGCCCAGTGGATAGATGGGAGAAGATGTACAAGTCATCTAATTTTAAGTTATGTTTCACTTAGTTATAGCAGTAGTAAATCTTCATGTACCATGGTCATGAATTAATCTCATAGGTTCCCCCACCTGAAGCTATTTTGGTTTATATCAATAATGAAATAAGTGTGTAAGGGCAGAGTACCCTCTCCAAGTAGCTTATAAGAATGCGTAAATCGGAAGTGGACAGTTCATCCACATACTTCAATGCAATAATATTTTGTGCTTCAGTGTCATTGTTGTCCATGTAGAAAGCGTTACAAATCCACCTTTTAATTTGGTTAGAATTTGAACAATCGGGGATCTTCTAATTGAAGATTCAGTAAAAACAGTTTCGGTAAAAATAGTAATGGTTAGTTATCATATTTGGTGGAGACTGAGTTGCGATGAGTGTCATCTACACACTAAACTAAATTTGAACCATTGAAAATAGTGAGTTCAATATGGGTCCGTTTGGTAACGCTTTTGTTCTGATAAACAATTTATTTTCAAAATAGTCTTTTTGTATTTCTATTCCTTGGAATAATTTCTTAGGAAAAGAATGCGTTTGATAATTATACAAAATTTCTATTCTTGAAATGAAAAAAAAAATGAATGTGTTTGGTACGATCCACATTTTTTTTTTTGTAACATATAATTTCTTTTAATTTTTTAATAATTTCTTAAGTTTTTTTTTTCTTTTCTTATTCTTCTTTGCTGACGGTTGCCGATAGTTGGCTATGGTCGATGGTCGGCTGGTGGTGCTGGTGGCCGATAGTGGCTAGATAGCAGAGGGTGGCGGCGGCAAACAATAGGTAGCTAGGAAGAAGAAAATTTAAAAAAAAAAAGAAAAAGAAAAGAAACAATAACTTATTTCTAAAAATTATCACAAGAAACTATTTTTTTTACTTCTTATTTTTGTTCAAAATCTATTCCTCGACCACTTTTCTATTCTAGTGAATAGAAAAATTAGTGTTGATACCTAAATTTTGGCAATTTAGTTTATTTATTTATTGCATAGCAAATTAGGAGGTTAATTTTATTAATTTCATAGCATATAGATTTAGGTTGCATTTATTTTTTATTTGCATTTTTTGTTTTTTATTGAATCGGTGGCGGATGGGTTTAAATTAGTTGGCCAAGCCTACTTTTAAATTATTAGAAATTATCTTGTGGGAAATTTGAAATTCGAAATTTTTCCGAGATATGATGAATTTTTGGATAGATATGGCGAAATATTGCGATTTGGCTTTCTAGGATTTGGAATTAAAAAATAATCTTATCGAAAGCTTGAATCGTTATCAATAGGTGAAAAAATTGTGAAAAATATTATGGATATTGATTGCGAAAAAAATTGAAATCACAAGTCTTTCAACTATAAAAAGGGGGTTCTTTGTTTTTTTTAGAGGAGGAGGGCTGGACTTTTGTTTTTTTTCTAAAGTAAAAACAAAAGCAAAAAGGCAGAATAGAGAGAGGAAAGTGTGCGGCTGCAGAGCAGGGGGAAAAGGGAAAAAGTAAAAACGGAAGGAAAAGAAGCTGGTTCATCTTCTTCCCCGATTCTTCTTTTCGCCGCACCAGCCATCGCCACGCTTCCACCCGAGCCACGATCCCAGCTGCCGCGACTAGAAGGTTTGCCCCGACGCCACAGCTGCCGACCGTCGCGCTCAGTGACCCGTGACGCCGATCTTTCCCTTCGCCGCTCGCGCTCGCGTACCAGAGGCCGGAGGTCCATACCGCCAGAAAACCCAGAGCCTCACGCCGATCCTGCTCCACCGAAGCCAGGTAGACCGTGCTGCTCGTCCGTCGATCCACCTTCGCGAGCACCACCGCCTCCGCCGCACCACGACCCAGCAGATGCGAGCCAGCTCCTTCTGCCCGTGCCAGCTTCTGCCCCAACACCGGCAGATCCCGTGCTGCCACTCCCGCGCCTGAGTGACCACTTGCTGCTGCCCGTTGCTGCTGGGGATCCGTTCGCCTCTGCCCACCTGCCGTGCCCTTCTCCGGTGACTCGCCGTCGTTGGTGACCTACTCCAATCAGCCCCCTTGGAGACTCACGCACGAGCTGCCCAATTTTTCCTTTGGAAGCAAAAGGAAAAACAGAAAAAGAAAACAAAAAGCAAAAGGAAAAACAGAAAAAAAGAAAACAAAAAGCAAAAAGGAAAAGGAAATCAATTAGGCAGCTTTTTCTTTCTTTTTTATTTATTTATTTCTTATATATTATTCTCATTTATTTATTTTGTTTTTTTAGAGTTACTCATGAATAGATGATTGGTATTCCGACATGAAAGTGCCCCCAAATTAGGGATTGATAATCCGATTTTCACGCCCGAAATCCGACTCGCAATTCCTTATAAAAATCGACAATCCAATCTCACGCTCGAGATTCGATTCGCGATTTATAAAATTGGACAACTCGATCTCATGCGCGAGATATGGTTCGCCAATTTTCGGATATCAATTTTACCTTGTTTGATTTAAGGGTTAATACCATAAAAAACCCCAAACTGGTACATTTGTGACAAATTTACCCCAAACTATTTTTTTGACCACCAAAAACCCCAAACTGGTACATATGTGACAGATCTACCCTCTGTTAGCTTCCGTTCGATCTTTCCGTTAATTTTTCTGACGTGGTTACTGACGTGGCAAGCCATGTGGAAATTCATAAGTTTAATACCGTTAAAAATCCCAAACTGGTATATTTATGACAAATTTACCCCAAACTGGTATATTTATGACAAATTTACCCCAAATTGGTATATTTACGACAAATTTACCCTAAATTAATTTTTTCGATCATAAAAAACCTAAATTGGTACACGTGCGGCACATTTACCCTCTTTCAATTTTCCCAAATTTGACTAAGTTGTGATGTCCAATCAATTTTATTTTATGGATTACTCTAACATTGCCTCCATATCATTAATACTTGACTTTTTTTTTTCTTTTTATTGGAATCATTATTAGAAAACTATTTAAAGGCTACCAAATGTGCACTTCATTCTTGTGCCGAGAAGATGCCCATTAACTAAAAGATGGACAGATCGCTTTGCGCACATATACAAAAGAATCACACTCAAAGCACACCTAAAATTAGCGACAAACATAAGTGATTTTGGTTCCGGCATTTCAACGAACATGTGATGTACGAGTCACTCATACCATTCACATGCAAATTCCATGTTAAAATTTTGACACACTTACGATTCAAGGTAGGAAAGACTACGTAACGCTAATAAGGACATAGACTAACACGAGTGAAGCAACCACAATATGTGCACTTCTTTTGTATATGTGCGCAAGCGATCTGTCCATCTTTTAGTTAATGGGCATCCTCTTGGCACAAGAATGAAGTGCACATTTGGTAGTCTTTGAATATTTTCTAATAATGATTCCAATAAAAAGAAAAAAATCAAGTATTAATGATATGGAGGCAATGTTAGAGTAATCCGGAAAATAAAATTGATTGGACATCACAACTCAGTCAAATTTGGGAAAATTGAAAGAGGGTAAATGTGCCGCACGTGTACCAATTTAGGTTTTTTATGATCGAAAAAATTAATTTAGGGTAAATTTGTCGTGAATATACCAGTTTGGGGTAAATTTGTCATAAATATACCAGTTTGGGGTTTTTAATGGTATTAAACTTATGAATTTCCACATGGCTTGCCACGTCAGCAACCATGTCAGCAAAATTAACGGAAAAATCGAACGGAAGCTAACGGAGGGTAGATCTGTCACATATGTACCAGTTTGGGGTTTTTGGTGGTCAAAAAAATAGTTTGGGGTAAATTTGTCACAAGTGTACCAGTTTGGGGTTTTTTAGGGTATTAACCCTTGATTTAATGTCATGGTATTTGAGTCAGTTTTATTTTCGTAGAAGGAAAAATTCAAAAAAAATTGAATTAGGATTAGGTTTGTTTTTTTAATTATCTTGCATGATTAGAATATGGATTTTTATTTTGAATCATGAAAAAGAAAAAGAAAAAAGTGCACTCATTTAGGATGTTAGTTTTTCTTTTATTATCTGAATTGCATGTTTAATTTTAATTTCGAATTTCATAAAAAATTAGGAATTGAGGCATTATTTGCACGTCATGGCATTTTAGAATAAATTACGTATTTTATTTTAAGTCTAGATTGATTTTTGAATCTTATGATAGAACTTGCTAGGTTAAGATAATATCTTGGTTTAAATTAGGATTTAGTCTGATCTAATCCTTAATTTAAACTAGATAGAATTTTAATCTAGATAATTATGTTTTGCATTTTCCTTAATTTCGAATTTCTTAAAATTTTTCTTAGGATAAGTTAGTTTCAATTTCTAGAATATATTGCATTTTTAGAATAGAAAATTCATGTGCATGTCATATAGATTTAGACACACCGAATGCACGTCATTTAGGGTTTATTATTAGGTTCATTTAATTAGAAATTGCACGTCATTAGAATTAGGTCATTTTGATTAATTTAGATTGCATATTTAATTATTGCATGTTCATTAAAAATCATTAGTTTTTTACTCATTCATATAGTTTAAGACATTTTGCCATGCCATATTATTTCATATTAGATTAGAAGCGTTGCATTGCATATGGACTATATTTTTGTTAAAAAGTGAAAGCAAAAATTGAGTGATTGCTTGTTAATTAGAAATCATATGTAAGATTGTTGATGTGAATTCTGATCTAACAAACGCAGATGCTTTCGTTGCTTTGAGGTAAGTCCTGCATTATTTTATTTGCTTTCTTGAGTGTTAAATTGGTGGTATGCGCACATGTATGATCACCTCACACGTTAGGAAAGTGAAATAAAATCAATTTAAGCTGCCTGCAAAACACTTTTTTCGAAATAAAAGAGAAAGGTACCGAAAGGACACTAGGATAGTCTAGTGTAACCAAGTCCCCGTATCCAAAATCTCTAGTTCGTAGGAGTAAAATGATCCTCCCATTATTTTACTTAGGTGTCTAATCGACCTACCACAAATTGATTAGTGGCGACTCCCTTTTGCATGCTAGATATTTGAATTTAAATCGCGAGTTGGTAGAGCTTGGGAGAGCCCGAGCTAAGAATAGGCTTAGCAATCCATTAGCCTAAGTTTAGGTGGCACACCCGAAAAATTGGTCGCGACATTAGTTGACGTTATCAAACGGTCATTTTTGGTTATGGAGAACAAAAGAGTAGAAAAACAAAAGAACAAGAACATTAACAAATAGGCTCTATATATCTCAAGGAGATTCCATCAAATGTGATGCTCGCTCAATTTCTGCTTAGTGCATGACTTAGATTGCAGAATTATTTTGTGAGAGAGAAAGAGATCACAATTAATCGGTGGAAACTAGAATTGTGGGATCAAACACGTGAGAAGAAACGAGATCATGAACCTTGGCTATCCCACTTACCTCAGCGTGAGGGCCACCGCCACCACAGCCGACTATCGTTGCCTCCGCCCTTGACCACAATCGTGACATTCGCTTTCCACCACTGCCTGTCACAGATTTTCACCACCAAAGCCTCTAATCTCGGCTGACTCATTTGCCTCAGTTTTCCACTCGCATGGCCACGACTTGTCCACATTGTCGTTCATCCCAAGCTTGGCCAATACGCTCGAGCCTCAAATCTCATATATGAGTTTGGGCCTACCCTAGATTTGACATCTAGGGCTCGAGCCTAGCGTTGCCAAGCCCGAGATCGGAGGCTTGCGATTGAAGGGGTTGGTTCACACCCGAGGGTGAATCCTAAAAGGGAAGGTAGTGGGCTTCAAAGATCGATTAAAAAGAAAAACAAAAAATGTTGACAAAGCTTGGGAGAAACAGACGGGCTTCCGACACAAATTCAGTGTGGTATATAGACTAAGCTAAATTCGGATAATTAAAGATGATGTAACTCATATGGATTTTGGGTGTATCTCATGAGATTGCACAACTGAAATTCAGTTTAATTATGCATTAAATTGGTTGAAAACTTGTAATAACGTCGCTAAATTCATACATAGCAACATATCACCAACACACTAGATTTAATTTCTATTAACTAAAAAAAAATCACATGATAGAAGATGTGGAAAATTAACTTGGACTATAATGTTTAAGAGTAGCACTCGGGAGAGTACCTTATAAATATTACTTGAACGTGAATGGAGAAATCAGGAGATGAGGATGGCATGAAATATCTTTTAATAATTGAAGGAAAACGAGGGACTTTTTTTTGGGAAGAAAAATAAGAAAGGGATTCAAATATGCCATATTCTAGACATGTATGGAGTAAAAACAATAAAGAAGAGAGAGAGAGAGAGAGAGAGAGATGGGCTAGAAGTCGCGTGCTTCGCTTCTTGAAGAAGCTAAGGGTGTGCTTGTTTGTGTTTCTGTTCTTTTTTTGTTCCAGGGAACAGAAATAGAAAAACATATTTCTGTTCCGAGGAACAGTTTTTAAACAAAAGAACGCATTTGGTAAACTTATTCCTGGAATAAAAAAGAATAGAAACATGTATGGTAAATTTGTGTTCTTTTTTTTTTTTTTTTTTTTTTTTTTAATGTTTTTTTTAATTTTTTTCTTTCTTTTTCTTTTTTCTTTTTTTCTTGCTTTGGCCAGTCTCCGGCCTCGGCCATGGCCGGCGACCGGCCGACGAGGGCTGTCGGCCTCGCCTTGGCTGGGCGAGGCCGCCGGCCAAAGCAAGAAGAAGAAGAAAAGAAGAAAAAAAAAAGAAAAAGAAAAGAAAAGAAAAGAGAAGAGAGAGAAAAGTTATTCTTTGTTTTTGTTTCAGAAATAAGAAACAACTTTTTTTTTGTTTCTTGTTTCTGTTCTTTTTTTTGTTCCCAGGAACAAAAAAACAGATTTAGAACAAAAACGCAAACAAACGCATTTCTATTCTTTTTTTGTTCCCAGGAACAAAAAAACAGAAAATCTGTTCATAAACAGAAATAAAGAACACAAACAAACAGGCCCTAATTAGCCTGTCCTTGTTCTTCTGGAATTAGACAGAGAGAGGAAGAGGAGTTGCAACTTCTAGTGACTGTATAGTGCATTGTAATCCCAACACAAAGTTTCTTTACATACGAGCACTTAAAATGTCTTCAACAGACATTCAATATCTTGTCGATGGATCCACGTGCAATGGCAACCTACCCTTCAAGGAACAGTTCCTCGGGAATTTGTAGAAGCGCCCTCGAACATTGCACTAATGACAACAAAATTATGAACAAACAAACAATACTGCCAAGCTTATTACACTAAAAATGCAATGTCCAAAAGTGTAGGACAATTAACAGGCCTACCATAAGCCGCAACTTTCAGAAAACAAATGAAAAAAACCTAATTTCACAAAATCACAGGAAGTCACCTGGTGTATAGGAACAGGCGATTTATATATGCTACATATAAAATTTGATGTATCTTCACAATTCACATACTAATTACAACATACTTATAAATAAATGATAACAGATGTTTATCTTAATGGTATCGATTTCAGCACTCAATACAATTAATTCATAAGTTACAAATGATACAGGATACTAGTTTACACCAATATTACTATTGAACCAATGCATGGTTTTTTCTTAATATAAGATGCATCGATTAAACTTTAATGATAGACCTAACCATTTCAAAAAAGAATTAATCTAATTTTTTATTGAAAGTCCTAAAACTAGTTTTAAATGGATAAGTGTATTGAAATTTTTAAAACTTATCATAAAAGTGCAATTGAGTCTCAAAATTTTCAAAATATGCAATCAAGTCCTTAAACTTGTTGTGAAAATGCAATTAGGTCCTAAAACGGAATTTAGTTTCTTTAATGATGAAAATGTTGATTATGAAATGCATTCTATTGATTAATTTTTCTAAAATCATATAGGAGTGATCATTTTAAAGATAATGTTTTACAAATCGTTGATGTTTTGTGAAACAAATGCATCCATCAGCAGGATTCCTTAACAATAGACATCTCGCGAATCAATTTTAGCTGTTATTCCGGTCTAGATTGGCTATTAGTCAGTTGGAGTCATTGTTGAGGGATGAAGACTATCAACTGACCAGCTAGCATCTTCAGGAGTTCCGAACGAGGAGGTAGGTAGCTTGTTCCAAGAATTTGTGGAGTGGCAAGATCAATAAAGATTTAATTAAGAGGACTCAAGTGATGGAAATTTATGTGTCGCGATTTTAGTACTTCATAACTTATTATCCAGGGTAAGTTACAGCACCCGCAATTTTTTGTCTAAGCGCCATCTCTTTTTTTAGTACATAAGAAGTAGCTTAGCATGCATAGAAACTCTCATCACCTGATAGCCTAAGTTTCAAATATACGTTTATCACCTCACATTTCATGAACTTTTAGCGGTTTGATTGCACTCGTTTATGTCACAAGTTGATGCATTCTTTAATCTCACCGCTGAAGGACTCCAAACTACAGTTTGCATCCAAATTGAAGTTCAGACCCAGTTAGCACATTTAGCAAATCGAGCAGATTTCTCAAGTTCCACCAATCAGAAAATGCCACCAATTAATGTCAGTTCAACTGGGTCCTCCTGGGTATTAGGAGTTGGGCCTACTTTTACGTAATTTAAGGTAGAGTAATGCCGAAGTTGGTTGATGTTCTGTTCATATAGCATGTCCGGAAATTATGAATAATGAAAGATGACATGACATCAATAGACCTGGATTAATGTGTTGGATGCAAATTACGCAATCCCAAGATATTCATAATCAGAACAATAACATACATAATTGAGAAGAAAGATTAACGCACCTATTTTGGGATCTATCGTTCTTGAAGTAGAAGCGGAAACACAATGTTCCACGTGCAAGTCCTTCTCCTCTATTGCCCTTCGTATCACTGACTCAATGATGCGGCCCCCTCACATTTAGCGTTAGGTAAACGCTCCTTAGGTAAGGATACATGTGAGAATTAGGGTTAGAGGAGAGACTTGAGCACCATTTATAGAGTTTTCAGCCAGGCTCCCTCATTACGGGCTAGGCTTAACTCGGCCCACATTAGCCAGCCCTATATTAAACTAATTAATAAACCTTCTATCTCACCTTAGACCAACCATGTTTTACGGTAACCGTAAAAACAATAAATTACAATATCAATTAATGAAGTCCACATTAGGAAAACTCTTACATTCTCTCACTTGGACTATATTAATTGAAATCGTATTGTATGTGTGCATATTGGTCTAGAGATAATTCTGAATAGTCAATCCTATCCCATAAAGTCTCAAATAGCGAATCATGGTGATAATTGCATGTATACACATAGAGCTTTCCATGGTCACAAATGTTCACAACTCTATTGATATGGATTCAATATGGTAGTGTGTCAAATGGACAACATCTCTCATAGAGAGATCCCATTTGTCAGTCACCATTCTCTTACCTTAAGAGTCACAAAAACTTGTGCCACTAGAGAATGTCATTATGGTTCCATGAACCCACATATGTCCTGTCTTTACGGTTAACATTTCTTTATGTATAACAAGACATATGGACAAGGCTAATAACCGGATGCCCCTAACCTTCACTCAAGGTTTATACAATACCTTGAGATTTTATCAATATGTATTCAACATAATAACAACACATTCAAAAAAATAAATTGTATTGAATACAAAAGTTAATACATATCAAACCGTTACAAAATGTAACGAACACAAATGAAACATTTATCAGAGTAAAGCCAAAATAGCTTCCACTAAACAACAGTATCTCATGATGCTCCTAGGCCCATGCTAATGACATGTTGCTCAAATACACATGGGTGTAGGCCTTTAGTTAGTGGATCTACAACCATATCATCTGTGGAAATATGTTATATTATAACGTCACATTTCTGTACCGTTTCTTTATGGTAAAAAATTTTGCCCACCATATATTTAAACCCCTTGAGACCTCTATTGTAAATAAATAATACTACAAATTTGTTATCTCAATACAACCATATGGGTCTATCTATAAAGTTAAAACAATTAACTCTTTCATGAGGTTCTGGAGCCTAATAGCCCAAGTAACAACCTAAAAGAATGTTACTGATGCTGCTTACATAGTAGAAGATGACATAAAACTTTATTTACTGCACTTCCTACTAACATAAATATGTATTCTGTTATTGATCTCATGTCATCATAACAGCCAGCAAAGTTTACATCTAAATACCCTACTAACTGCAATAATTGAATATATTTGTAAATTAGCATATAATTTTACCTTAAAACCTTCTTGGCAGCAACCCAGTGATCACGTCTTGGATTTGACCAATATCTACCTAAAAGTCCCGTCACAAAGACGATATTTAGTCTAGTGCAAATTCGAGCATACATTATACTTTTAAGTGCACTGACACAAGGTACACCCTTTAATTAGATTTTCTCAATATCTAAATAAGGACAATGTGATAGATTCAGTCCATCACCCTTAACAACATGAGCAATTCCTAGCTTGCAATGACCAATATACAATCAGCAAATGTCCTCCGAGAAAATCTAATATAATATGGCAAAAACAATCCTTACAGACCTTAGTACAAAAGATATAAGATGTCTCAAGGTCATAACTTGTAAGCAAAATATCATGTACATAGAGTATGAGAAAAAATAAATTTCATCCCACTGACCTTGCAGGTTATTGAATTACTTTGTTCCCAATTGAACAAAATAACAACACTATGAAACTTTAATAATATTGTCTGGAAACTTGCTTAAGACCATAAATTAAAACTTTTCAGTCTACACACAAGTTTACTTGAATCTGCTGCAAAATTCTCTAGTTGCACTTATATAGATTTTGTATCTCTTTGACGTAACTCCATATAAAAAATAAACTATCAATACCACGTTCACTCTGAAAGAATCTATAAAGAAATAATAGTTTCTTCACTAACTATCCACCCCTCTTTCAGAGTGAAAATATTATTATCTTTTTTATGGCATCTAATCACATACTTAATTAAGAACAATAAACGACATTTATATAAGTTGCTAAAACAACCATGTAATGGATACTGTAATCATGCTCTCACAAATAGATTATATAGTATGATGGTATAACTGATCGTCTTTCCCTAACAAATCTCCTTAATAAAACTGCAACCACTTCATTCTGCACTTGAGAGGTTTAAGAAATTTCATTATAAACTATATCAAGAATAGTATCTTAAACCTCAACAAGTTTAGTCTATGGTACAAGAGATTCCATAATTATCTGTATAGGTAAAGACAAAAACACAATAACCCCCATCATACTATTATCTTTAATAGTCTGAGAGCAGCTATCCTCTACAATTATGTCGATCTTAAGAAACTTTAGAGTATGTGATTCCATAATTCTTGTACCTTTTTTAGGGTCATAAGATCCATACCCCTTTAACAATCTAAATAAGATACAAAATAATTCCGAGTTGATATGAATTGCAACACACTTAAAATTGGATTAGATAATCTCATTTCTGCATGACACCCCTAAATTTAATATGATTCAAGTAATCTATGCCCAGTCTATAACTCAAAAGAAGTTTATGAAACAACTTTGATAAGGACACCTTTTGTATGTGAAAAGAGTTGCTTTCAAAATATCAACCCACAGAAGACCGGATAAATTAGTCTTACTTATCATACTCATCACCGCGTTCATTATGATGCTTCATGCCTTTTAGCCAAATCTTCTTGTTAGAATTTTCAGGCATAGTAATGAAATTACCACCTCAGAATTTATAAAGTATTTGACAAATAACCCTTTAAGCTATTCCGCATTGCCATACTTGCTAAAATACTCACTGCTACTATTAAACCTGACAACCTTTAAGACAAATTCTAACTAATTTATTCTTTATCTCAGTCAATTTTACTTCCACAATAATCTATAGAAGTCTTTAGATAACCGTTAAGAGTAAATAGAAAAATTTTGGAAACAACTTTTTCATCCTTATATGAGAGAGAGAGAGAGAGATATATATATATATATATATATATATTAGGACTTAAACATAATCTTTGCAGATATGTCCTAATTTTAATATCAGACAAGATATAATTTCAAGCAACTAAGGCTTCCATCATCTTATAGCAGTGCAGTCCACGGGCAAACCTCTTTTCTAGTGTTCTAGAATGGAACGCTTTATGGACAGTAAACAAATTCAATTGCTCTTTTCTCAAGCAACAAATCGTATGTCCACAACTTAAAATTTGAAACAGTAAAAATTTCAATAATAGTGGAGTTATTAATTACAGAAAAGGTGATTGAAAAACAAGCAATGTATGTAATTAGCATTATGTGAGAATTGTGTAACTTGACGTACAAGTACACATCTAGAGAGTTACACGCATAATCATATAATCACCTTTGGGCAGAATACATGATATGCAGTTGTACACTCCCCACATGATAGTGGTTATGAGAATATATTCTAACATTCGTAAATTTATCATATTTGGGCATATGAACTATTAGGATCAGTCACTCCTCCACCACACCATCATGTATCCCTCCATGAACTAATACACAATCACCTCCTTTGAGAGTATGACCGCACATTAGACCAGGAGACATCCCAATCATTATACGAAACTGATATTTCTCAGTCCAACCAAGTGTGACACTTTGGCAGTTACAACTCAATTGAATCCTTGAAACTCTCTCATACCGGGGATATAAACTTTACTTCTCACATACACCATATACATGTAATTTTAACTTTAGTGATAGGGGCAAAATATCACTAAAATCACATATCATACTAATTACACTACTTTAATCATGATAATATCTTTATTTAATCTGGTTGTACGTGACAATCACGATGAAGCTATAACCCATTAAAGTATGAGGGCAACTAGAATAAACTAAAGACTACTATTACGATAATCGAAAGAAGCACACTCTTCCAGCATTAACAGAAGAATCTAAAAGCACCAAACAAAATAGATGTGGACACCTACCAATAAGATAAAAGCACGGATGCCAAGAAATATTAGGATTCAAAACCTAATAAGTCTCCTTCAAAGAGCATTGGCCAAAAAGAGTGTACACGTAAAAGACTTTCGCACATCAATTGCGATTTCTAGCGATTGCCACCGCACACATATCACATAATGCCTTAGCACCCTAAGACCTTACAAGCATAGTCGGCAGAATACTGTCCCTCAATCCCGTTTGATATGCAGGTATTTACCCTTAGCCTTCACCAATATATAATTAAAATTGGTCACTTTTCCAAATATTTTCTTACGAAAAAAAAAAATCATCCAACATAGCAACGCCCATCAACATCGCCCCTCCCGACCAGACGCACCCAGACGGCGAACGCAAACAGATCCTTCGCCAACCCATCCCTGCAACACGATCGCGGTGAACAAATTGCGCAGCCGCCTACTGCCACAAGAAAATATATATATATAGACACACACACACACACAAATACAAATCTTCACAAACCCCATCATACTCGTCACGAACGAATTCGATATTGACTAACAACTGCAGGCAAACCCGCCATGGCAATAGAACAAAACCGTCGAGAGGAGAAAGTCAATTCTGAAATCAGAGATGGATGAGCAAAAGAGTGCACGCGATGACCGACAGTTCATAATTCAAACGACACAACGTGATGCAAAGAGTGGAGAAGAAAAAACGAAGGTAACGCTAGAATGTAACTTAAAATTCTAGAACTTTTCTATAATCCTAGAATTTCAAATTTAAAATTCTCACTCAATTCTCAACAAAATTATACAAATTATATATGGTTGGAAAGATCTCGACATGTAGAACAAAAACCCCATGGTTTTAGGATCAATCGAGCAAAAAATCCACATGAAAAAATAACAATCTAGCGGCATGTGGCTGCGTGTGCGGCCCTCTCCGGCGACGCGTCGCCCACGGATCTATTCGCCTCAACTAACCCAATCCGAATTTGTGATTTTATTTTATTTTTATTGAACAAAAAATCTCGAAAATCACAAATTATGGCAAAAATCTTATGCATTCGAGTTCTAAGGTTATGGAGACTCTGATACCACATGTTGGATGCAAATTACACAATCCTAAGATCTCCATAACATGAACATGAACATGCATAATTGAGAAGAAAGATTAACGCACCTATTTTGGGATCCATCGTTCTTGAAGTGGAAGCGGAAACACGATGTTCCACACGCAAGTCCTTCTCCTCTATTGCCCTCCATATCACTTGCTCAATGAGGCAACCCCCTCACGTTTAGCATTAGGTAAACGCTCCTTAGGTGAGGATACATGTGAAAATTAGGGTTAGAGGAGAGACTTGAGCATTATTTATAGAGTTTCCAGCTAGGCCTCCTCATTACGGGCCAGGCTTAACTTGGCCCATACTAGCCAGCCCCATGTTAGACTAATTAAGAAACCTTCTATCTCACCTTAGACCAATCCTGTTTTACGGTAACCGTAAAAAACTAAATTATAATATCAATTAATGTAGTCCACATTAAAAAAACTCTTACATAATGGACCTTTGATTTTCATCGTACTTCCATGAGATAGGGATGTCAAAGTTACCCGATCCAACCCGACCAGGATTTCTTGGGTATTTTCAATTTGGTTCAAGTTTCACGTTTCACATTTTGCTTTTTTTTTTTCCCCTTCTTCCCTTCTCACCTCTGTAATCTTTTTAAAGCACATGCCACATATGCAATATTGTTTATAAACAATCATTTATTCAAAAGTTGCGTGCAAAAAAGAATATTAAATTAACTTGAAAAGAATGACCAAGATAGTTGAGTGTCATTAATGGCGAGCAAACAGAAGAGTGCTTCTAGATATATCGAGTTCATCCATGAAATAAACACAATCAATGATGTGACCAAATACAAAGACGAATCATTTCCAACGTAAATGAAAGTTGGAAAAATCATCTAAAACACGAACTTTCACGAATCAACAAGAGAACAACTGCCTCGCTTGCTTCAACATAGAATTGACTCTCATGATTGGAAGGTTGATTTCGTTGGGGGTCAACATATCTGGACGATGGATCACTGAGGACGCTAGGGGGTGAGTGTGGCTCTAGGGTAGAACCTGGAACTTGAGAATTGAATCGGTGGAAACTTGTCTGGTTTCAAGTTTCAAAAATTGGGAAACTCGTTTCAATGGTACTTGGCCAACAAGTTTTTGTATAATTCTTAGCCTATGTCTTCATGCGAACTTGCATTATTCCATGATGTTTGATAATGAGTATATAATATGGAACAACTAATTTGAACTTTCATTTTATGACCGAGACTTTTGCTTTGTTAATATTTCATATTTTTCGTATATTTAAATATAAGTTATGATTAGTGAATTGTAGTAGCAAGTGATGATCATTAAATATGATGATTCACTACAATCGTTTAGTTAACAATACAAGCGAAACTTAGGTAGACCTTGAAACTTGTGACAAAATAGGTTTTAAAGTTCTAGGGTATGCATGATAGATTCTAAGTTCCAAAACATAAAGAACCTATTTTAACATGGAGGTTTTAGGTTCCAGTGGAACCTATATGGAACCTAGAACTGCTCACCCCAAAATGGTGTTGACTTGCCATATACCTAAGCAAAAGAACCCATGATTATACCGGATAACCAAACCATGAGCACGTCTCACAAGTTTCCTCGATATTTTTTTTTTTAATATTATCTAGTATTTCATCCTTATTGGCTAAAATTCTTTTTAAGAAGCTAAAAAAAATAGGCCACCAAACCCCATATGTATTGATTGATGAGAGAAATTTCTTAAAAAATATATAATATGTAGTCATTTTTTAAAGATAAAGCTAAAAAGTAAAGCAAAAACTAAGCCAAAATTGACTTCGAAAATCAAGTCAACTAATACAAATAAAGGATATGTAAGAAGTGGATAAAGTTATTATTTATTGTGATAGCAACAACATATAGCAATTCAAATAAGTTTGGCAAAAAAAAAAAAAAAGTCTCGAAACTCAACCTGATCCAATAAATTAGATGATTTGGGATAAATGTGCTTTGGGTATCGGATTGGGTCGCGGATAGAGCATGGTTCCATTTGTTTCAAGTCAAGCCGGGTATTTCGGATACCCGATTCATTGATACCCCTAACATGAGATGCACGAGTTCTTTGCCACTAGAAAGGAGCACTTGATTGGAAACCCTGCATGAAAACGAAATTTGTTTTGAAACTTTTTTTCATCCTCTCTTTTCCCATATTCCTTCGAAGGTACACTAGGCTGTGCTGAAATCCCTTTTTCTTGTGCACTTTTAGACAACTGAATTCCATTTTAGGATGTCTTTTACCACGAAAAAAATATATATTTTTTAGATAGATAAACATCATACTGATAAAAATAATTCTCTAACCTGACGATGTGAGTAGAGTCAATTAGGGTATTTTCATTGATCTCTATATCTTTTAGAATTGTATAGCCTGTCATGTAACATGTTAGCATGTTCTTCTATTAATGTTCTTCTATTATTCCTAATTCATTATAATTGATATCGAAATAATTAACTATTAAACAAATGTATGACTTAATATTTAAATATTGTATCACTCCCCTTCACACTTAATCTAATCTTTTTGCTTAGTACTAGGGGTCTTGAAAGATTTAAACTCAGAATCTCCTTCTCTAATACCATATAAAGTTTTGTAAGACAATTGCTAACTGTTATAAAAGTTTAAGCCATTTAGGTTAATATTATAAAGAACCCTTAATTGGTATACTCATGACAAATGTACCAAAAATTAAATTTTTGACCACCAAAAACCCCAAAATTGTATACTTATGACAAATTTATCTTTTGTCAGCGTCCGTCAATTTTACCATTAAAAATATAGATGTAGATGACACATGGTGATGTGATATAGTGACGTGGTAAGTTTATGTGAAAATTTATAAGGTTAATACCATGAAAAATATCAAATTAGTATACTTATGATAAATTTACCCCAAATTATGTTTTATTCACCAAAAACTCTAAACTGTTACATGTATGACATATTTATCCTATGACATATTCATACAAAAAATTCATCTACATGGAGCAAATAATACGGTGAATCTTTCGAGCCGAACACTAGTATCAAATTAAACACTTCAAAGGAGTCTTAAACCAACAACAATAACGCAAATTTGCTGACAATATGATATAAATATGCAAGACCGACATATGTGATGGGAGAACAGTAACAATTCGAACAATATCGAATTAACGTAGCGGAATAAAATAATCTCCCATCTTGTGTAAACCTAATTGGAATTGATATAGTAGAGTAAAATAAATACCAAGCACGCGAACACAAAACGATTTTTTTACGTAGAAAACCTCCTCGATGTGAGGAGATAAAAAACCACGGGACCGGAGTCCACCCAAAAATCTTCACTATCAACAAAATTGTTCTTCTCTAGCAAATACTAGAGGTACATAGTAGCAAACACCTCAAGAACATAATTCTTGGCAATACACATGAACTTCACAAGAGATTAAGGATAAATCTGACCAAAAACGCAGGTTTTGATCAATCCACGAAAAACCTGATGTATGGAGCTTCAGACAAAAACCAAACCGTTCAGATTCGAGAAAATTGCGCCACGAACATGCTGACAAAATTTCAGCTCAATCGGACAACGAATCGACCTCCGATGCTAGCTTGATGTAAATCAAATATTGCCCCAAACCCCAGATTTTCTGCTTTCTCTTTTTCTCTTGTTACTATTTCCTTTTGCGGCTACCACTTTATATATATATAGTGAGAAACCCTATTTCCTCATATAACTTATCATATGGGCTCAAGCCCCTTTTTGGACTTGAACTCATTGGGCCTCCTCCACATAGGAGTGAACCCAACTAACAATATGGATAGTGCTCGGAACTCTTGAAATGGCCAAATAAGACCTCATGGCTTGTTGTCTAGCCCTTCAGGCTTGTTGGATAGAGCGTACTTAGTGCCCATTTGCCCATTAAGTGATCATGTGTGAACCTGGAAACGTCTCTACATGACAACGGGCCCTCGGGACCATTCCTAATACCCCCTCGATACACATTCATCTTAGGATGGCGGTGAGACCTCACTGTCAATTAGGCGGGTCGAGTGCCTAGTATGCATAGCAGGCTTGTGTCTGAGATGTTTTCGGGTTCGTTGGTGATCATTTAATGGGCAAATGGGCATTAAGTACACGCTATCCAGCAAGCTTCAAGGGCTGGACAACAAATCACGAGATCTTGTTTGGCCATTTCAAGAGCTCCGGTAGCCCTGGTGGGTCCCATAACACTATTTCTGCTAACCATCAACATCCACCATGTGAATCATGCTCAGGAACAGCGCCGCATTATTTTTTTGCCGTTCGCATGTCTTCCTGTGTCACCTTGAAAGTATAATAATTTCTCGTCTTTTGTTGGGGATCATTTAATGGGCAAATGGGCATTAAGTACACTCTATCCAGGAAGCTTCAAGGGCTAGACAACAAGTCACGAGATCTTGTTTGGCCATTTCAAGAGCTCTGGGCAGCCCTGGGTGGGTCCCATAACACTATTTCTGCTAACCATAAACATCCACCATGTGAATCATGCTCAGGAGCGGCGCCGCATTATTTTTTTCACTGTTTGCATGTCTTTCTGTGTCACCTCAAAAGTACAATAATTTCTCTCACCTTAGGACAAGAGAAGTTCCATTTTGCTTTTTGTCTTGAATACCAATCAGACCTCTGTGACATGTCACATCCAATAAACGATTCACGTGGTACCCCTAAAAGGAACTGGCTCAAAGTCATGTATAAATAGACCTAATGGGTTTATGCAATCTACTATTCCAATAAGCAAGCCAAATCCTCCTCATACAAATCTTTATGGAGTTCCAAAAACCCTCCATTCAATCTCTTGTCCAAATGATCAAGAGAGAGATACTACCCAACATGAGCTCACATTCATTCCTCTCTTCTTTTCCATATGACACCGCATGGTTGGCAATGATTCCTGATCCTCATCAACATGATCGTCCCATGTTTAAGGGGTGTTTAAATTGGGTGCTCCACAATCAGAATGAAGAAGGCTTTTGGGGAGATTATGATCATGACGAAGATGAAATGTCCAACAAAGTGGAGTGTCTTGCTTCAACCCTTATTTGCATGACCATGCTCAAAGAGTGGCATGTTGGTTCACCTTTGATAGAGAAAGGTATCACGTGCTTCACTTTCATATGGTCATCACAAATATAACATTTCTTTGTTTACATCAAAATATGACCATTGCAAATATAATTCTTCCTTCTAGAATAAAATATAATTTGTGAGTAGATTACTTTTGTGATCACTAACTAAACTTTGTACTTAAATTTTAACCAGGTGACTTTGTTCACTTTTCAACCCATGGCCTAACCCACCAATTCTAATATGGTTTCAACTTGGCACTAATCATCTTTTTAATTTTATTTATTGAAATTCGGATTTATTAAATAAATTATGTGTATTTTTGAAATAGTGTGATTGTTTGCAATAGAGTACGATCATCATCATCATCATCATCATCATCATCATCATCATCATCATCATCATCATCATCATCAATATGTTTTCAAGAACATATTTTTTTGGACAAATTCCACCAGAAAGGTTGCGTTTAGTTTTGAAAAAAAAAAAAACTCATATATATATAGTTTTTACATCTTAATTTTTTCAAGTTTCAATTCTTCTTTCCAAAAACTATACAACCATCTTTTTCAATTGTTTCTTTTTTAGATATCTTGGAGAATACCATAATTGTTAGATGGTATTCTCATTAAAATGTTATAGTATCCTAGAGGGTTTTTGCCAATATTTAGTATGTTGTGGGGTAAATAATTCCTTAAAAAGAGTTTTATGACGTTTCAAAATCTGATCCCATTTCTTCTCATTCTTGACTATATTTGCCAACAAAAGCCTATAAAAGATGATGCATGTAACTATTGTGTTTGTTTCCTTATTGAAATGCAACAATCATATAGTTCTTCACAGACTCTTCTCTAATATTTCTCTCTCTATCTTTTTTTTTTTTTTTCTTTTGGATTTTTCATGTTTCAGGATTAAAGTACATTCATGAAAGTGTGGAATTGCTTCTTTCAAGAAATAAGCATGGAAAGTTTCCTCGTTGGATCGCTATCGTCTTGCCTGGAATGGTTGATTTGGCCCGTGCTAGTGGTTTGGAGGTCATATTCCCCGAAAGCACGGAACGTATCATTGCGGATTTATTTAGTAATCGACAACGAATTCTCAAAAGGTAATTATATTACATTCCTTCTTTATTGCTTGAAATTTACCATGTGTTTTTAGTTTCAAGTTGACCTACATTTGCATTTCGGTCACGATACTTTTTAAATTTCATTACTAATATAGTCCAAACCGTTTCAATTTAGTTCAATCTCAATCGATCAACCCAAATCGGCATGCGATTGCATTCATCCTTCTTGATGGAATGTCGCGACCTACCTTTTTCGTCTAGAGAGGAAAATATATAAGTTTAAGGGTATTGCTTAAAAGATGGCTTATAGCCCATGATTAGGCGTGGGCTCTCTCAAGCCCATACCTCATACGAGGTTGGGGTGTTTGTGAAAGATCTTCTAATGAACAGTAGCCACTAGCCAATGGGGTTAGGTAGCAATCAAATGAGGCATGGGAGTGTACCTCACTTATTACACAACTAGATAGGGATAGGGACTTGATTCCGTAGGAGCAAGTTAGAAAGATTGAGAAATAGAACTTGTACAAATCTTTCCATTTTGCAATTCGATCCAATCCATTAGTTCGTAGAGGTATTTACTCGATCGTAGACATTTCGGAACACCTCTAACGAGGGACAAATAGTCGATTTTGAAAGAACTTATTGTCAACCTCTTTTAGATATGAATCTATCGATTCGAAGGGAATAACTTGTATCGTATCTCAATTTTAATTCAAACATGGGTCTGATAATGCTGTCAAAAATTTTCTTATCAACCTTCTTTGAAAGCTTAATAATCTTAGCCAAAGTAAAGAATGATAAGTAAATTTGTTCTTCTAGAGAATCTCCTAATTTTTCCAGAGCAACTAGAAAGAGATTCTTTAACCAGAAAGAATTCAGTTCAGACGAGAGATAAAAAAAAAAAAAATGGCATGGGGATGGTCTACAGGGTTCATAACCACTCCTCTTACTACTAGGATGCTTATCTAGCCATTCTTTTTTGAGAATTGAAGGATTTTTATTGGGTGAGTTCAAAGAATGATTTTTGGTAGAATTATTTCTGATTGGATCAAATGGAGGTCTCGATAGAGATTAAAGAAGATAGGGAAGAAATTTAAAGAACAAGAAACGCTTTTTTCTCTAGTTGATATAGAAAAAGTAAAAATCGGTATCTAATTCGAATAAATGCAGGATTTCAGCATAAAAAAAGGGGGGATATGGCAAAATTGGTAGACGCTACGAACTTAATTGGATTGAGCCTTCATACTTTTTTTTAATTAAAATTAAAAAAACTCTATATTTATGGTCATTTTTTGTGGTAATCGAAAAAAAGATAATAACGAATAGAGTAGAAATTAGTATGATAAAGAGAATATGATAAAGTCGTTCAAAATTAAATGAGCGAATATGTCCAATATCCACTAAAAAAGATTTTTCTTCTTCCCCAATTTTTTTCTCGAAATATCGTAAAAAGAAGAAAAAGTGACTTTTCTTTCAACATGCCAACTATTAAACAACTTATTAGAAGCACTGAAGATAAGAAGGAGGCCCTAATAAACAAACAAGAAAAAGGCTTGAATGGGCCCCTCTCCCATATATGTATAAAAAATCAACTCATCGTCGAGAATTGAATAGTTTATTAACAATTCAAAGATGAAAAAATGGTAAAAAAGAAAGCATTTCTTCCTCTCCTATATCTTACATCTATAGAAAAAGGCTTTGCAAAACGATCTAGAAAACAATCGATACAGTTTGATTCCTCGCCTCAATTAGGGGACTTGATTACACTGATTAATCAATTAGTGCATTTTTAATACCTAATTTTGTTCATATTTTTCTAGGTAATATGAATTGATTTAATACCTATCTACTAATATATGAGATGATCATACATGTATGCAATCATTAACGTAATAATGAACAAACAAGAAAAGCATTAAATACATTTTATGGGATAGCAAATACTTGATACTAAGGAAAAGATAAATGTTAATCCTAACTAGACTAAATGGAAGCCAAAATCAATGTATCAATATTGCGGAATCAACGGCATTTGTCTCTAAGGACAATTGAAACCGTAAGGTAAAGCCCTAAGGGCTCGGTCAACCTTGAGCATGATTCTAAATTAAAAGAATTCCACTTTTTAGGGAAAAAAAAACTCAAACCATTAATTTTAATCTTTTTTAGAATTTTTAATTTTTAAATTTTATTAAAAAAATTTAGACTTTTTGGAAAAATTGAATTTTCGTATTTTCCAAAAAATTTCTGTACTTTTTATCCTTTTTTTTAATATTGTTTAATTACTATTGATATTTTTAGACATTTTCCGAAT